>JAKTQZ010000032.1:0-170270 GCA_030579435.1 Ogataea nitratoaversa
GGAAACATTCACCTATTAATGGGGTACTTATCAGCCTTGTATCATAATAATACCATGTGTAATATTCACCAAGCAAAAAAAACAACAATATCAAATTAATTTCAATTAATGTGTCCTTTATAATTACGAACTCTGTAATCAAGATGAACAAAACATCTCTCAACAAATGGTAATGTTTCTATAGCATATTGTAACGATTCACCCAAATCATGGCAATCTTTCATGTTCAAATTAGGAGATGTGATCACTATGTCAACCTCAACATTAATGAAGTCTCCAACGTGATAAGTATTGAAATTTTTAACACTAGATATGTTCTCACTAAATCTAGTAATCAAATAAAGGATCTCTTGATAATCTTCCTTATTAGCATGAGTACCAGTTAAATTATTAATATGCTCTAACGCTATAGAACACCATTGAAATATAACATAAAGACATAGTGTCATAGCTCCAAGAGAATCAACCCACCAAAATTTGAATAAAACTCCAGCAATTGGAAAAACTATTGAGAAGAAGTTGAAAACGACATCAGTCAGTGCATCTTCAGCCAATGCTTGAACAGAAGAATTCTTAACATTTCGACACCAGACAAAACAAGCAACTTTAACAACAATTGTGGTCACCATTATGATGGCTGAGATGTCACTCAACTGAACAATAATACGATCACCCCAAATCAACTGATTGGCAGCTTCTTGGAAAACTTGTAAAAATGAAACAGTGATGATGATGGAGAATACCAACACTCCAATTGGTTCTAATCTCTTTCTACCAACTGGAAATTCAGAAGATGTCAAAGATGCATATTTATTCGCGTAATATATAATCAAGGTAGATAGAAAGTCTAGTACCGAGTCGACTAAAGAAGCTATAATTGACATTGATTTTGTGGAATAAACAACAAATGCTTTGGCTAGTAGTAACAGAAAATTGACAATAAAAGTAACCCAAATTGCTAAATTGACAATTGCTGCGTCTTGTTCATGATCAAAACCTAAATATTTTCCTCCTTCTAAATCCACATTAGCTGGTGGTTTATTCATAGCTCTAGATCTACTACTATTATTATTATCATTATCATCATCATCATCATCATCACCATACACGTCATCATAGCTTTCTAGCATGGACATATGGATCCCTGAATCAAGTAATTTATCAATATCCGTATATCTTTCGATATACAGATTCTGTTTTTTGTAATATTGCCTTAGTTGTTTGTTTTTCAAAGTCTTGATTTGATCTTCCTGGAAGTAGAAGGTATTCCACTCACATAGTTTATGAGCATTTCCAATCAGTTTCGTCGGTCTCATGTACCTCAATGAATCCACTCTTCTGTATAGAGTGTCGAGACTCAACAAAGAGCTCAATCTTCTATCTAGACCATAAGGATTGTTGACACTGACTGAATTATGTGGAGCATATATCGCAGGCTGACTTGAATCACTTCTAGATGAAACAGAATTAATATTTTTTCCTTTCCTATGATGACCATTTTGGTTACTTGGATCCCTATCTGAATCAGTTCCTGAAAACGAAACTGCCCGAAGCCCTCCATTCTGGTTTGCTGGTGAATAGAACTCTCCGGTCGGGCTAGGTAAGGAAGTAGTTGAGTTGATACCAGCAGTGAAAGGGCGTTCATTGTAACCATACGCTTCATTGTTGTCCTGTTCAAACTGATTATTATCATAGCCTTCGAATAACGGGTCTTCTGGGGCCAATGTAGAATTGTATTGGTGATGTAAAGAGGACCCTTTCTTGTCAATCAGGAGCGATGCTTCGGACATAATTTAATGGTCGTTTAGTTTGACCTTATATATTGTGCATGTAGTGGGATAATTGTTTCTGGTAGGTTAGATTTAATGAAAAAGAAATAAATAGTAAAAATTATATGGGTCATTAAATAGGTACATCTGTGGTTAGTCTATTCAATTGATTGATTGCTTCTCAATCAATAAAAATTAAATTCCTTTTCCCTCTCTCTCTCTTGGGCAGTGTACTTTTTTCACTTATTATGACTATTTTTTGTAGATGGCTGTGTAATTAACTTTTAAGTCACATACCGCTGGTTAATCACGATTCACTACTATTATTATAAATGGTATACTGTATCGGACTTTAGTTTATCATAAAAATATTTCATTAATTTTTAGTGTCACCGTATAATACACCTGCATCCGAATATGTACAACATCTCAAAAAACCTGGTGTATCTGATTTATTCAGTTCTTGATGTTGATCATCTCATCTAATAAAACAGGGCCATGGAAATTCTCAAGTTCTATTTTATCAATGACCCATTTAGCAACAGTTTGTGTAGCAATTGGAGGTCTCACAATTCCATCCAATAAGTTGCCAAGTAATTTGTTATTCACTGTACCAGCTAGTTGAAGTAGATTCTTCAATCTAGATCTAGTGTCGTTCTCGATGGCTGTGGCATCATACATGAATCCGGGTCTCATTAAAATGGGTCTCAATTGGGGTTGCATTTGATATAATTCAAACTCTGCTTTTCTTTTAGAATCAATATACCCAGCAGGAATACCAGGGAATCCTCTATCTGCCGAGATATATACAAATGCTGGTTTTGTCTTATTGACCTCAATCAAAGTTTCACCTAACACCAAAGCACTTTCTGTGTTGATTTTTTCGTATGTATTAAATAAATTTTTCTTCATCGGATTAGCGGTCTTGAAGAAAGATTGAATTTCATCGAATAGATCGTTATTTGAACGAACCACTTTTTTGTAATTTTGATTCTCTAAAAGAATTCCAATAGAGTGTACAACAGCATTAGCATTCTGTATTATTGATTTATAAGTATGTGGTTCGAATATATCACCTTTTTCCCATTTAACTTTCTGTGCCCATTCGTGGTCCGCTGAAGTTAGTTTTTGAGGCATTGATCCTGATGAGCTAACTGAGGTGACATCATACCCTTTATTAATTGCAGTCTGACATATACGTTTGCCTGTAAATCTTTCAAGTGGTCCCAATAGTGTGTATAAAGTAAGTTAGTAGTCTAGTTATAAAAAAAATAACTTGGAAATTTAAGCTTGATAAACGTACCTAGGAAACCGTTTCCTCCAAAGACTACAATTTTCTTAGCAATCACACTCATGATTTGTTTAATGGGTCTAGTGAAGTTATTTACTGATTTCAAATCGACATTCAATTGACAACTCGTTTGTTGTAAATCTTTAAAGAATCTTGGAACTTTGATAGTGCACTGTGGACTGATAAAAAGTCAAATTGATCTCTACCCCAGTTGCTGTGCACCCACCGGTCACGACTCACGACTCACCACCACATTTCGTTCCAACAGCGAAAGATTTGCCATAGTAGAGTAGTAGTAAATCGTGATAACACTCAGCAGGCGTTATGGATTCATGTCATGGTGATGGTGTAGGACCGCAGGTGTACTCAACGTACTGTGCAGTGTGTAATATGTATATTATTTCGATATAGCACGGCACGTCCCACGTCCCACGTCCCACACATCACGACTGCACGAGTCCACCGGGCATCCACCACGTTATATACTTCAAGTTACTATACTAACTAGTAACTGGGCTTTAGCTATATAGCTAGCTAGCTAGCTCTTTACAGGCGACGACCCCGTGACGACGTACTGTGCGACGTCAGGAGTCAGGAGTTAAAAGTGATGGCACGTACTAACTCTAAGTCCTGAGCAGCTAGCTGAGCAGACCGTCACCAGGGGCCTGGGGCCTGGGGCCTGGTGCCTGAGAGCGTTAAATCTCCAAGTGTCTCCCGGGACTTGACTTAGCCCGCTTACCGCCGTTGCGCGTTCTCCATGAGCTTTGTGCACTCCACCGTACTAAATTGTAATGACTTCCCTTTCGAATCTCAATTTCAATTTCGATTTCAATCTCCAGCCAGCTGCACAGAATCTCGCATTTCCCAATTTCCCATTTCCAAGTTCAAACTTTCGATTTCTCTTTATGTTCTCAAGCTCTCAGTTTCTCACGTTCCAACTACTCACTTTCTTTCTTCAACATCCTCACTTAGTAGTCTAATTTTTAAAAATTTTCATTTTTATGTATAACTAACTCTCTATTTACATCATAATTATTTAAAAATCTTATTTTGTTTTCATAAACTAGCAAATATTAACATAACAAATTATACAAAATGGTATGTTTATCCAGATTGCTACCCGATGTCATCCATTTCCAAAGAGAGAGAAGGAGAAAAGAACACAGAATCACACAGTAGTATAGGGTTCCAACCTAGAAAGGAAAAACAATCTTTGATCAAAGAATAGCACAATCAACAACACCATTAAACACCATACTCAAGCTCTTTCAAAGCATGGTTCTTACTGCTACTTGCCTCTGTACCACGTTGCGAGAGATCTCAAACTTGAAAATGGATTCAAATAATATCACTTACAAGTCTTAAATACTAACATATAATGTCATCACAACAAACAATCTATTTCAGGATTCAAAAACTCCAGTCACTTTAGCTAAGGTTATTAAGGTTTTAGGTAGAACCGGTTCAAGAGGTGGTGTCACACAAGTCAGAGTTGAATTCTTAGATGACACTTCAAGAACTATCGTCAGAAACGTCAAGGTAAGCATTTTTAATAATCAATTCATTTCACTACTTTGATCTAAAGTTTGAAAAAGTATACTAACATTTTATGCATTCCACTTGCAATAAAATCATTTAATTTAGGGTCCTGTTAGAGAAAACGACATTTTATGTTTAATGGAATCAGAAAGAGAAGCTCGTCGTTTAAGATAAGTTATTTATTCATTCACAGCTACTATAATTATTACTATTACAACTGTTACATATTTAACCAACAAACACATGTTTTTTCTTTGATAATTTGATGTTTATTCATCAAACAATTTAACTAAAAATATAATAACTCCTCTATTTTTATTAAAACAGTAATATGTAGATAAATAGTCACTACTAAATAAATAAAAACGGATCACGTGATGATATTTCACAGTCACATTTTTAAGAAATGGCTTAATTAGGAAGGTAGTGTATCAATCACAACTATTATTCTAGTTTTCAATAAGCAGCGCTCGCATATATCACATATTAATACAACAGCATCTGAAATATTTCAATACAGTTAGTTAAGTATTATTCCATAATTAGACATAGTGTAAAAGTATACAATCATTATCTAGAAACATCACACAAGTTATATATATATACAAAAATGGCCCAAAGAGTTACATTCAGAAGAAGAAACCCATATAACACCAAGTCTAACCAAATTAAGGTTGTTAAGACCCCAGGTGGTAAACTAGTGGCACAACATTTAAAAAAGATTGGAACAAGACCAAAGTGTGGTGATTGTGGTATTGCCTTAGCTGGTATCTCACAATTAAGACCAAGACAGTACGCTTCTGTTTCAAAAACCCATAAGACTGTGTCTAGATCTTACGGTGGTTCAAGATGTGCTAACTGTGTCAAAGAAAGAATTGTTAGAGCTTTCTTGATAGAAGAACAGAAAATAGTTAAGAAAGTTCTAAAAGATCAAGCTGAGAAGGAAAAAAAATCCAAGAAATAAATAAGCTGAGACGTTACGTATTCACTAGAAATTAACTTAGTATATCAAGAGAAACGTATCTCCCAGGATTTTCAATTCAATTATAATCAAGAGTACTCAACTTGTTCAAGTCGATTGTGACTGAAACCCCATGATATGACTCTTATAGTTCCAATGTCACCCGTGTTTTTGGAATGAAAATAAGAAAGACGAATTACATCCTGAGAACTGGAGCTTGAAATGAACAGTCTCTAAAGGGATTTGAATTTGATTGGCTTCATTTTTCTCTTTTTATTTCATCTTTTTCTCTTAAGAAAGTCATGCTTTTATTTATTTACTTTTATAACGTGTATTATTAATGACAACTTATATAAAATCAATGTTTTTTTTAATGTAACCTGATAAATCGTAATAATCCTCCTTCCTATTAGATCAAAATTTATCATTCATTAGTGCGGCAGTGCAAACGGATATGGAAAAAGGCAATCTTCACCGCCTTGATCATATTAAATTAGTCACGTGTAGAGCTACTGCTATTTTAGAATAGGGGACATGGAGAAGTCTATTTTTTGTAACTAATATATGTGTATCAGATGACACACATCGATTGTCAATTGATATATGTTATATAAATAATATATATACAACAATAAGTAAGTCATACTCATAGAAAACGTACGACATTTAAGCGTCTTGCATTATTGATTGTCGGTGTAGACTCCCACAGCAAGCAAATAAAAAAATGACTACTGAATATGACGATACTGCTGATTTATTACCAACTGAAGGAAAACATTTTGTGAGATTAGAAGATTGTAACAAGTTAGAACACTTAGACAACGAGCATTTATTTGTCAAGATAGGCAATGCTAGAGAAGGTCGTGACACTCAATTGTACAATGCCCAGACTTATGCCAGACTAGTGTCGGGTTGTATTGTTCTCTCTATCGATCATACTAAAGTGTTGATGATTTCATCCTCTAAGCATAAAGACATGTGGATTCTTCCAAAGGGTGGAATTGAGCTTGATGAAGTCGACAACTTCAGATTAACGGCTCGCAGAGAAACATGGGAAGAGGCTGGTGTTTCCGGCAAAATACTCAAGAAATTACCAGTGGTTGAAGATCATAGGTTTATGAAGGCTAAAGCTGTTGGTAAAGCATTTAGTGACATTGATCTAAGGGATGTTGACGGCACAAAGATACCCAGAAGTGAATTTCATTTTTACGAGATGGAAGTCATCCAATTGAGTGATGATTGGCCGGAGTCAAATAAACGACAAAGAAAATGGTGTACCTACGAAGAAGCAAAGCATGAGCTACATAAATCAAACAGGCCGGAACTGATTGACGCTTTAAATGCTTCTGTAATTTCCAAAGACTGTGCAAAGATTAAATTTGACGAGCATTCCAATCGTCTTTTAGACGCTGAGCCAGATAAAGATGATTATTGACCTTGAGGATTTATAACTATTTTACCCCTTCTGTCAGAGAGGCACATATTTGTGATTATTAAGTCAAAGTTACTTGGTGTCTTAAGTATATAATTCAGATGCAAGACACATTAACTTCACTGCAAATTTACACCTTTTCAAAGATGTAAATTATTTATCAAAACTATCGATGTATACATGCTTTGTTCAAAATATAGTTTCATCTTGATCCTCCACCCAATAGCCCGCTCATCATTTCTTGTAACATGTTATTTTGCTTCTGTATGATTGTGACTTTGAAATACAATTCTCCTATAGCATTCACTTTTGTCAAAAGATCGTATTTTTCTAAGACTTGCCTGTATCTATTGGTCAAAACCCTAAAATTCGTTCCATTTTCAAAGGTAGCTCTTTGGATTAGTTCTACTAAGAGCCCCAAAAAATTTAAAACCTTATAAGTATCATTCAATGAAACATTATCACTTGTCAACTCTAAAATCTCGATTTCTTCAGACTCAACAAAGTTAAAAAATGATGCTCTTTCACTCATTTTAACCCTCTTGATTAAATCACGTAAGGACTTTAGCGCAAGTTTTACATTACTTAGTAATAAGTATGGCAACACAAGTCGCGAAGTATAATATCCCAAAGTTTCAACCTCATCTTTTAGGTAAGATCCAAATGCTAGATCAATCAACAAGTTGGGACTGGTTTCATTATCACCTGATAGAAATAGAAAACGTTCACTCATATTCACAGCCTCCGCGGTACCATTGTAATATAACTTGTTTCCTAGCACCAAATTCAAAGAAGGGAATCCAATGTCATTACCAGCTTTTTTGTTGGAAAATTTGCTTAATTCTTTGGCCAGATTGATCAAATTAGCATTATCATCAGGTAAAACATTCAACAATTCAGTAAGCTTGTTCAAATTATGCTTCTTAAATTCATCTACTGGTCTATTTTCAGATTCAAAAATTTCGAGCAGATATATTATTAAGTCTGAAGATTCATCAAATCTTTTGAATTCCATTAAGATCATTGAACTTTGGTATATTAGCTCAATTGCCGCTTCATAATTCTTCGCATGGACATATCTATTTGTTATTGATTTTATTGTTTGTTGGGCTTCATAATAAGATCCCGTCTCAATTCTAATGAGGCTCAGAGGGGGGGGAATATTGGTCACCTCATATATATGTTAGTATTATATAAATGATCAGAAGGAAAGAAAGAACATCAACTTACCTTTCTTTAAATCTAGCCAATGACTTTTGGAGCTTTCCTTGAACTGCTGATACGGACATTATATATATGATATGTGGCAACTTTCAACTATGTGAATACAAACTTCAAGAAAATTATCCCTTATAAATCAACTTAAAGCTTCCTTTTCAAGACTAGAGTTTTGAAGCTGGTCAACTCGAACTTGTTCTTAGACATTTGCACGGAAGAGAACAAATGCACTGCCAAAATTGAGACTGTGCAAAAAGCGTGGATCTCGCTTTCTCCTTTTTTGGTCTTAAAATGAAGATGCTTATTCGTATTCAATTATCTAGAAAAGGCTGGTTTTATAGAAGTGACTGTAAATTAATATGAGTATATATATTACTATAACTACTCATATATATAGGTCTCAAAAAGACATTTTGCTTTTCCTTCGAGCGCAAACCAGTCCCCTGAATTATCACCAAAAAATCTTGCTCTACAGCAATCTTCTTGAGCCTCCGCCTGCTCACCTCTAAACAAGTCGCTGAAACATATAATGACGGTTGGTAAAAATTCATCTGGTACTCGGTTTGTTGTTTGCTTCATCTTGAGATTCATTCTCTCAAATTCAAAAAGCCACTGATCTATTCTTGGTATTGATAAGGTGCACAGCTTTATAACTCTCAAATTTGAATAGCTCTTGATACAGTTCTTGTTTATAAATATGCAGTAGGCATCTATACCGCTAAGAGAAACTGATTGAAGAGTACGCACATTATTCTCAAGTAACAAAGCAACAGTTTGTCCCAGATGCTCCAAAATTCTGTCTCGTTGGTTTCCTGATTCTCCGGTTTGCCCCAAAAAGCCAGAGGTCGCCCATTCATCTATTACTGAGGAACGAACAAGATCTCTTGCTTTGATTCTTTTGTAAATCAATAATTTTTTCGAGGAAATAGACAAACTTCTCAATTTCAAAAGCTTGATTTCTGGAACTCTTAGAGTACTACATTTTTTTGTTAGTGAAGAAGGTGAACCAGAAAGTTGAATATCCAACCCTTTCAAGTTTGCTGTTGAACATTCTATTGTTGCCAAAAAGGTATCATAATCGTCTATCTCTATCTTCAGATAACGCAAACCATCAAATCTTTCTATTATGCTCAGAATCGGTATTGTGGAATATCCAAATAGATAACTCAAGTTCAATTTGGTAAATCGTTCCCAGTTTGAACTGCCGCCCCATTTGGGATCATAATATTTGGGACGGCTTTCAATGTGATTCTTCAATTGCAGAACTTTGACTTCTGAATATGTTGTCGGGTTTCTTTCCAAGAAATCAATCACACCATTTGTAAGGTTTATTCTACTTTTATGGCGTGAGCTAAACTTCCAACCCTTGTATTGTAGTCTGAGAGGAATGAGTCGAAATAGAGTTGGTTCGCAATTTGTGTAGACGTATTTACACGATAATAAAAATGACAACAGTGATTTGGAATCTAAATACAGCATTATTGTATCCAGTAACTCCTTTGGTAAGCTAATTAGGGATAACTTCCTATATATATGATATTTAGTTATACTCAAAGACCCGTGTTGAATCAAAGAAAGTTGCTCCTTCATTTTCTGAATTTGTCTTCAAAGTTCTGTAACAACAAAAGCGAGAAAATTTCACACATAAGTAAACATGGAATAGCTGTGATTACCTTGAATTTTGAATTGTATTTACAATGTGACACCTTATCTCGAAGTTGAGCTAGTGAAGCAAAAAGGGTCAATACCAGAACGACAATATTTCCTTGCTTCTTTAGCGCCCGCCCGATGTACGGCTTGTTGATAGTAGTGCATTTCTCAATCTCTGTCCCCGAAGACGTTAAGAACAGTGAGGCAGGCCATTTCTACATAACAAACAAATCATTACCAGTTTAGCTTCAAAGAGTATTGTCAATGATCTTCTTCAGCAACTTTGAAGTGCAGTTTATAACACAGGTGTATTAGTGTCTAGAGAGAGATTGACGATATACACTACCAGAAGCTTGACAATAAATTGTATGATTGCAGTCGAAATGTCTGAGTCAACTACTAAAGGACGTTCGGCAACTTCTTCACTTCAACTGATTGATGAACATAAAAGATTTAACACTGATTTACTACCCTACATTCAACAATTTTACGACTTGCAGGATGATAAAGGACTTAACTATCACATTGTCTCCGTTTTTGGATCTCAGTCAACCGGTAAATCTACACTTTTAAATAAGCTATTTGGAACTGAGTTTGATGTCATGGATGAAACAAAAAGACAACAAACCACAAAAGGTATATGGCTATCTCATGCAAATTACATTGCCTCGGCTGAAAATGAATCCAATTGCAATGAGAATTCCAAAAACATATTTGTGCTAGATGTGGAAGGTGTTGACGGAAGAGAAAAAGCCGACGATAAGGACTTTGAAAGAAAATCGGCGTTGTTTGCATTGGCGACATCCGAAGTTCTTATTGTAAATATTTGGGAGCATCAAGTTGGTTTATATCAGGGCGCTAACATGGAACTATTGAAGACAGTTTTTGAGGTTAATCTAGCATTATTCCATTCAAGTAAGCAAAAATGCTTGCTTTTATTCGTTGTGAGAGATTTTACGGGTATGACCCCATTAGAGAACTTGGCAAACAGTTTGAATACGGATCTTAATAAGGTATGGGATAACATAAACAAGGAAGAAGGTCTTGAGTACCTAAAGATATCAGACTTTTTTGATCTACAATTCTTTTCAATTGCACACAAGCACTTTCAAGCGAAGACTTTTGAACTAGACATCAAATTGTTAGGTGACAAATTCAATTCCGAAGATGCCCTATTCAGGCACGAATATCATCGTAAGATTCCAATTGATGCATGGACATTATATTCTGAGCAAGTATGGCAACAAATCGAGTTGAATAAAGACTTGGATTTACCTACACAGCAGATACTAGTGGCACGATTTAGATGTGATGAGCTTGCGCAACAAGCATTTGAAGAATTCGAAGAAGGGTTCCACAAAGTGGACTTTTCAGTCATATCTCCTCCTAAAACACTAGCAGAAACATTGAACAAACTCAGAACTGACGCACTGGTTCCTTATGATCTGAATGCCTCCCGTTATGCCGATAGTGTTTATCTTGAACGAAGAAATACCTTGTTAAGCAAAGTTGACACTGTATTGAAAAAAGTCCACTCATCCATTTTAGAGACATTATTAAAAAAATCCATTGTATCATTCAATGAAAGAGTTTTTGCAATCAAAAAATCGAAAAAGTCATCCTCATTCGAGGAGATTTTGGAAGATGTGAAAAAGCAAATAAAACAGAAATTCATAGATGAAGCATCGATATATGCCATCGACAAGCAATTCAATTTTGATAAGGAATTAGATTCTTTAAATGAGACCCTTTTGAGTTTGTCTGAAGAGCTAAGATTGAAAGAAAAGATCAACTTGATATCAAAAATCACTAAGAAGTTCCAATCGAGATTCAAAGAGAGAGTGTATGAGGTATTGACTAATCCGACTGCAGATGTTTGGGACTTGATACTGGAGTCCTTCAAAGGAATCACTGACTCTCTTATAGTGAGGTACAAAAATACTGGCACTGGCCTATATGACTTCAAACTAGGACTAACTGAAGAAGCGAATTTGCAAGCATCTATTGATTTACAGAAATCCTTTTGGCTTAAGTTCAGAGACACTATACACGACTTTGTGAGTGAAGATACTATCGCAAGAATTCTAAGAAATAAATTTGAGGATGAATTTAGATATAATGAAGATGGTCTTCCAAAACTCTGGAAGAATGCAACAGAAGTGGACAATCAATTCACTATTGCAAAGACTACAGCATTGAGTCTACTGCCAGTGTTATCTATTGCCGTCTTATCAAAGACAAACGAAGAAATAATACCAGATGTTGATATTGCTCACGAAGATGACTTCGATGATTTTGATGAGGATGAGTATGCAAACCCACACTCCTTTGCACATCTATTGACAAATAGACAGCAAAGTGCAATAACAGCGAGAGTTAAAAAGGATATGGAAGCAATATATATTGAAACAAAGAGATCAATAGTTTCAGGCACAACGTCGATTCCGTTCTTCGTCTACGTGTTACTGATAGTATTAGGATGGAATGAATTCATGGCAATATTAAGAAATCCATTCTTGTTCTCTTTGTCGTTGATTTTGATAGCTGGGACATATTTTGCTTACAATGCCCAATTACTTGGCCCAATTATCAGTATCGTGAAAGCTATGTTTGATCAGACAAGTGCAGTGGCCAAGGCGAAACTGAAGGAACTCCTTCTGGAGGAGCATGAGAGAATTGGAGTTGCGGCTACTCCAACAGATACAACTACTCATCTGAAAGAAGAAAGTATTGAGCTGGTCGATGTGAACTAGCATAAAAAAGATCTTCAAACGTGAATACGCATATATTATATAGAATTCTCAGTCTTCCAAGTTATGTTTGTAATCAATCCCAAAACTTTCTTCAATAATTTTATTTATCAACGCAATTGCTTTCCCGATTAATGAACGTCATTGCTTGAGAGTTTTATCTGATTGATTCTTCCTTATAAAGAAGAGCTTGATTCACAAACAATAGAGCGTTCAAATGCCATCAAATTTTACAAAGAACGTTATTCATGAGTACAAGTATCTCGAGCGGTTGCTATAGGCTTTATGTAATCTACCAAGATATATAAATCTAGTTTCGTCGAACCCCAAAAGTGTATTTATTATCTCCTGGAAGTATATGATATTAATTTGGACTTTTTATCACCTATATATGAAAGCTTCAGTACCAGACATCTATCCTGGGACTCCGTAGACCAATTTGTTCAACTCGCTCAAAAAGAGGAGTCCTCAAAACCCCAAACAAAGAGTTTTGATAATAAATTATACTGTAGCGCTCACACCTTGCACCTCTCATGTATGAAAATTTTGCTGAACTTGATGAATTTACGAAGCTTTCAAATTCTTAAAAGTCTCATTCAATTCTTAAGAAACATCAACATTGCAGGGTGACAATCGTTTATAACCTTATATAACTGCTTGTTTGATCATTTGCTCGACCCCAGCTCTTGAAGTGAAGTAGGAAGTTTTAAAGTCAGACTTTCTAAGTAATAAGATAATGATTTGAAAGTGTTTAGCTAAAGACTTTCATACCATTAAATTATTATTTACTACTTAGTCAATATATTTGGACCACCAATTTTTTTATATTCCAACGTACCCCAGTAAATGACTCCGTAAGTGTGAACATATCACAGATATCTCATGCTGTTTCTTTCTTTTTCTTTTTCAAATTGGATTTAGTGATGATAATATACATCTTTTTTGTTGCTTGAATATATTATGTGAGCACAATTGACTACAACGGTATCTGAATCATCCAATTTATTAATTGAAAACGTAAGAATTTGCATGAGGCCTTTTCCTCAAGATATAATCAAGAAACTAACATTGTTGTAAATATAGAAAATCATAATGTCCCCTAAACGAAGACCTGATCATTTAAAGCAGTATTCAAGACCAATACCTATGGAGTGTATTCAGCTTCCGGATCTTATCCCTCATAACCCATTATCATGGGCCATTGTTATTTATTCGTTTGTCAATCAGATGACAAAAATCAAAAACACTCCTATAGATATCAGTTATGAGGATTTTACATTCAAAACTGATTGTATAAAAGACATGAAATACTTATGGGATTCTGGCTTCTTCGGCAAAGGTATATTATCTAGATCAGATCCAACATGGTTGGAAAGAACTGAGACACGTTTACTCTGTACAGGTACGCAAGCAGTCACCAGTGAAGAAGTTGTTAAGTATAGAAGAAAGTTGAGAGCAGATTTTAAAAAGGAGAGAAATGCGCTTGATAATCTGGAGAGAAGTTACAAGCTTTCCAACGACTTAAAAAAACTGAAGGAAGTTGAATTTCAGAGGCATCAGCTCACTGAAAAACGAGACTCGATCAATAGGGCCAGACCTCCTACGCCTGGGAGAATCCTGAAGCTGGATGAGTTGAGGATAGAGGACAAAAATATCATAATTGATGAGAATAATATCTGCAGCCTGGAGTACCTGGAGTTGATGCCAACGGAGGCACTTTTTTTATCACTTATCGAAGTAATTCAAGTCAGAGCTGCAGACTCGAGCAATTACGATGCAGTTTCATTGTTCAAGAAACTTGCTCTACAAAATGGTCTTATCAAACCTAATAACAGATTTATATTATTATTTGTTGTTTATTATCACTATAAATCATTAGGATGGTGTGTTAAGTCAGGCTTGAAATTCTCATCTGATTTCATACTATACGAAAGAGGTCCACCTTTTCAACATGCTGAATTTGCCATCAGCGTATTGACTGATCAAGAAAAAAAGGACTGGTGTCACTATGGATCTATAAGTAGAGTTGTGGGTGTTGTTAAGAAAACTACAATATTGAGTTATGTTGATTTCCCAGACACTCCTACTTTTGTAAAAAAATGGGATTCTTTAAAAGAGAGTGACTTATCAACACTGTTTGATCTGTTGGCATTGTACAATATCAATGAGATTATGCTTAAAAGATGGTCTCCTAGTAGAACTAGGGACTAATGCCTGTATATTAACTTATTTTTCAAATTTCATATGAACCAAAGTAATTCAAAATTTTCAATATTGCAAGTGATTTTGCGAAGATGAATGGTTGCTAAAATCGTAAATCGCTGAGAGTAAATAAGTATAGTTCCCCGTTCCTTTGAAAACGTAGCATTATCAAACTAATCCTTTCCATGCTCTTGTAGCCCATTTGCAATCTCTTATCTCACCTTTGAAATCACCCAGTTCACTCTTATCGACTTTAGAAATACAGACAAAAGTTTTCGAATCTGGCATCACACACTTTGATTGTGAATCAGGGAACGGACAAGGGCAGTCAACCGGTGAGTTGACACAAGCAAATGTTTCAGGACATAGATATTTATTGCATTCCGATTTCAATTGATTAGCCTGATAATCAAAAACTTGTTGCCGCTGTTGCTGTTGTTGTTGTTGATGGTGTTGTTGTCCAAAGAAGTTCTCGAAGAAGTCAGCATTCGTAAGTGGTAGTACCGTTAACGATATGATAAAGAATAATATATTTGCCATCTTCGAGAAAATGAACCAAATATGTGGAAGTTATATTTTATCTGATGGTGATATTGAATGATGGTGTAGTACTTAGCGATAAATGTCCGAGTGGATCGTTGTGTTTCAAAAGTAGTCGTCACGTTCAAGGTTCAAAATTCTTGACCACGTCATTGATCAAATTAAAATATTTGAATCTGGATTCAAATTTTCGTGATTATGCGGCTCCTGCTCTCAAGACTAGACAAGTGCATAATACATATATATTATATACTATATAAGTATATAGTATACTATATACATACTATATATATACCATATTAGATAGTATATCTATATCAAGACACACACGTAGAGTCGTAGACCTTATACACGGAAAGCCCATGAGACTACTGATATTAAACATGCACCTAGAAGAACTCCTGCTGGCATAAAAGGTAGTCAATTTTTTGTATTTGTTCAACTCACAACTCAAAGAGCTTGAAGATCACTGGTTGATGTTAAGAGATTTCTTGATTTTAGAATTGGTGGTAGTGAGTGGGCTTTGGTATTAATGAGAGGGTGAAATATGCGGATTTGTATACCAATTCCAATATATGATAGGATGGCCACATACAGTAAACACACTGTTAATGTTTAAGAGAGATAATGCATATACCTGTAAGTTCAAGAGATCAAGAAAAAAAAGGAATAAAGTTTTAAGGTATACCAGATTGTGAGCTAGATCAAGAGTATCTATTAGCATTTTTTGAATGAGTGTCAGATCCTGAGATGCAGCAATACATCAATGGATTAAGCTGTTTACTTCAATTAAAAGTAGTAATTGAATCTGTTCTTCATTTAGGGCATACCAGATGGTACATATAAATACTAAATAATTAATATGGTATATCAGCTTACCGGGATTAGATAGAAGATGAAAGTTTTCAAAAAGATTGAAAACATTAGAAATATTAAATACTGAGCGAAAAAGCGGAGACAGCATGATATAACAGGACAATTAAACACTCTTCAAGGATCAGAAGGTGTACTAAGTTGAAAAAAGATTCCAACCTCAACAGAAAGAAAAACAGAAACCTGGAACGAAATTGTGCAAGTTTTTGAAAGGTGCTCTAAAGTGATGGCATAGCATGAAATGAAGGAATCTGGAGGAAAATAAGAACTACTTCCAACCCATCTTTAGAAAACAAGAAGAATTAGAAACTCAGCACGAAATTGTGCAAGTATCCATGAGTGACAATGAATGCTTCAGGTACGACTCAGAAAAATTCACTTCACCATCCAATCGAAAAAGTGACCGCTTGGATTTTAGCATTATAGTAATGCAAAAAGAACAGCTGCAATTGTAGCAAATAGGGAAATTCCAATATGAGAGCCTGAACCGGCTAAAACAGATAATGATTCTGGAGCTTCGTTTGATTGGGAAGTAGAATCTGGGACTGCGGGAAAGTTATACACAAGCGTATCGGTTGACAAAGTAGATGTGACTACTGGGCCTTCATCACTTGTTAGAACTCCAGTGACTCCTTCATGTTCAACAGCAACAACTGAGCGTGGGATACCATCGATCATTGTGGTTGTAAGATAAGTAGTTTCAATACTTCCTTCAACTGTAACAGTAACTGAAGTCAAAACTGTTGAGTCTAGAGAAATGGCTTCTTTTGTTTCCGGAGTAACAACAATAACCGCAGAGCATGGGATATTATCGATAATAGTTGTTGTGACATAAGTAGTTGCGGTGATACCTGCAACAGTAAGAGTAATCGATGGTTCGGGGTTGACAGGAGTCACAACAACAACCGCAGAGCATGGGACATTATCTATAACAGTTGTTGTGACATAAGTAGTTGCGGTGATACCTGCAACAGTAAGAGTAATCGATGGTTCGGGATTGACAGGAGTCACAACAACAACTGCAGAGCATGGGACACCAGTGATAACAGTTGTTGTGATATAGGTAGTTGCGGTGATACCAGCAACAGTAAGAGTAACTAATGGTGAAGATGTTGTTTCTGGATCAGCAGAATTGGAGCTTGTCGACTCTAAACTTTGAGTAAAAGTCTCGGTGTCTGAGGAAGCTGGAGTCGTATATTTTTTTGAGCCAGGAACAGTTTCCGATCTACTTTGGATCGAAGAAGGACTTGACACTAAAGAAAGAGATGATGCAGCTGTTGCCCGAGAACTAACATTCGAGCTCGATGCTTTAACTGTGCTTCTCATAGAAGAGCTTTTAGATTGAGAACCATTACTAAGAACAGAACTTTGAGATGGAACGCCACTACCAATGAGAGAACTGTGTATTGTACTTGATAATGAATTTGAGCCACTGACGGTTGAGCTTGATAATGAGTTTGAGCTACTCGCAGCTGAACTTGAGCTTGATAAAGAGCTTGAGCTACTGACAGTTGAGCTTGAGGTTTCGGCTGCACTACTGGTGGAACTTGATAATGAGCTTGAGCTAATGACAGTTGAACTTGAGCCTGATAATGAGCTTGAGCTACTGACAGTTGAACTTGAGCTTGATAATGAGCTTGAACTACTCACAGCTGAACTTGAGCTTGATAATGAGCTTGAGCTACTGACAGTTGAACTTGAGGTTTCGGCTGCACTACTGGTGGAACTTGATAATGAGCTTGAGCTACTGACAGTTGAACTTGAGCTTGATAATGAGCTTGAACTACTGACAGTTGAACTTGAGCTTGATAATGAGCTTGAGCTACTGACAGTTGAACTTGAGGTTTCGGCTGCACTACTGGTGGAACTTGATAATGAGCTTGAGCTACTGACAGTTGAACTTGAGCTTGATAATGAGCTTGAACTACTGACAGTTGAACTTGAGCTTGATAATGAGCTTGAGCTACTGACAGTTGAACTTGAGGTTTCGGCTGCACTACTGGTGGAACTTGATAATGAGCTTGAGCTACTGACAGTTGAACTTGAGCTACTGACAGTTGAACTTGAGCTTGATAATAAGCTTGAGCTACTTATAGTTGAACTTGAGGCTTCGGCTGCACTACTGGTGGAACTTGATAATGAGCTTGAGCTACTGACAGATGAACTTAGAACTGAGCTTGAGCTTGAGCTGATAACACTAGAACTTAAAATTGAGCTTGAAAGGGTAACAGACGCAGTAATAGAGGCACATGCATTAGGCTCATTACCATGTTGTAGAACTTGGTAAATATAACCATCGAAGTTGGTGATGTTCAAACTGCTTGGAGTAACAATGGAAAATTGCAAAGTTGCTGCATTCAAAATATTAATGTACACGATTCTCATGGGGTAATAGAAACCAGATTCTAAGTAGACATAAGCTGTTTGGGCTCCTGAAGCTCCATTATAAATTTTTGTAGTGAACAAAATCGAATCATCTCCTGAATCTTCTGGAATCACAGAAGGGTTACAGCAATCAAATGCTCCGTCTGCAAGCCAAACCATAGCACCATCGTCAATTTTATCCAACTCAAAAGTATAAATTCCAGTTTCGGGAGCTAAAATAAAGAGAGAAAGTTTTGCTGATTAGTAAAGATGTTCAAGATCTGAAACAAAGTTCTAGTGAAATAAATACTTACGATAAAAATAACCTTCTAATACTAAGGTAGTGTTGTACATATAAACACCACTATGACCGTAAATTGTAGTAGGTGACTCATCACCGTAAATTGGTACGTATGAGATACTTGGGACAGTAACTCCATTAATAGTAGTATTAACACCATACGTTGAATACCCACTTTCGTAGAATTTCGAGTCTTTGTAGTCTGTTAGATCTTTCTGTGGGTAGTTATAAAAAGTGGCATTGAACCCAGATGAAAGAACAACATCAGAACCAAAGAAACAGCCTGTGGAAACATTTCTTGTTCCCCCAGAGAAGTCAGCATTGGCTAGCTGTAGTTGTAAAAAGACGAAAAGTGACCAAAAGATGGAGTACGGTAGCATTATTGAACTTAGTAACTATTTGAGTAACATTAAAAGCGAACGAAGAGTGATAATACTTGTAAATTGAGGTACAAAAAGTTAAAATTTGAGGGAGTAATGTACTATATATTTATACATCTATGGATCAGCGTTCCATCAAATTGTGGGTGTGGGCACTACTGGAACCAACACGCGTACAAGGCAGTCTTTGTTACATTGAAAGGTATATGAGCACAAGGGCTATTATGCAAGTTAAGCAAAGGGATGCATTAGTTTCAAGATCATACTAAATATGTCAAACTTTTGAATACCGATTCAAAATGAGTTTCATTATGAAGTCATACGATGCTTCAGTTTGTGTCTCTGTATTTGTCAATTTCCTGTAAATTGCATGAACACATTAGTCGATCTACATCCATGTCTCACATGCCCAGATTGCGAGCGCATTAAAATAAAGCGGTGGACAATAGTCTAACCGCCTCGGCAGCAAATTTGCAAAATAGTTAGTTGTAATTGTAACACACAGATGAGAGAGCATGCGCCAAGTGTATCATTGCAGTCAAGACACACGCCTCCCTTTGTGAATCTGTATTGCATATTGATTTTCCTTTTATATACCTTACATCTCGTAAACTATTATAATTATAGTACTGTTTAGTATTTATACGGAATTTTAGTTAGCGCCTTCAAGATCTAACGCGCTTTTCTGTAAATTGATGTCTGAAAACCGAGAAACTAATGCATGTATATGCTGCATCACTTGGAACGTACTAATTGGGACAAGTTCCATAAAAATGTAAACAATACTATTATATAGTCTCTATTGGTGTGTCCCAAACTAAATTCCCCAATCATTAATAATGGAGCAAAAACATATTCTATGGTGTACAATTGTAGTCAGAAGTACTTGTTATAGGGCTTAAAATTTCATGAATGTTTATTTCAATGCTATTCTGCATTAATTGCTTGTTAAGGTATTCCAGTTTCATTTGTTGACGTTCTATTTAGAGCACTGGAAAGTCATGTCTTGCTGCAGCAGACCGGCTCAGGCGCGCCGAAAGAAAATAATGGATGAGAAAAAAAAAGCGCTATTGTTCAATATAGGTGAAATTCGATTATTTTTTTAAACCTTATTCTCACGAGCCAGTGCAAATTTTTCAAGAAAATTTTTGCATGTGCCCGCCTTTGATGCGGGTTGACTTGGTCACCTTTACCGAAAAATTACTCAGTTCTTTGATCTAAAATAGCTCTTCTTGGTGCAGATGTCTCGTCTGACTTCCCAAACAACTAATTCGGCCACTTTTATCAAGACCAATAGGAATGAAAAGTAATGAACGGATGTTCTTTGGTAACTTGCAGCTTCTTGAACGATTTTAAATAGTTCTTAAAAAACCTTAGCCTCGTCATCCTTCTTGCGAATAGCTTCAACATTTTTGAACAGAGTTTTAATTGACTCTTGATTGGCTAAAGTGGATTGCACCAAATCGGCAGTTAGTTTCTGTGAAGAAATATTGGTTAAAGTGGATTGGACCAAATCGGCAATTAGTTTCTGTGACGAAATTAATCAACTTCGAGCTGGTTTGGTGATCAGTTTGCAATGCAGCAACAATTGAGCTAAAAAAGGAAATAATCAGTGGCCTCCCACATTATACAACAACTTGCTTCACAATAACCACAATCACTAACTATCAGGGAATAGGGATGATATTGTGAAGGGTCATTTATATTCCCACGTTCATGAGGTCAATAGTGGTTGTTTGATGTTATCTTACAATGTGTCCAGTTGGCGTGACCTTTCAAACCTGAAACATTGATAGTTATTGTTATGATGTCAGTAACATTCAGCCCCTTGATATTATTCATTGAAAATGGTGACAAAAACTATCCAGTCATCAGCTAGTGTTGAGGTTTCAAAAACATTATGTAAGGGTGCCGGTAGGTATAGATAATTTAACAAACAACTGCTGCTACAATGTATGTCCTTTCAAAACTTACATAAATGAATATTAATAAAACTTAGGGACAGATGTATCTGGAGACTCATTCTTTCGAAAATGACTTTCAACAATAGAGAAACACTCTAAAGTTCAGTTACGCAATGTTGACTGTCACTCCTTCTAAATTATTTATGTCATGGTTGTCAGTCTCTTCTTTCTCCCCCTCTTTTCGCGTCATCTTTGTCTCGTTTCTTAACAGGCATAAACTACTTTGATCTTGTTGATAAAACAATAATACCTCCAGTCAAATATTGTTAAGCACCGATAGTGTACAAGTTCGGCACTCACTATTTGACCCTATCTAATTATAATTCAATCTCATGTAATCATAGTATACAACCATGAACCCGTATCCCTTAATTTGCAGACCATACGATAAACCTAAATGGAGGATAATCTCATGGATTTGGTCCCAATCGAACGTAGACTCTGTCAGAACCACATATTCATTATAAGTATGTTTTTCTTTATTTGATATAGACTTATGGTATAAATAGATAAAATAATAGATATTGTGTAGTATAATGATCAATTGATCGTTATCAGTTGATAAGGAACAAAATGATACCGCGATGATTGTTATCATTTTGTTGGATATGAATGATTACTGGATATATTAGTGGATATGGTAGTTGTTGCCAACCGCATTCATTGCTGACAATAAGTGTTGTTCTTGCTATTGGATTTTATTGATAAGCTTGGCTAGGACTTCAATATTGAGAATAGATCAGTTGGGACAGATGATAATTTTTCCATTGATTGTTCAGATGTAAAACGATATAAATACCTGTAGATCCCCCCCATTGTGGAAAGAAGTTACAATGGAAACGCTTCTCAAAAGGGCTTGGGAAGTTTATCGAGGATTGAGAAATCGTTGTAAAGCTATTTCTAGTATTCCTACCCTTTAGTGGAATGAGTAGCTTAGCTACCATACAGGAGTTTTGTCGTGGATACCTCCTCGAGCCTATTAAAATAGTATTAGCTACTTACTAAGTTGACTTCGTTTGTTTGAGGCTTGTATAATGTCTGGTGACTAGTTTGGTAACAAACAATTGATTAATAAATGTAATTCAATTGAAACAGACTCAATAAGTTAATAATAACAAATAATAAATCTGATATTAAAAAGTTTCTCTATGTTTATACATGTAAAATTTCCTCTGCATTTTGAAAAGAGTTCCGATTGTAACTTCTTCCGATAAAAGCAGGATCTACAGGTATTTATATGGTTTCTCCATCTGAACAAACAGTAATCAATAGTCAACTGTTTCATGTCTATTTTAAGTAACTTATTTTCACTTCGGATATCCGAATCGGCATCAATTCAAACTAGCCAATAGACTGAACAACAGCTATTAAGTACAATAACTCTTATTGTTTCCAACTACCATATTCGGCAATCATCATGTCCAAAAACAAAATAACAATCATTGTTAATTGTTAATGTTCAATTGAACAGTATAATGCCATTATGACTTCATTGTCTATACCACAAATCTGTATTTAATACAGAGAAACACAGATAGAATGAATGTGTTGTTCTGACAGACTCTGACATAGAATGGTTGTGTGGTTCTGACAGGTTGGTTGGTAAAACCTTTGCTCCCTCGTCCATTGGATTGAAGTTTTGGAAGTAGAAACTAGTAAAATCGGGAAAATCAAGAAAATCTGAGCTGGGCTACACGGCCTATCACAACACTTCAAAAGTATGAAATGCGGGCTTAGCTCAGTTGGGAGAGCGTCAGACTGAAGATCTGAAGGTCCTGAGTTCGATCCTCAGAGATCGCATATCTTTTTTATTAATTTCTTATTTGTAATTTTTTGAAAGCAAAAACTTACTACCATGTTACGATAACAAATTGGGAGCTCAAACTTTTGAAATTAATAATTACTGTTCGAAGGTTAAACTCTATAATTATAGTTTCAGAGGTTTTACAATTCTATAATAATTTGCCTTTTTGAGCTTCAGAATCAGATCTCGAAGGGGTAATTGTAGATCCAGTTGGGGAGCGAGCGGCTGGACGCCTGTACAGTGTACAGTGTACACTAGAATTTTGTTAAAAACCACAAATCCTTGCACCGTATCAGCAACTTCTTTAATATATCAATGACCAATGGGCGTTGAGACATTATATATGAGGCAAATTTATATGTAGACACATGGCAAATTGTGATTGGCCCATTGTGAACTTCAAAGATTTGATAGAATAAATTTTTTGTGTTAACAAAAAACAGACGCTAGATAGTTGGTATATATTTTGAACATATTCGAAATTCAAACCAGCTCTACTTTTAGGGCACTCCGGCTTATTTATATTATATAACATATATTATAAATATAAATAGTGTACACTGTACAGTGTATACAGTGTAAAAGAAGCTCAATTGGGAAGTTTTTAATGACACCACATCACGTGATATTACAAATAGTCTGCATCTCTGCCGTCAGCGCTCAGAATTGGCAAGGAAATTGCAGGCAAATGCTCTTTCTGCCCTTTGCACTTTGCGCTTGATACTTCTCTTGTACTCCTTACTTCAAGAGCCATAGTTTTCGGTTCCTATGATCTATCTGGGGACAAAGTCCGTATGGTATCCCAGATCTCAACGATTTACATAAATATACCCCAGATTCAGAATTTCTAATTATCTACAGAGATCTTAATCTTTTGAAAAAATGTCTTATCTTACTACCGAGACTCAGCTAAATACATTCCTCCCTTCAGATTCTTTTGAAATTGAGAGCCACTTAAGCTTAACGCCATTATCATCCAAAATTAGTGCAAAATCGTCTTTGTCCTTCAACGAGCTAATCCAAAGCTTGGAGAAGATCTTGGGTGTTGATAAGGCTCTCAAGACTGATGATATTGATCATAATGAGTTGATGAAATTGATGGGATCCTATGTGTCTTCAGAGCAGGATTGGTTGAAGTTCGCGTTTAGCGACTTATCCAGAAGCTATACAAGAAACGGAATCGAAGATTTTGGTGAGAAAGGCATCAATGCAAATTTGTTACTATTAGTTTGGAACCCTGGCAAATCTTCTGTTATTCATGATCATGCAAATGCTCATTGTGTCATGAAGATCCTCAAGGGTTCTTTGACAGAGGAACTTTATGAACAACCAAAATGTCACGAAGACGATAAAGATACAGAAAGCTCCAATCACAAGCACAGTACCGCTGAAGAACATAAACTTATCGCCTTTAAGACATCAACTTTGAAAAGAGACTCAGTCGCCCATATAAGAGATGACATTGGACTTCACCGTATTTCCAATAAGACTAATGAAATTGCCGTTAGTTTACATCTGTACACTCCTCCTTACGCAAAGATGTATGGATGTCACACCTTTGATGAAAATGGTACCAAACATCATGCTTCAATGTCGAAGCTGTACAGTTGGAAAGGCGAAATTATCAACGCTAAAGACCACTCAAATTGTTAGACTTTATGCGTTGGGAAATGGCACATTTTGCGAGAGTACTGAAATTGAATTCGTATTCGACATGTGTCACAAATGGTTAAGTTTGTTTGCTCTTGCGTTTCTGAATTTGAATTTTTGTGGATGATTTTTATTTTGTTTCGTGGTTTTAAGGTTCTTTATATAGATTTGGCTTGGTGGTCACTTGTTTCGAAATTTTCAGTTCCTTCTTTTTCTTCTTCTTCTTTTTCATTATTCAAACATATATAAAGTAGATATATTTTATAAAACAGAGATACGCCTCTAGTTTCTACCCCTTTTAACAGATCTGTGATTTTTTTATAACAAATACTACAAGAAGTTAAGCTTCAATTCTTTGGCGAGATCTATAAGGAGTTATAAGTTGAGCCATACAACGTAATCTCTTTTCGTCGGAAACAAAGTACAAAAAACTGTATAATACATTAAAAACAAATGACCACCGTCATCCCATAAGTAGAATAAATAAAGTTAGGCAAGAAATCGAATGACAGATGATTTCTTCAATTTATCTCAATATTGGAAATGCATTGCAATCACTTATTGACCAACCCCTCTAATCCAATACTGCGCCTTATCTGCACCATTAACACCATAAACTTTCTTGATTCTACTATTCAACTTGATGCTTAATTCGTATTTGTCTTTTTGCAGAGACTCATATTTTGCAAATAGTTTATTTCTAGCATAATTCAACTTTTTGAATTCAACAGTTTCATCTGCTTTTGGGGTTGAATTAGTTGGCAAAATGGTGTCCAGAAATTTAATCTCTCTCCCCAATTTATAAATAGTTACAGTCAGTTCAGCCATCTGCTTATTGAGATCACTTAGTTTGTTGTCGATATCCGGGGTCGTAATTTTGGTTGTTCTGAAATGAGATGAAACTCTTCTAAATTTTTCAACCGTGGCAGGATCAATTTCCGATTCCTCTTTAGAACGATTCTTCACCACTGTTAGCTGAGGTAACACTTCCAGCTGATTCTGAGCAGGATCATGATGTATAGAATCAACAGCAGCAAACTCAATTAGAGCTTCAGCTTTGCTATTTGTGGTAATGTCATTGAGGGTAGAATCATGCTCAGTTTCGGCTGTAGTATCACAGATGAGAGAATCCATGGATTTGGAATTTTCCAATTTAGCAATAGGGGCTTGCTGTGATTTCGCCACACGCTTGTCAGCAAAATCAGTGACCGATCCATTGAATGTCTCGTATTCTAAGTCTAAATCATCGTAATTTGAAGCCAAATCAGAGCCGAAAGTGGAACTGACCGGAAGTCTTACCAATGATTGGTTATTCGAGGCAACTGGTTTACCATCAATAGACCCAAAGACTGATATATTGTCAGTACTAAACTGCTCTAACGATTTAGCCTCTGCTGTTTCTTCAATCGCGTCATAGTCATCCCAGTCAGACGTGGATTGAATCCCAGCTTCATTATCACTCATTCTATATATACCGTGTTTTTTTTTAATGTTATAACAACGCTTAAGAAGACTAGCAAAGCTTGGACTATGATGAAATTCTTTCTATGTCGTGAGGAAATCTATTGAAAAACTATGTTCGAAAAGCAAAAAGCAAATTATCACCTTAGATGTCTTTATCATTTGAACTATGACAAAATAAAATAAAATGATAATAATCATGATTATGATTAAAATAAATAAACAAACAAAGCAATTGACAAGATTTATTTTGGTAGTGTAAAAACCAAATTATCATGTAAACAAAAAAGCGTGTTTTCTTTCGCCAACACTTTGAGTGAGCGCGGAGACGCTGATAACCTATTATATATATAATATTATATAATATATACCTGTTACGGTTTAGCTGATAATATGATGTTTGTGCAATGTGCAATGTTGTTCATGTATATGGGCTTCTTAGTACTTACTTATACTATGCATTACTGCTAGTGATTTCTAGTTTTGAGAATTCTTGTAGGCTTATATGGCCGAACACTAGCTGTTCGTTACATTATTATTTTTTATACTCTACTTACATGTATATTTGTCTTAGATACATTAATTGTACACAAAAGGGAGAAAGCGAAAAGCTGGAAAAAAGCAAAAAAAATTGAGTCTGAAAATATGTTTACTTCAGTGATATATATAATATATATTATATACTATACCAGCTGAAAATGGGATAAAAGAGCGCCGTAGAGAATCACACCCCATAAGTTGCACTAAATACCTACTGTATAAGATGTTAGCCCCTCAAGAATCAGGCGCTTAACGTCACAGTACCAACGATCGAGGTAAGGGTGATGGTGGTATATGCACCGTCATCTTCAGGGTAGTCAGATGTCAAATTGTCTTCGGCGTAGTAAACGTAACAAGTACCTCCATTTGCCTCTGTAGCATAAGGCGTGAAATTGGAGAAAGCATCAGATGTAGAAGGAGTCTTGGTAACAGTAGGAGACGCCGTCAAAGTGGATGATGAAGAGGAAGTTGTTGTAGTTTTGGCATTTTTTGTTTTTGTTGGTGAGGTTGTTGTAGATGAGGTAGATGATGAAGAAGAAGACAAAGAAGAAGATGATGAAGCAGTTGAGGTAGTCGAAACTTCAAACGATGATGAAGTTTGAGTTGTCAATTGAACAGTGGATGATGGATCAAGGGAGCTAGAAGTAACTTCGTTTGAGGAAGTAGTTGACGAAGAAGCATACGATGGTAAAGAAGAAGATGAAGAAGAAGAAGATGAAGAAGATGAAGATGAAGAAGATGAAGAAGATGAAGATGAAGATGAAGATGAAGATGAAGATGAAGATGAAGATGAAGATGAAGACGATGAAGAAGTCACGGAAGGCTCAACTTCAATTGTAGAGGCATGCTTATAAGTAATAACCTGTGTTTTGTCTTTTGCAAGAGTTGAAGTGTACACAACTTCCAACATGGTAACAACATTTCCTTTGATAGTAGTTGTTATTGTATTTAGGTAAGTGGTATCAGTTGCTGTTGTAGTATCCGTTTGGCTATCTGTAGTTGTGACATCATCGGAAGTTGAAGTGTCAGTTGAGGAAGAAGAAGGTGAGGAAGAAGAGGTTGTAGTGGAAGAAGGTGGATTACCAGTCACTGTGACAGTGTAGGTAGTTCCATCTTCGGTAACTGTTGAGACATAAGTACTGTAAAAAGATGAAGTTGTCAATGTTTGTCTCTTTTTTGTGGTTGTAGAATAAACCGTGACGGGTGCGGCTGTAACATAAGCGTATGCTCTCTTCTTTAAAACAACTGCCGTTTCATATTCTGGTTCTTGAAGACCATTTAGGTCCACAACAGGGTAGACCACAGTGGTAGTCTCAGCTTCATCTTCATTGCCAAAAAGTTTGACAGGAGCTGAAAGAACTGAGGCAGAAAGTAATGTTGAAAGATAGATAAGTTTTGATAATTGCATGGCGGTTGGTTTGATTTGATTTGTTCGGTTGAAATGATGATTTGTTGTCAATGGAGGTCTATAGAAATTGATAGGGTAGGGGATCTTGAGGTTTTGAGATTTTTAAAAGGAATGAATAAAGTTGGTTCGATTGGTTCTTGTTAAAATGAGTGACTAAAGTTGGATTGTTAAGTTATCAAACATAAAATTTGATTATCAGATATACGCAGAAATTGAAAAATCCAAGAAGAAAGAATTTCATAACTTTGGGGGATGTGTTTGTTTTGATAGAAAATGTGCTAAGAGAGGACAAACAATTTACTATTTATAAAATCCTATTTGAATACTTTAAATTAAAATAAGGAGGCTAACTATTAAAGATGTACAAATGAGGAAAACTTATGGTTCCAGCCAACAGCTTTTCAAAAATTTACCATTAATCAAAAGCATCAAGACATCTTAGTTTTTAATTAGGAATATTGCATTAGCTTGCCCTCTTGCTTGCTTGATTGAAATGTGATTCATGTGTAATAAATATTGGTCCATTATCATCCCTTTTTGGGGGTGATGGGAGGCTGGCTCATCAAACTGAGTGAGATCTCTGCATATACACGACCTTTTAATGTGATATGCAAGATATTTTTTGTAGTCGCACTCCCATATAGACGTTGCTGGGCTTCACATTTTACTGTTTTGAGCACTAAGTAGTAACGTTTACCAAAGATTGTGAATGCTTTTCTCACAATGAAACAATATATAATATATAATATATATTATATAGTAAATATCAGATAATCTAATCCTTTTCAGGTAATTAATATTTAGTATTTAGTATTTACTACTACTTAGGAATTTGGTACTTTGCTTTACAATAAATATTATATAGTTTCCACCTTTTATAATTTTGGGTACCAACTTATTTACTTTTGCAGTAAAGAAGAAACAATGTGATTTGCGTTGCGTTAGTATGAATTTACTATGGAAAACGATTTTAGTTTCTGTGCTAAAATTGCTGGACAACAACAAAACATGATAATCTTGTATTCAGGTTGTGCTTATGGGGAACTCATTATACCAAAACACTGGTCTGGTCAAACCAAGATTTTGGTCTGATAATCTTTCAAAGTCAATAATTGAGAATACTTAGCTATGATATTTCTTGTACTGTAAAAAGGAATGTTATTGACCTTATTTGTGAATGTGTGTAAATTTAATGGTAGTCAGACAAACGCAAATGCTGTGTGTATTTCACAAAACCAAAAAAAAAAAAGGCTGGTTTAATTCACATGGCCCGGCCGGCTGAAGAATATTATCCGCAGGGCTCGACTGCAGTCTCATAATAAGCGTCGAAAACTACTCAGTGAAATTTACCGCGTCATGGTCCACAATGATAGTATGAATACCTATTGATATTGAAAATAATACTAAGTGCTAGTTATATAATATGCTGAAAGATCGGTAGCGATAACCCATATGTTAAAAGTTAAATCTAAAAGTTGAAAGCTAATCAATTTCCTGTTCTTATTCAAAAAGTCAAAAAGTCTCAATTTTTGTGTAGTTTGGCATGAATTTGTTTTATCCCTTGAAACAAAAAGAGGAGCTATCGCCTACTGTCGTCACTAACAAACCTAATAATTATTAGAGTGAAATTTGTGAAATGTACCAACAGTTATGAAAAGAAGAAAGGTTTTTATAAACATCTAAGTATTGTTTTCTCCTGAAGTTGCTCTTGCAGAAAGGAAAGTTAATTGATTCTTGACCCGATACGACTTTTCTTAACCGTTCTTTTCCCCATACTTCCATACCAAGACTTATGATCTTGAAAAAATTTGGATAAATGTTCAGGTTACGATCACTATTAGGTATTATCTTTTAAATTATGAATTCCAGCTCCCCTGATTACTAAAATGTAGTTCATATAACGTTATCAAGGTATTGGATACCTATCTACTTTTATCTCAAGACCAAACCACAATCATTCTAATCTTTCTATGAAAGATCTACAAAGGGTAATTCCATTTTGCATTCCCAGTGGTATAATACCATAAAGTACAGGTAGAAGTCACTATAATAATAGATAATCAATATATATTATATAATAATATATATTATATAATATATTATATAATGGCAAAGATGCACAGCCTACATTCAACTTTTTTATGATCTATATATATTTTCCCCAAAAACCAGATCTTAACACCAGCTGTGTGCACTGAGCAGTGCGCAACTTGGCAACTTTGCAGTGCCTAGTGAAAGTAAGCTGATATTTACTTTGCGAGGCAAATTGCAAGTAGCGTTTACTGAAAAAATAATGATGCCAATATTGCTGCTGGTTTTCATGATCAACTGATGAACTGTTTAAACTTACGACTAAAAACGATTCAGTATTGAACATTTCATTTCATATAAAATTGAACTAAGCTCGTCCGAAAGCTTATAGTAAGTTGTATAATTTCAGTTTTTGTTTTGCAATTAGATATGCATCAATATTGAACTCATCATTCAGGGTTTATCAGTTGGAAATAAATTCTAGATAGGTTTTCGGCAAGAAACCAGGTTGTATTAATTTCTACTTATAATTAACAACATTACAATTTATACTAATTGTACTTAATATTTTCCAATTACTATGTTTGCTCGTGATGATTTCAAATTCAGCTACTCTTAGAGCTCCGTCTTGGCCCTTTCCAAAAGTTTATAATTTCCTGATAATTTACTAATTAAGTATAAAAAACAAAGCAGAATCAAGTATATCACTTTAGCACGCCCCTCATCGTAGGGTCCGAGAACAGATGAATCGATTTCAGTTTACCATGTGATGATGATGCATTAATATTCAGAGAGCAGTGAACACCAATGAATTAAGGAACAGGGTTATATAGCACTACAAAAATTTATAATCTACAGCCGAACGCATCAGTGCACGAAAACACACCATGATCGTTTTAACCTTTTTTGTAGTATATGATCTTTATCAATAAGAGACAGAGATTATTAGTCCCATAACCTAAATAGTCGCTTTATTTTTAACAATTTGTTTTTCCTTTAACCCATAGAATGTTTAAACGAAAGTGGAAGTAATAATGTTTATTTTGAGATAGTGAGGTGGCCAAAAATGGGATCATCATTTTCGATCTCTGTCTTAAACATACATAAATCCCACCGTTCATATATATATATTGACTCTTTCTTCAAAAACACCACCCATATACACATGAACGTATGATAATATATAATGGAGTTATGATGTATATATACGCCAAGTCTTATCTATGTGACATATAGGTGACCTTGAAAATTACTTGACAACAATTGAATACCTATTTGAAAATTTTTTGAAATTTTTTTTGAGCACTTGACTATACCATCTACAGATATACCCAGACACGTAGTAATATATGTTTTTTTTGGTGTGTTTTGAAAAAAAAAAAATCCATATGCTTTTAAAACATTTATCAAATTTCAAAAGTGTCAATGTGAAATGAAAATAATTTTTTGATTTATGCATGATAGGTATAGCACATACTACATAAATCTAGTATGCTGATGAAGACACCTTTGATAACCGGACAAAGGTTTTTTTTTTAACCAGAGGTTATATTGATTAAGATGGATTTTAAATAAATAATGAAATCATCTGTTTAATTGATGAATGAAATTTATGACCTAGAACTATAATAGATAATAAACTTGAATGACATAGTAAATTACATGAAAAGAAATTACCGAGAGAAGTTTACAAAAAAAAAAACACAGGAGCTTTAAATAAGTTTGATCTGTTTCGATTCACATCACAGCTGCCAAATGGCGAATATGAAACAAAAGGAATACATTTCAAACATGATAGAGATAGTTTCAGACTTGAAATTTCAAACATGATAAAAAACAAAATAAAAAAGTAAATGGTTTACCCGAAAATTCAAAATGAAAACTTTTTTTCATTTTATATATATTCCCGACTTAGAAACTATAATATTTGTTGAATCACAAAAGATAGATAGAGATCTACTAAATCCATTAGAGTTTTAAGTGTCAAGAAAAAAGCAACTCTGTTGGGAACTGCAGACAAACTTAAATCAGTACTACTAACCCGCACACGCACACACGCAGTCCGACTCCGAGTGCTCAATATTTACATGTCAGAAGACCTTTTTAAATGGTATTTGATCAAGTCAAGCTTTTATTCAGGTCAAAAAAGTTGTTTACTTATATAATTGCGATCAATAACAAGGTATAATTGTTCTTTGTCAAACTTTTATTACCTAACCATTTGACGTGCCAACTTTTTTAAAAAGTTTTTCGTTATTGTTGGGCGTTTAGGAAACAACAATTAGATACTTATATTATATATCCAACGGATTTAAGTTCTTGAGTAAAGGGTTCTGGAGTTAGGACCTATGTGGTTCGTGTAATCTAACATGAGAATGTTTTAAAGTTTGCTATACAAAGTGTCAAATTTAACCAGATCCAGTATAGCGGCCATTGAGTGGGGTTTGACAAATTTAAAATAAAGCTCAGTCAGTATTTTGAAACTAACCTAACCTAACCAAGACTTAATTCAAAACAAAAATATTATGTGTAGTTAGTTATTACAAATTTGAACAAAACCAACGAGCGGAGATCATAAACTATAAGTATACATTTTTATTACCATCCATCCCCATCCCCATCCACTAACATAACCTAATTTAATTAACCCCTTTTACACTATTAATCTATCTTTCTTTCACTGCCAATTGTTTTTTTTTTTTTTTTCAAAGATTATAATTATTTTGTTTGCTTGCTTTTAATTTTGATAGAATTTTAAATTTATTTCACCACACACGATAACACATTGTGCATGGAAATTGAAGAATGCTTTTGATTCAGAAAACTTTCACGCGTTCAGTTTAACAACTAATTTTCTTATGATGATGATGGGTGATGACTAAAGGAAATGAAAGTTGAAATAATGTTGACAACTAATCAAATTTACTTACATGCTTTATATGATTCAATAATTTTTGTTGTTGTGTACTGTATAATGTTATATATAATTTTTATAAACAAATCAATCCATCATCATCATCACCCCTCTATATGAATTTGTTGAAAGGATGCGCAATGCGCAATGCGCGCATGTAATATGCAATATCTTTATATTTTTGATGGGTGGGTGATTGGAAAAGGGGGCGTGAATTCCGTGAATTTTTTTTTCAACCCCTTTGAAATTTGCTTTCAATGAAATAATAACTGGTTAACAAGTTGAAAGTTGGGAAGATATGTAGTGTACTATATGGTATATAACTTATTGAAAATTTGAAAAATTGATATATAAAATAGTAAATATAAAGTACTGTTGATTATATAATGAACTAACTGATTCGAGTTATCATAAGTTAATGTGTATCCATCATCATCCCCTTACATCGAACTCTAAATAAAAAGAAACAAGATAGGTAGTTACCCTCGTAATAAAAAAAATTATTTAAAATGAGGAGACTCTTTTTTAAGCTTTAAAATTACAAACTACAAGAGTCCAATTTAAGTTAGTGATTTTTTTTATAAAAAGAATAATCAATGTACCCCAAAAAATTCTGGGGTACATTTGTATTGTATAAAATTTAAATTATGTCCTGATAATTTATTTGTTCTTTTTTTTTTGTCTAGAAGGGCTTTAAATTTTCTTATCTAATATAATGTTTTAAGATTGTCACGTACCACTCTCTAATTTTCAGGTTATGTATATACTATATATATATATATGTATGTGTCTTTGGTTAGAACAACAACTTAATTTTAGTCACTTGTCACTTTTCATTCCAAACTTTAAAGCGCCATCTTAGTTTTGGTTTGCCCATTAAACCAACTTCATAGAGATAAATTTTATCAAAACAAAAATTAAGCTATAATAGAATCTAGAATGTGTGATATTATCATGTGGCATCAAAAACCACTCATATATTATTATTATTATTATTATTATTAAGCGAAAACTCAACTGACTAAAATAGTAGTAACATGATTAAATTTGAGGAACTATGAAATCTCGGATTGGATCACACACACAACAGCCGGATTACAAAGAGAAAGTCTCATGTTTATACTTGTTTTATCAATACAGTTAAGACCTTCCTACAATTTTTTATTTTATCAGAGCATAAATCAAGAAAACCGTGATTTAAATTTGAATTAAACTAGTATATACTATATACTAATATAGTATATATAACCATAAAGTGATATCTTGTACCTTGTATATACATGTTGAATCATAATGATTAGTAAGAAATATTGCACCACTTTTTTTTTTCCTCTGAGACATGAACCGGGTGAAAGATGAGGTGAGGTCATATGAATAATCAACCTGGAAATTCCTGATAAATTCGGGTTTAATTAGGTGCATTTGGTGATCCTTTGGTGATTCTTGAGGTGCAATCCTGACAGGTGACAGGTGACAAGACGGTGTTCTGTGCAGAGCAATGAAGGCTTGCCGGTGGCCGATGTAAATATATATCGGGCCCCTGAGGATGAAGAGGTGGGGGGGGGGGGGGGCGAGAAAAAATAAAATGATTTCGGGGCTTGTCAGGAGTCAGGACTCAGGAGTCCTCAGGTCACACAGGTGGTCATACGCATGATGGTGATGGTGGGAGATGAATCAAGCCAATATTAAACCCGTTAAATACGCTCTAAAGTCCAGAGTCCTCAGTCCATGGGATGATCACCAGGCACCTTAGTGCATAATATGGGATGGAAATAAATGTTGGGACTTAAAACTCGGGAGCAAGCAATGAATGTCAACTTCCACCACGTAAATGGCTACCATGGACTGTAGAAACCGTGCCCGTGTTTCTACTGAAAATCTTACTCCTTTAAAGTTTAGACGGGGCGTCAGTTGTCAGTTGCGTAAATACTTCTTTGAGCGCGAGTCCTGAATCCTGATAGAACAGGTTGCCCCAGTGGTGAACCGGGGCAGTATAATAAGTGTCCCACAGAATTATATTGTGCTCCGGACTCCCTGTAAATAAGATCAGCACCGCATAGCCACTCAATATCACATATATATTATATACTTTGTCTGATCCCCCCCCCCACCAGTAGCACATTACACGGGTTTCAGAAATCAGGGAGGAGGTAAAGGTGGAGGTAAAGGTGGAGGAGGGGACTTACGGCCGGCCAGCCGTGCCGTGCCGTCAGCCTGTTCTATCGGTCTGTCTTCATCTTCTTCTTCTGTGGCCTGAGGCCCTCTTTGCGGCGAACTAGCTTTATTTGAGATTACATTATCTGCCTGCATAAATAATTCAAGGTGCACAGCAAGAAAAACCGAAAGAAAGAAAAAATTCTCAATTCGTAAAAAATCCCTCTCTCATTCTTAAGAATCCGCAGTTTTTTTTATTAATTCAATAAGCTTTTGTTAAATTATATATATAAAACAGGTGGTAGTTCCTAAATTTCTCTAGTTTAAAACTCTTAATTAATATAATCTTTTTTGTTTGATTCATATATTCTCTTTTATCTTCTCCAAGACTGATCACTATCAACGATTGTCATTTATTGTATCATCACCCTCTACGTGTACTACTTTTAGTCATAAGGATTTGTTTTAATCATTTGGAGAAGAAACGCGCCATATACCATTTCTTTTTTTTTTACCCATCCGGCCCTGCCATTTGATTACTGATCTATCAATCAAAATCATCTCAACAGGAATTTTAAACCATTCATTCAAAAACATATCAATTTGCAAATACTATTTAGCATTTAGTATTTAGTATAATCGAATTATCGATTTGATATCCACATTGCATTTTTATCCCCTTATCAAAAATCCCAGAACATTACATTTTAGGACTTTCTAATTTAGATAAGAAATCACAACGAAGCCCATCTCACTTTTGTATTATTTGTCTAATCATTCTCACAGTTTACTTCAGTAGAAAAAAAAAAAGATCAAAATTCAAAAATCAAATTACAAAAAACATACAAACAAACAAACTACATTTTTATTTTAATAAATACATTTTATAGTTAAGCTATGCCATACTTAGGACCTAGATCCTTTGCCACGGCTCCTTTGACATCTAACAACTTGGCCTATTTGAATGATAAGTTATTACAAGCACAATCAACGTCTCAAGCATCGAAAACTTCGAGCCTATCAAGTTCATCCACAATCACTTCATCTCCTGAGGAAGAAGAGTTATCGATCTCATCTCCTTTGTCTACAATTTCAAGCTCAAGCTCACTGACTGATCTGATTACCCCTTCCCAACAATTTACCATTGATCAAGATCAAGATAACGATTATGACCACAGAACAGTGTTAGAAGATGATAACAAAACGGTGATACTGGATGATGATGCATGTGGTTCTTCCTCTTGTTCTTTATCAACGATAAGAGATCTTCCTTCAAAACCTTCTCTACTGAGAAAGAAGTCTGGAGAACTCGTTAAATCATCTTTGAAGTTGCCTTCATTGGCAAGATCAAATTCCATGCCAAACACAAAGTCTGTTAGATTTGCCAATAGATTGGAAAACATCAAATTCTTTGATAAGCTTGAGAAACCGCTGGCTGTTTCTCATGAATCATCTCCTGTCAACTCTCCTAGCCTCAGACCTACATGGGAATTTGACTTTTCATCATCTTCATCAGAGGATGAAGACGATTCCAATGATAACAATCATTCAGAATCTTGGGAGATCTTACAAAATGATGTTCCATATACTGCTGGATTTATGGATTTTGGAAAATTCAATTCTGATAAACCGATTATACTGGAAAGTCTAAAGTTGAATTCATCAAAGACAGCTTTAATAGGATTTGCTTTTCTTAAAAACTTGGGTTATTCAAAAAAATTGATATTGAAATTGACAACAGACAATTGGTCCACTTTTGTGGAGATTGATACAGCTAGTTATATTTCTTCCAACCATATTTTCAAATACTCAAACATAGAAAGTAGTTACGATAAGTTTTCATTCATTATCAAATTGGACAATTTATGCAACTATAAGCAAACATTGTCCTTAAACTTTTGTATCAATTACCAAGTTAATGGATGTAGCTATTGGGATAATAACGATAACAAAAATTACAACATCACATTGAAAAAGAACAAAAAGATATTCAGCTCTAATTCAACGCCAAAGAATAAGTCATTTTCTGATATAGATGACATTAAATTCAAGTTAAAGACCAATCTGAACTTCAATGATTCTTTCACTCCTTCCTCATGTAATCGTCGTAATACTTCCTTTAGTTTCCATCCAAAACAATCAAAGCATTATATGTTAAAGAAGGTTAACTCGGAATCTTCTTTGGCCGATTTAAACAGAGCATCATCAATACCTACATTATCATCATTCCGTTCATTAGCCTCTGATAATAAATCAGCCACTTTTTCATCATTCCAAACACTATCATCACCTATTGCTAACTCAAATCAAAACAAACTAGCACCATCGTCGCCTTCCTTTTCCTCTAATGATCATCAATTGTATAACAACATCATTGAGAACTATTGCTTTTTTGGGTCCTCGAGTCCATCGAAGCTCACAGATAATGCTAACAGTTTGACTACTGGGGAATTCCCATCGTACTATGAATGAAAAAAGAAAAACAAACACAAAACTTAAGCTGAAAAATTTCGATCATTTTGCCAATTTTGGCTTTGTTTTGCATATGCTGTTCATTTTGTTTTCTTACACTAGTTGTATTTGTGCAAACTCCAGTTCAGTTCATCACTTACTCCATACATTCATTTTCATTTTCATTTTCATTTTAATTTTAATTTTCGATTTCAGTTTCATTTTTTTTGCTTCTTTCAATTGTACTATTTGGTTTCACAATCTTTCAAGATTGATTTATATCTAGCTTGGTTTCTAGATTTTCATGGGAGCAGGAGAAGCTCAACATGTTTATACACATCGCTATACATTATATATTTATCTTCATTACTCATCTTTACAAACATCCTGATTTTCAGTTAAACTTTTCTTTGAAATTTTAACATCATCGCCTTTTGGTTTGTGCTATTTTCTTTTACTGGCTAACTAGTTTATTCTCTCTATTTATTTTGCATTATCCAAGTTCCAACATAATAACTTATTTTAATCGAATTTACTTAATCTTATTTTTAATCCATTTAGGTTGTAAATATATAATATAGCCGCGCTCATTAGATGGAGGCAAATTTTGTGGTTTCCTGCCATTTAAAAGAGGTCCAAAAAATACAAAAACATATGTATTCACTTTGTTTCTATTACATATACAGCTAGATGATTACCTTTCTAGATGTTAGTTAAATCTAATCGGTATTTGACTCTTTAGACCAGGTTTGCTATACGTATCCGCCAAAATTTTAATAGTCCTTTCCTTCAAATTGCTCATAACCAACAAGTCACAACAATTATCACCTTAAAGCTTAATGCCCATGTGGCTCTTAATAACTAATTAGTAATAACTTAATTAACCATAATTCTATAAGTTCCGCGCGTTTGTGGCTGGTTGAATGATCAATTTGACAGATTTTGGACCCGTAGGATCGGGAGACAATAATCATCAAATTGCTGCCGGTCGGAGGCCTATAAAAATTAATTAATTACACTGTGTAAACACAGCCTTAACTAATCCAAGTTAGAATTTTAACACCGCCTGTAAATAACAATTAGTTGTGTACGTAAGCGCTGTTTCCCGATGTTATTTTGCTCTGTCATTGTTGAATAACGTGCCAAATCATGTTTTCAATAATGAGTAGAGTAACTCAAACTCAAAAAAAAAAAAAAAATTGTTTGTTTTACTTATAATCTTGAAAGTTTTGAGATTCAGAGTTATTTGACAGACAACATTTTAATGCGTAATATGATTCTCAGATGGGTTAATTGCCTGATAATTGATTTACAACTTCGATATCATATACAAAGAAACTAGTCATGTCATCAGAAAGTGAACTTGCTGACTTGTTCTCCAACATTGGATTCGAAGAATCAAAAATCAAAGAGATTCTAAAGAACAAAAAAGTGTCCAAGTCATTAGGTGAGCTTATCATTGAGTCTAATCAAGATTCAGTTTTAGATAAATCCAAGATTGCTTTGTTACATAACCTAGCTACGTTAATAAAAGGAGAAGAGCTACCAAATACGAAGTATGCAGTTAATGGTATCATTGACGGTAATCTAACTACTAATTTACAGGTTTCCGAAGCTTATAAATATATCAAAGAAGCTGGTGATAAATTTGATCAAAAAGAATTTGAGACAAGATCAGGTGTCGGTATCAGCCTTACCGACGAAGAAGTTGAGCAACACATTAAAAAATACATTGACACTAACAAGGAAGAAATTTTGTTAAAAAGATACAAGGGTGTTCCAGGATTATTAGGAACCGTCAAGAACCTACCTGAATTGAAATGGGCATCACCTTCACTTTTTAAACCAATCATTGACAAGTTAGTCTTAGAGCTATTGGGTCCAAAAGATGAGCGTGATGTTGTTAAGAAGGAAAAGAAAAAGAAGGAGCCAGCTGCTATAAGTAAAAAAGAAGAGAAAAAAGAGTCGTCCAGAAATATATTTACAGAAGGTTTCCTTGGAGACTTACACAAAGCTGGTGAAAACCCACAGAAGTGGCCAGAACTGATTAAAGAACACTTAGAATTTACAAAGGGTAAAGTTTTTACAAGATTTCCACCAGAGCCAAACGGATTTTTACACATCGGTCATTCCAAGGCTATTATGGTCAATTTCGGTTATGCAAAATACCATGACGGGGTTTGCTACTTGAGATATGACGATACTAACCCTGAAGCAGAAGAGCAAGTGTACTTTGATTCCATTTTGAGATGTGTCAAATGGCTAGGCTACAAGCCATGGAAGATCACTTATTCATCTGACTACTTCGATCAACTATACGATTTGGCTGAAAGACTTATTACTTCAGGTTACGCATATGTTGATCATTGTACCGGAGAAGAAATCAAAGCACAAAGAGGTGTTAGAGCTGATGGAACTCCAGGTGGGGAAAGATTCCCATCCCCGTGGAGAGATAGACCAATCGAAGAGTCTTTAACTGAATTCAGAAAAATGAGAGATGGATTCTATGAGCCGGGCAAAGCAACTTTAAGAATGAAGCAAGATATTACATCTCCATCTCCTCAAATGTGGGATTTGATCGCTTATAGAGTGTTGAATGCCACACACGAACGAACTGGGGACAAATGGAAAATCTACCCAACTTATGATTTCACCCACTGTTTGGTTGATTCTTTTGAGAATATCAGTCACTCATTATGTACTACTGAGTTCTACTTGAGTAGAGAAAGTTATGAATGGTTATGTGATGTTTTACATGTTTATAGACCAGCTCAAAGAGAATACGGAAGATTGAACATCACTGGTTCTATCATGTCGAAAAGAAAGATTGCCAAATTAGTTAACGAGGGATATGTCAGAGCATGGGATGATCCAAGATTATACACGTTGGAATCCCTAAGAAGAAGGGGTGTTCCTCCTGGTGCTATTCTAAGTTTCATCAACACCTTAGGTGTTACGACTGCCACTACTAATATTCAGTCCTCTAGATTTGACAGTGCAGTTAGGGCATACCTAGATTATACCACACCAAGATTGATGATGATTGAACGCCCATTGAAAGTTGTTATTGACAACTTAAATGATGATTATAGTGAGTTGGTTGAAATCCCATACAAGCCCGGTTCTCCGGAATTTGGTAATAGAACCTTACCATTTACCAACACGATTTATATTGATAAAGCTGATTACAGAGATGAAGTTTCGAAAGATTATTTCAGACTAGCACCAGGCCAACCAGTTGGTTTGATGAGAGTTCCATTCAACATCCAAGTGAAATCCGTTGAAAGAGACTCAAATGGTGAACCAACCTTAATTCACGCTGAATACTTGAATGATTTATCAACGCACAAGAAACCTAAGACTTTCATTCACTGGATTCCTATCTCGAAGGAATACAAATCTCCCGTTCAAATTAAGGAGGTTAGAATTCACAATCAATTATTTTCTTCAGAAAACCCATCTGCTCATCCTGATGGATTTTTGGCTGACATTAACCCTAATTCTGAAAATGTTTTGAAAGGTGCCATCATTGAACCAAGTTTCTTTGAACTTCAAAAGAAGTCTCCACTAAATATGCCTTTTAGCGATTCTCAATTTTCTATTAAAGAGGAGTCTGGTAATGAAACTGTCAGATTTCAGGCATTGAGAGTGGGCTACTTCTGTTTGGATAAAGAAGCTACTGGGGATGAAGTTATTTTGAATCGAATTGTCACCTTGAAAGAAGACTCTTCTAAGGATTAGGCCCCCTCCACGGAGTTTGTTTCTATCGATCTTTTATGTTTATAGAAGTTAATATATTTATAATCGTTGAGTAAAATCCATAATTAATGATTCAGGCAGAATGAAATCAAATAATAAAGTAGCCCAATAATGCTAAAAAAGTGAAATTTTCAAAAAATGGAAAAAGAAGAAAGATAGACGCTGCCGGGTAATTTGTTTACACACGCCCTAAAAATAATTTTTTTATTTCTATAATTTTTTCCCTTAGATCTTAACTAATGGCCTGTATATCTAGCTTGAATTGGAGAGTGATTACCGAAAACCAACCTAATAGAAGGACATCATTGGAGTTGAAATATAACTATAATCAGAATAGACAATGTCATCGGTAGCAGTTTTGGCGGATTATGTCGATGATTCGGTCGAATTCGATTCATTCAACTTAGATCCCAGACTATTACAAGCTATCAACAAATTAGGTTTCGACCATCCTACATTGATTCAATCCCAAACTATACGTCTTTCATTGGAGGAGAAAAAAGATATAATAGCAAAGGCTTCAACAGGATCAGGTAAAACAGCAGCATACTGTATTCCTATAGTGCAATCTGTTTTAGCAGATGCCATTACGAAAAATCAAACCCAGTCTGTGATTTTGGTGCCAACGAAAGAGTTATCTAAACAAGTATATGATTTTCTAGACAAACTTACTATCTACTGTGGTAGTTCGATTAAAGCTCTGAACTTGAATGATACAATAAGTGAACAATTACAAATGTCATTAGTTAACGAGTTACCAGAAATCATCATTTCCACGCCTACTAAACTGGTTCAAATTTTAGAAAAAAATAAGGAATTAAATTTAACTAGTTTGAAATACTTAGTCATTGATGAAGTTGATCTAATTCTAAACTATGGTTACAATGAAGATTTAGATAAATTAACAAACTATTTAAATTTAAAGCAAAGTATGCAAGTTTTCTTGATGAGTGCCACATTAAGCGATGATGTCAACGAGTTGAAAGAAAAATTCTGCAACAAACCTGCTATACTAAAGCTGCAAGATATAGAAAATGAAAATAAAAAACTAGTGCAATATTACATAAAAACTAACGAGCTAGATAAGTTTTTACTAATATATGTGATATTAAAATTACATTTGATCAAAGGAAAAATCTTACTTTTTGTCAATAATTTGGATAGAGGTTATAAATTGAAATTATTTTTGCAGAATTTTGGTATAAAGTCATGTTTACTTAATGCAGAATTACCTGTGAATTCAAGATTACATATTGTGGAAGAATTTAACAAGAATGTTTATAATTTATTGATTGCTACAGACGAATCGAACGAATATGACGAAGAAGAGTTTTCCGATAAACCAAAGACTAACAAATCATCAGACTACGGGGTCTCCAGAGGTGTGGATTTCAAAAATGTTGCTTGTGTTTTGAATTTCGATTTTCCGACTTCTGCAAAATCATATATACATAGAGTTGGAAGAACTGCTAGAGGTGGTAAATCAGGTATGGCTCTTTCATTTGTTGTCTTGGAGAAAGAATGGGGTCAACATAAAGCTTCTTCACTACTAACTGCGCAAAAAGACGAAAGAGTGTTGACAAGGGTGGAAAGATCACAAACGAAATTGGGATTTGAATTGAAGCCATATCAATTTGATTTCAAACAACTTGAAGGTTTCAGATATAGAATGGAAGATTCATTCAGATCAATTACTAGATCCGCCATCAGAGAGGCCAGATTGAAAGAAATTAAACTCGAGTTGATTACATCGGAAAAGTTAAAAAGACATTTCGAAGAAAATCCTCAAGATTTGTCTACTTTGAGACACGACAAAGATTTATCCAAGGTCAGATCTGGTAATCAATTGAAAAGAGTGCCGGCTTATCTTTTACCAGAGGGAATTCGCCCAGATTCCAAAAAAGTTGGATTTGTTCCTTTCAATAATCCTCACAAAAAGAGAAAGCAAGGTGGTAGAAAAGGTGGTAACAAAAAAGTTGATCCGCTAAAAAAGTTTAAAAAATGAGTATTTAGTTTGTGCTCCTCTAACTACATAGTATTTATTTTGTTGCAACATATGAAGAGATAGATGTCCTCATGTGTATCATTTTTCTCTAAGTAGCAAATTTAGGTGCATCCTTCGAGTTAATAATTTGACTGTAATAACTTTTTACTTTTAGTATACAAACAATAGTAATAAAAAATTTAAACGCCAAATATTTAGTACACAGAAACAAAGATACCACTGCCCTGATTGAATTCTTTGATATTTCAATTTGAGGTAGATTATTGATTACCTAACATTTGTTTTTTCCGGAACAGTTTACAATGAAAGGCAGACGTGTCCCAAAGCTCAAATTTCAATTCGAGTCACACTGTATGATATTCTGTTTGTTTGACAGATATAAGGGAGTTCTTGAACGAACACAGCGACAGTACACTACTTCTGTTAAATTGGAAGGAAACAAGAAAAGTACTACCAACATCATAACTATACACAATGGCTCCCAAAAGGTCAAAGACTAGCACAAAGACAACTGCTAGTTTGGTGGAAGAAAGCTCAAATGACTTGGTGTTTGAGAAGGGAGATCTAAGACCATACCTCAAGTCCTCACTTCCTGACTCAGTTCTTGAAAGCAGAAAGGTCTCCTCGCTTACAGAAAAAGGATTGGTTTTGATATTGGCTTTATCAGCAGCTTTCATTAGATTTCATGACTTGAAAACTCCAGATTCAGTTGTTTTCGATGAAGTGCATTTTGGTGGATTCGCTAGAAAGTACATTTTGGGAACTTTTTTTATGGATGTTCATCCTCCATTAGCTAAATTGCTTTTTGCTGCGGTTGCCTATTTGGGTGGATTCAAAGGTGATTTTGAATTCACAAAAATTGGCGACAAATACCCTTCAAATGTTCCTTATGTGTTGATGAGAGAATTAAGCGCGTTTTTCAGTATAGGCACTGTTATTCTAACTTACTTAACCTTGAGAACAACCGGTTGTAAGCCAATTGTTTCATTCTTGACATCATCACTATTAGTTTTAGAAAGTTCCAATGTTACAATTTCAAGATTCATTCTACTAGATTCACCATTGATTTTCTTCATTGTTGCGGCTGTTTACTCATACAAAAAATTGGCCATTGCTAAACCTTTCACATTCAACTGGACAAGATCATTGTTTGCTACAGGTATTTGCTTGGGTTTGGCACTTTCATCAAAGTGGGTTGGTATCTTTACCATCGCTTGGGTAGGTGGTTCAACCGTTATCGACCTATGGTTCACGATTGGCGATTTAAGTGTGAAACCAAAACAAATCTGGGGTCAGTTTTTTGCTAAAGGATTTGTATTACTAGGTGTTCCTGCTATTTTATACGTGGCATTTTTTGTGGTTCACTTATCGATCCTAGTTAGGGAAGGTGACGGTGCCGCTTTCTTATCATCTGCATTTAGAACCTCATTTATTGACTCTACAGTTCCAAAATCAACTCACGCAGAAGTCGGTGTTAGCTCTGTGATCACTTTGAGACACTTAAATACCAATGGTGGTTACTTACACTCACATGATCACTTGTATGAAGGTGGTTCAGGACAGCAGCAAGTCACTTTATATCCTCACTTGGACGACAATAATAAGTGGCAAGTGGAATTATACAATGTGAGTCAAGAGCCTTTGGAGTTTGTTCCAATTTTACATGATACCAAAATTAGATTAAGACATTTAATCACTTCAAGAAGGTTACATGCTCATGATGTTAGACCTGCTGTTTCTGATATTGAATGGCAAAATGAAGCTTCCTGTTATGGATATGAAGGTTTTGAAGGTGATGCTAACGATGATTTCATTGTTGACATTGTTGATAAGTTGTCTGTCCCAGGTCTAGCTCAAGAGAGACTTATAGCCATTGATACCGTTTTCAGATTAAGACATGCCATGACTGGATGTTATCTTTTCTCCCATGAAACCAAATTACCAAAATGGGGGTTTGAACAGCAAGAGGTGACCTGTGCAACTCAAGGTATCCCATCTTTAAGTTATTGGTATGTCGAGCAAAATGATAACATTTATCTAGATAATGAAACTGCTAAGGTTTCCTCCTACTCTGAACTGTCATTCTTCCAAAAGTTCCGTGAACTACACTCTAGAATGTGGCAGATCAATAACGGTTTGAAGTCTCCTCACCATTTCGAATCGAGACCTGAGTCTTGGCCAATTCTCTCGAGGGGTATCTCATACTGGAGACAAGAGAACCATCAAGTTTACTTACTCGGTAACCCAATTGTTTGGTGGTTGTCCTCTTTCATTTTCTTGCCATTTATTATTTACGCTGCAGTTCAGATTTTAAGATGGCAATACGGTTCATATATCTTGGACAATGCTACTGTTTTCAATTACAACCTAAATGGGTTTGAGTTTGTTCTTGGCTGGTTCTTGCATTACTACCCGTCATTTTTGATGGACAGACAGCTATTCTTGCACCATTACATTCCAGCATTATTGTTTGGAATATTAGCTCTTGGGCAAACGTTAGAAGTTTTATACTCCCATGTTTTCAGAGGAAAGAAATACATATCATATGCCTTATTTGCTCTGCTATTTGCTAGTTCAGCATACATGTTCTTTGAAAGATCAGCTCTAATTTATGCCTCTGACTGGGATAGACAACATTGCGAGAGCTCCAAGTTATTGTCTAAATGGGATTACGACTGTAACATTTATCCAGAAACTCCTTCATTATCTGAGGCAATTGAGCCTACATTGCAGACGAGTAAACCTGTCATCAACTTTGACGAGGCTATCAAGTTAGACGCTGAATTTGCATACCAAGCCTTGGGTGATGAAGAACCTCAACAAATCAAGTTCCAAGTCAGACCAGTGATTCCAGAAGAGCCGGTTTTGGAGACACCAGATACTAATAATAATGCAGATCACGTTTATGTCGAAGAGACCCCTCAAGCTGAGTCAGCCGATGCTGATGTTCATGTGAAACAAGAAGAGTCAACTGTTGGTGAACTGGATCCCGAAAATTTGAAGACAGGAGATAGCCCAGCAAAGGATGAACTATAGATGAACAGTATGTTGCCTTTATTTAGTTATTCACCCTTAAATTTGTGTACCTGTCTTTTGCTTGCCTTTTGCTTGCCTTTCATTACGTTTCCAGAATTATAAAACCTTATGTGCTTTGTTTATTTCACAAAAAACTTTACTTCATGTTTTATCATTTCAGATGGGTAAACTCGTATATTCGTAGAGTGACAAAATAGCATTATATCACATATATCATAAAATGTGGTACATAATATATTTCTTCGATGTTTGGATAGTTTCATAAATCATCTATAACACTTCTCAGTGCCTTTATGTCATCGGGCCCTGTTCTGCAACAACCACCGATCATCCCAATATTTGAATTTGCTAGCCATTCTTTTGCTCTTCCTACTAAATCGGAAGTTAGGTCGTCAGTTTTGGAAGAGGGATCAACGGACCAAAGCTTAGTTATGCCATTGTATGTCTCACCTGAGTTAGGGTATATTATAATCTTAATATTACTTTTCAAATTATCAAACATCTCAATCTCTTGCTGCAATTTACCAACAAGGTCAGATGAGCTTGCCAAAGCACAACAATTGGAACCTGTGGCAATGAAGTATGGGTCGAGGACCTGACTCAAGAATGACATAACCTCGTGTAACGAAGTGCCATCAACTAACTGAAGTTGATGGTTTGTACTGAATGAGATATAATATTCCTTCTTAACTTTTGCAGCGTTATTCAGATCTTTGATTAACTGAATCAACACCTTGGTTTCTTCAAAAGAAGGAATTGTTTCAAAACCAATTAAGTTGACCTTCGGGGAATCTAATAGGTACTTCAATCTGTGACAATGGAAATCGTACAGATCTTTATTTGTAGTTCCTCCATAGTTTCCCGTATACTCTGACCCATCAGAAAGATAAGCGCCATATGGCCCAACTGATCCAATTATATATGTTGTCTTGCCAGTCTGCCTTAAGTACTCTTGCTGCGCTGAATATGCCAAATCAATTGATTTCTCATAAATATCATCTGGAATTACTCCTTTTGCTGCAAGTTGCGAGTTCGATAATTGATAAGTAGAGGTGAGAAGTAAATCTGATCCACTTCTAAGATAGTCCAAATGTAAGTGGTATAACTCAGTAGGGTTAGTCAATATAGCCATCCCGGACCAAAGACTATCGCTCACGCTGACACCTCTCTTTTCCAATTCTGTTCCACATCCTCCATCCAATAATAACTTTTTTTCTTTCAACAAGTCTTTAATACTTGACATATCAAAAGTAATATTTTATAGATAAAAAAACGCAGAATTCAATTAAATGAGGTAAGAGAAAATAAGAGATACAAAACAACAGTCTCAAATAGGGTGATTTGAATGCTATGCGCCCTGAACTTCAAAGATCATCGAGGGAGAGAACCCAGGCGGAAAAATAAAGTGGCTAGTGAGGGTGGCTCGACAGAGGACTGGCGCGTGCTGTCAAACAATGCTCTTGAATTGACGTAAAAAATAGGAGATAATTGTGGATAAGCAATCAAATCAATTCGGATACACTTCAACAATATGGGGTAGTCAAAAACTGAGTTTACTGTGAGCCTGTCGACGAATTTTCAAAGTCAATTGATATTAACGCATTATGGCCTATATGAGCTCAGCGACAGCCGTTACAAGTGCCTTGAGAAACCTTGAAGGATTGCCATTTGAAAGAGACTCCCAAGGCGATCAATCGGAAGTATCAGACAAAGTTCACGAGTACTTAAGCCAGGTATTTCATGCGCAGATTGATAAGGAACAGAGCAGCAAAATAACAGATATTAATTACTTGAAGGATGTAGTACACCTGATATTTCACAAGAGCAATGTTCACGAGCAGTCTAACACCATATGGATGGCTTTTATTAACACATATGTCAAATTTGCTGGTTTAACGGCAATTTCTAACAACAGCCAGACTTCGACATACTTAATTGAAATGGTGAACAACTTTTTGAGAATAGTTGACTTCAATGTCATATATTCCAGCCATGCAACCACCGAATCTTTTAACGTTCTACTCATGAACTTTGTGGAACTAAGTAAGATAAATTCATCAAATGATCTGCTCGCCGAAAATCTTATTAAGCTGACTGTTGACTACATGAAATTAGATACAGAAACATTAAACTACTTGCGTATTTTAACAATTACTCAACTATTCAGGCTGCATCGGTTTGATGAAATCAATAAACTTTATTTCAAGCTTCAAATAGAAAAGTTCCATAATATCGATCCGCATAACTTGACTAGAGATAACATTTTAATCTTTTACTTTGCTTTAGCCATTTCATTGATAAACACGGGCAACTGTCAGGAGTCGTTCCAATTGTTCCAAATTCTATTCAAGTTGCCCGTAACGATACAAGATCCAGCTGTTATGGAAAATATACTTACAGTTTACTCTATCAACTTGATTTTGATAGGAAACGACCAGCAGAACAAAGATACAAACTTGATCAAGTTTGGCGCAAACTTGAATAACAGTTATATGGCAATATTTTTAAACTTTCAAGTATTAGATTTCAGTAAGTTTGTGAGCTTAATTTACTTGATTTTAACCAAAAGCATTTCTGACAAAAGTACTCTGCTGGATCTTGAAGAATCCGTCTTCATTCAACTCATAGAAAAACTAAGGTTGGTCAAATTACAAAGATATATCTCAAACTTTACACAAGTTGAATTGAGGGAAGTTGCTAACTTTGACCCCGTTATAACTAACGGTACTGAAATCACAGAGCTGGACTTCTCTTTCCCTGACACCAAAGAGTTTCTCATCTCGAACGGCTATACCGTGAACTCCAGTGACGTTTTATTGAACCATGACCACAAAGATGATCCGAATGGATATAGTCAAGAATCATTGACAAGCAGCAATTTACAGGTAATTGCGGTGAACAAAAAATTAGAAGAGCTGATTATCACTAGTCAAAATTTTGCTGATCAAAGAGAGCTTCACCCAGAGAAATCCCAACAGAGCTATTATGAGTGGTGGCGTAATCGTTTCCGGACTGACAACGATTTGCCGCGTTGAGATGGGAAAACAAAAGATGTCAATGTGTATATCCCTTTTTGCTACGATTCTTGGACCTAAGTATTTTTATATATAATTACATTCAATCAAAAATAAGAATATGAACTACTATATGTAATCTTATGTACATTACAAGAGCTTGTCTCAAAATCACTCTACACCAATTCACCATATGCACCTCTTCTTTTTGTGGTATCGTACTTTCTGACGATATTTTCTTGACCTTCTACTTGAGAAAAGGCAAACCCTCTTTGTTTTCGCATTCTATGCACCTGTCTAACTTTTCTAATAGTTCTTTGGAACGATGACAATCTTGGCTTATGATCTTGAATTTGATACTTTTGGATTTTTTGAACTTTATGATAGAATTCAGGATTCCATGTTCTCTTGTAGTACTTCCATAATAAATCTCTCATTAGACATAAAATAGGGAGAACCGCGATCGTAGTCCAATAATTTAACGAACCGTAAACATGTGAAACAATACCATTATACTCAACGGAAACACCAATTTTTGGGGCAATGATGGCATATATTGGGAAGACGACAATCCAGAGGGCCAACGACCCAGGAATAGCAAACAATGTGAATTTTGTCCACTGAGATGAGATCAATGCTGCTTTACCCAATGATGTCACCAAACATGATGTATAAATAATAACTCCAAAAGCCCAATGATCAATAACTAATCCATCGCTTAACTGATTGCCATATTTGAAAATGTTAATCATGCATATATAAATGATAGCACTGTGAAAGAACCCGTTGACTGCCCAAGACCAAAAAATCTCCACATTGAAGAACGAACCTTGTTGACCAATTTTATACAACTTTGGATATTGATTCAACATATTTGCACTGATGTATTGATCAAAGATACCAATAACAAATGGTGGCAAAACTATGAAGATAACATTGTAGAAAGTCAATGTCCATGATTCAACTATTGATTGACCACTGAATCCATTACTGAAAACATACCAAAATTGGGTCATATAGAATGTGATATTTTTATAAAATGAATACAAGATTGCCAATGAAATTCTTTGATATGACCATGATCCATGAACTAGTAGTAATTTTCTCAAGTACTTGAACTGACCAATAGCAAAATCAGCAGATCTTGCAGCTTGCATACCTTCCATACCACTGATACCAACGCCAACGTGAGCAGCTTGAATCATAGAAACATCGTTAGCACCATCACCAATAGCCAATAGCAGTGCCTTCTTCTTTCTTTTAACCAATTTGACAACTAATGCTTTCTGTAGAGGTGAGACTCTGCAACATATAACCGCTTTACACATAACAGCAATTTCTAATAGCAAATCCTCTAAGTCAGGTTCTAATGCGTAGTCTAAAGATTTACCATCAATCACTAAAGCCAAAGAGTTCAAATCATCTTCTGATAACTGGTTACTTCTCAAAACTTTCAACTTGTCTAAAAGGTTTTGTCTAGTATCAGTTTTGGATTCCTCATTGACCACCAATAAGTTCATCTCGTCACTTAGTAATCTACAACTCATACCAATGTTGACAGCTGTTTCCTGCCTATCACCAGTCAAGACCCATATTTTGATACCTGCTTCCTGCAAAATATGAATCGTTTCTGGAACACCATCTTGTAGTTTGTCTTCAATGGCTGTTGCACCCAACAAGAAAAGATCTTTTTCAATCAATTCGGCAGCATCATCCAACAAATCGGATCTATTTTCTAAGCTAACAGCAGCTTTGTTATAGATTTGAGACCAATGCTGATATTCTTGGTCTGGTATAACTCTTGTTGCAATACACAAAGTTCTCAAACCTTCAACTGCAAAGTCCTCCAACTGAGCTGAAGTAGCCTCTACAAATTCACTCTCATCTGAAAGTCGAGAAAGGATGACAGTATCCGCACCTTTGACGTATAATTTGATCGAACCATCGGGACATCTGAAGATGGCACTCATTCTCTTTCTTGTGGAGTTGAACTCACATATATTGAGCAATTCATATGTTAATTGTTCACCATCTACTTCTATAGTTATGTTTGAGGGCTTTCTAATATGGAACTTGTAGCCCAACATTGTGGCACCTTCAACTAATGCCCCTTCATCTGGAGAGGCTGCTTGATATTTAATGGTTCCATCATCCAAGACTTCAGGAATGACTGTGTGACATGCAGCCAAAAGAGTTAAAAACTCATCTATGACATGCTTATTTGTATGTTCTTTTCTATCTACTTGTAGTTGATCAAAGGTATAGTAACCCATTTCCATTCCATCAACTACCGTTGCTTGCTTATCTTCAGGGATGGAATCAATGTAACAACGCCCACCAATAGTACAGGTCTTGAATTCCATAATATTTCTTGTTAAAGTTCCTGTTTTATCACTGAATATGTACTCAATTTGACCCAATTCTTCAACTAAAGATGATGTTCTGACGACAGTAGGAGTATCTGTTGGTTCGTAATACATATCCAAGTCAGATGCAATTAAGCTGGCTTGGTAGAACTTGATAATTTCAACAGTCACAAATAAAGAGATTGGAACCAAATTCGAGAACAAAATCCAGTATGTTAACAAATCTAAGAAGAACAGTTTGACTTTACTTGTACCTTCCAAATGTAAATACGATAGACTTTTGCTATTCCAGGTAATGGTTAAAACATCTCCAATCGAAGAGACAAGAGCCAACACTATCAATATACCGAATAGAGCGATGACTTGTAAATTGATAATTCTCTCGACATCTGTTTTTTTGATTGGAGTAGCGGTTGCATTTCTCATCAACTTGGTTTCGTGGCCTGTAAAAATCACAACACCTTGAATCCAATTTGTATTTCTTAAATTAGCCCCTCTTAATAGTAGTTGATCTGGATTCAAAGGAATCTCCCTTCCATTCAAAAATAAAGTACCTTCATAAGTATACAAACTACTGTTAGGTTTTTCACTCATAATCTTACCCTGCATTCTGACAAGATCCTGAGGACTCATCAAATGTGAGGTTTCTTCTTTAGACTGCTTGATTTTCAAGTTGGTTTCACCGTCCAAATTAGCCGTCTCAATATAACATAACCCCTCCGGTTCAGATGAACTTAACAGTATTAAATCAGCCGGAAATGGATCTCCTCCTTTAACTTTCACTATGTCACCGACTTTGACATTAATCCACTTCTTAGTAATATATTGACCTGAATTATGGTCCAATACATCAATCTTAGACCTGTTTAATTCATTGTCAGACGAAGCTCTCTTCAAATCCTCTGTTATTTCCTTGATTGCTGAAACCAGCAGAACAACCATCAATGTCCCTATGGTAGTATATCGATTAGTGGGGGAGACCGAAGGAACCTGTTGAATTATCGAAGTGAATAAAAAGAAAAGATTAGCATATTTAGAAAATTGCTCAAATAAGAATTTGGGAAGAAAAGTGACAAAATTATATTTAGTTGTACTGATATGATTATCATAATATCCAAATCTGGAGTTGGATAATGTATCATTGAGATGTATGGTTCTTGAACCTACACTGTCATCAGTTTTTTTTTTGAAATATCTTCTTATATCAAACATATTTTTTAAATCCTCACTGACATCTTTGTCTGGTGGTGGCCTATGGTCATGTATAATTTCATCATAGGGATCTTGTTCTTTTTTATACGAGTCCCCAACGTTATCATATTGGGGAGTCAACATCTTCGATTTGATTTGGTTATACACTCCTCGTATGCCCTTTCGTTCATTGCTAGCATTGTATATATCTTCGCTTTCAAAATCACTTACCCCAGTGTTATCAAAGATGTCACTATCGTTATCTTGATGCATGATATTCCTGCTTCTATTCGAATTTGCGGTTCTTGTCTTATTTCTATCATCAAAAGGATTTTCTGGGATTGCAGATGAAATGGACTGCAGTTCTAAAAGCTCGTCATAGTTGGAGTTATACGCACTTGCTAATTGGGGTTCATTGAAAGGATCAGCACTTATATCGTCTAGCAAGTTAGACTGGCGGCCCATTTGTCTGTTATGTGGATCAGGCGCACTCAATGATATGTCATCTCCCAATAGATCAATTGAGTTATCGTCATCTATGACAAAATTTGTTCCGCCCATAACAATTGCTGTTTATTCAGTAATGCGTCTAGACTTGAATGGAGGGCAGTATTGTAGGATATAAATCAAGAAACAAAGATATGAAGTATATTTCTTTGTACACCTAAGTTGACATGTGTTTGAATCTGATGTACGCTTTTGTTTTTGTTAAAGGACCGAGGAGGTCGTGTACTGCCAAAATCTCAAAACATGGCGCATGTTGGATCTTCATCAATCATACAAAAAGGGGATGAACGGGAATGACCCTTGAAAAAGTTAGCAACAGCTTGTTTGGCAACGAGTATTAAATAGTTAGTTTTACTCGATGGACTTTCACCAGCTCAACCAAGAGGAAGATACGAAAATGAGTAAATTCATTGGGTGTACGATCTAGGGCCTGCTTTAAAATGAGACAATTAACCCACCAATTGTTACATTTTGATTTCGGTAATTTACATTTTTTTGCACAAGTTCTATTGATTGACAATGCAGGTTAGATAAAAAGTAAACTTAGTAAGACTAATTTCAACCGAAGTTGAACTGTTTTCGAATAGATAGCCAGAAGTTCTAGATATCCAATTGTTCTTCTATTGTAAAGTGGCTGCCTTTCAAAACTGTGGTAGATACCCTTTTCCAGCTCTTCAAAAAGCACTAATTTGATATCTAATAACCGGACTAGTAGTAACTGGTATTGATGATATCTATCAACTATGATCCATCTATCCTGACAAATGGATAGAAATGGCTCTAGAATGGAAATTCTCAGCTATGTTAGAAGCGCCACGCAGCCCCAAGCAGAACAACTGCACCTGTCAGCCTTGCTTTTTTAAACTGTTATTTTGTAGGCATAAAAATGATTTGAATTCTATGAACTATCTGATATCGAAGAAGATACCAGGCCTTAAAGGGAGCACGAAGCTGATTATAACCTACCTACCTACTCCAATTTTCCAAAACAACTAACCTCTTTGCTGTCAAAGGGATAAGTAGATTGGTAAATTTCTATCAGTCGAATTGCATTTTCCAACAAATTGCTGACAATAGGCTGCCCAGTCATATTAAGGCAGTTGTATTTAACTAAGCAATTTTCGTGTAGTACTACGATATCGAAACTACACCAATAAGGTGAATCTATAAGCAGTAAACACCAGTAGAAATAGCAATGGCTATGATTAGTTTGACGTAATTGTCCTAGTGTTGGTCCTTGGAATAAAAATGATCTTATGAATTAGATTTCCTCTTGATGATATATTAACACATAAATCGATTAAAAATATTTAGTTATGTAAAAATTAAAAGCTGTAAAAAGAGACTGAAATAACAATATGTAATTTTCAACTAATTTAAGCTTCTAAAGAAAGACGACCCTTAGGGTTGGTGACCTTCAAACCGATGGATTTAGCCTTGGCTAAAATCTCAACTCTGTTCTTAGCTGAGACATTGTGGGCAATTTCTGCAGCATAAGTCTTGGTGTGTAATAATAAGACATCTAAATCTCTAATGTTCTTGACTAAGAAAGCTTTGTGGCCAGATGGAATCAAGTGTCTGGTTTTCTTGTTTGAACCGTAACCAATCTTTGGTTCTCTGATTTCACCTCTGAATCTTCTTCTAACACAAGAATCAATACCCTTTTGTTTTCTCCAAGCTTCACCAACTCTAGCGTATCTGTCAGAGTGATGTCTCTTGAACTTCTTAGCGTGCTTCTTAACAATCTTTGGATGTGGAATTGAGGCAGCCATCTAGAATGTGATGATACAATGATCATATTTTTAATGTTAGTATTCGTTTGTTTAACAAAAGGATTGAAAAATTAACTATTAGTTATTTGATTTGACAGAAGAAGTCGGAGCTTTTCAATATCGTGAGTGATATATCCGTGTTGAGATGTTGTTATGTTATCCCGCTATAGGACCTCAACGATCATTGTCTTTTCAGTTTGATTTCTGGAAGTCCATGTCTATCCAAATCATTGCATATGTGATTGAGTCGTCTTTTGAGAACATAGTCGATCAAATTTTGATGGATGAACCAAGCTCCAATAGTGGATCCGATTCAAGATGTTGATTTGTCTCTACTCCGTTCTGTTCATATTGAAAATAGTTTGGTATAACCTGGTGGAATGAAGGATACGACCTGAATCTAACTTGATTGCACCTGATATAAGATAAGTCTTGTGACTAAGTTGAAATTCCGCAAAGGCCAATGTAGGACAGGAAGGTATGTATGTGGTCTAATATAAATCAATGATATTTGATTCTTAATCTATAAGTTCAATCTCTAACGACTTCTTGAATAACTCCAACTTCTTATATCTTTCAATTTTAATAGTCTCAATTAATTACATCTATGTTGCACATACTGTTGTTGTCTATATTAAATATGATATACTGTGTGTATCTTTTGGATTATTAAAAGTATGTGCAACAGGTGTATAAAACTTTTCAGACAAGTTACTTTTAATCAACTTTCCAGAATCCCCAAAGAGCACTACAGAGGTGACAATAAGGAATGCGATGTACAAAGACCCGTACTGACTAGCTGCTAACAGTAGCTATCTACTCTTAGAGAACACTAGTGCGAGCCTGTTACTAAGAAACAAGCTGAGACTTAGAAAAATTTTCAGATAGCCTCCTCACACCTCTACCAAAATAAGAGGGCTGAAAGAGACCCACTCAATATCACGTGATGTATAATTATAAAAAAAGAAGACCCATTCAACACCTTAAACCTGTATGCTATTTCTATAAGACTGCTTTTCCTGAACAGCTAGTAGCACGCGCTTAAGTACCATGAAAGTCTCTGCTATAGGAACATGATATGAAAGCCTACATAATATTGATCAAGTTTGAACATTCAAAGAAGAATTGGTAAGCCACCAGACACTGATCAAGATATATTGTCGCTACTTGTGGTCTAAACTCATCTATTATGTGATAGAAGACCAGTAACATCCGACACCCTACTTCTTTACTAAGTAGAGCATTTAATCCTCGTGAGAGTGAGTCCAACAACTAGACTAGACGATCAGTTTATTAGATTATCTACTTCATGGATACCTAGTAGTGATATATATTAAAACATCATTCATTGATCAGTTTATTATTAGTTGTTGCTTTGTGTATGTCTCAACCAGCGAATTTATCTGTACAAACTAGGTCAGGAGAACGTCTGTGTTAGGCGGCTGACTAGTATATACTATATATAATCAGTAGATCATTTGTTAGCCTTGAAATGATCACTCATGACAAAGAGGACAGTTTGTTTTGGGAGTTTGTGTAGTGTCTACTATCTAGTATACAGAGATGTAACGTATAGATTTTAAAGCATCGATTTCTTCAAACTAATCTGGTATGAATCTATACCCCATGATCCTATTATCTCATAAGATTTACTTGAGTTTAAACCGAGAAGGAGAGATGGGGAGGCTTTGCGGCATGGACTTATTCTCGGCTAAAAGACTTGGCCCTACTCAAACATCTTGTAGATTTCTATCAGCTTTTAAGGTAGATGATAAAGTAAAAGTGGAGGCCGTTCCTACAAATTTGGCATGATCCATTTTGCAATTGTGTGTCTTTTCCTAGTTCGACCTTATCCCCATTTAATTTTGTAATCACTGACAGACAAAGATAGCATGGCCCAGAAACTAGAATTCCGATTCGATTATAATTACAAACCAAATCAGAAGCAATACCAACATATCTAAGTTCAGTATTGAAATCCGACTATGAGATATCAAGTTGAATTGATATTCAGATTCACTTCACGCTAGTTTTGGAGGATTGACATATCATTCAAGCAACATCTAGTTATTTCTCGATAAAATTAGAAGAGCACAATCAGCCACCACATACTTGCCACATTCTCATTTTGAATCTCATTCTCAGCCACTAACATTTTGACGAGCTCAAAGTTCAAACACCATTTCAGAACTCCACCAGATAGATATGAGATAAATTAGAAGTTTCAGATAGTTATATCACTATTCAACTCTCAGTTCTCATAGAAATAATAAATTGAAGTAAGGCTGCATGCAATGTCTCAAGTAACAGAGAAAAGAGAACAGCAACAAACAAATGATCACCCAAAAAGTGATATGTATTTCATTGAACCAACACACAATTATGAAACGATACAGCCGTCGTTCAATTCAGATGTAATTCAACTTTATGATCTGATAGACATATCTCAATCATTAGCTAGGGAAAAACCAGATGGATCCAAGGGGGTAAAGTTGAGAAAGTCATACAAGAATCATATAGCTGAACTTCCGGGAAAGCATGTTATTCAAGCAGAAAGATCACTTTCACCTATCGTTTTTGGCCCGGAAAATCCAGATATGATTAAAACAAATTTGGAATTGTTCGAAATTAATGAATTGAAGAAGTTATTCGATTTTGAAACAAGTTCAGTACATGGAATTCCAGGGTTTGATTCAAGTAAATTAGCTTTAGAGAGTGATGATTCATCGACTAAAAAAGATAAAAAGAGAAAACAAATTACTCCAGCTACTCCGGAGTCCAAAAGAAGACACGTGCAAGTTCACTTCGACTAAACCAATTGCACGTACTTTATTTTCATTACGCCAATTCGCTGAATGCGTACAGCTACCACTGATCAGACCGCTTTCTGATGATTGGATTCACTTTTTTGGTGCTGTTTAATAATTATTAATTCGGCTATTATCTTCTTTATAATTTTTCAATATTTCTATATTAACGTTCGATGTATACTATAAGACTACAAAGTTTTTCCTTTATCTCTGAGCCATTAAACCAGACCTAGTCCCTATATGTATCGGTAAATCGAGTCAGCATATGTCATCTATCGCCTTCCGCAATCACATTGATCCTCTTCCTCTTTCTTCTGAGGCGTAGCTTATTTTTAATTAACTTTCCTGTATGTTGTAATAATGATTTGATAACGTACTTTTTCAGATGCTGTATCAAGTCAACCAGTTTCCAGATCTTATTTTTGATCTCTAAGTCTGGCAATGTCAAGACGAAATCCCTAACATTTAACAACTTGAAAATCCCTTTTCCGTAAAGCGAGATACATATCGTAACGTTGTTGAATTTTAAAGTATTAAAGTTGAAGTATTCAGCAGCTCGTTTTGCCATCAAATCCATTCCATCTTTTGCAGAGGACTGACTTGAGCCAGTTTCAATATTAGAAGAGTCGGATGATACGCTGCCATCATCACTTGAGGCGTCAGATTTGTCCACATTATCATTCAGATCACTTTCGTCCTCACTGGAATTATCATCAGATGCAGTTGGAGGAGAATCACCATCAGGGAATATGAAATCCATGAGTCTTCTTCCTGTTTTTTCTTCAATGTTCAGAGTCAAGGGTGTACACGAGACATCAACGGATTTGATTATTCTAATACCTCCAACCGGATTCACCATTTCCCAGGAAACGTCAACCATATTTTCATTACTCTCTTCAGTATTTCCTGTTTGATAGCCGGCAAGTAACACAGGAAACAAAATATTGTTATCCAAGTTCAAACCCTTTATAGCACCAATTGATACGTTGTTGAACGTAGATCCATCCGATAGTTCTAACCTTTTGAAAGATCCACTCGTAATCAGAAGTTCCAAGAATTGTTTCCCGTCTGCTATCATATTGATCTTAATGGCATCTGTTCTGACTAACCATTCAAATGCCGAGGTTTCGTTTTGATCTACAGAATCTGTCCCACTAGCGAGTATTATTGCAGTGGTGTACAATTCTAGTAAAAGTTTATATCTTAAATTTCTCAATTGCAAATCAAACTCCCGGTCAGAATCGGGGTCATACCTGGTTAAATTGAGATCCTGTTGAGCGAATAGCAAATTAGACAAATTCGAAGAGATGCTTTTCAACTTTCTTAACATCATATCAAAATCAGTATAGTCTGTTGCTAGCTCCAACTTGTTCAACAAATCTTTGAATTTCTTCGACTGCGTCTCTGAATATAGCAGTAACTCGAACACCAAAGAGTAAAATGCCAGGTATTGTTTGGAATTTATAGAAGTTTCAAAACTTTCAATGTCAAAAGAAAGTGTATCTCGTTCGTTATTCGCTATATCAGTTAGTTTGTCGTAAATCAAAGTCATGGAAGTTCCTGATAGCACCTCGTGGCCTTTCAATTCCAAGTTGCTATCATCTGGAAAAAATGTTGGCCAATTACCGACTGTTCCATAAGTGGCATGTGTTGATTCTTCAAAGTCCTCCTTGTGGAAAACATAGATATCCGTATCTTTCAGTACTGATCCAAATCTTGTCCTAATAGACTTTCCAGAAACCAAATTCAAAGTGTTCTTATCTTTGATGGATATCACCTTCAACTCAATTTCGGGAGTTCTCAGTAACAGCAACGAGTCTGAGTCTTCATCTATAATTAATTGAATCTGAGGCTCAATAAGTCTTATTAAATAGTCATCGCAAGCTATCAAATTCTCCATAGAGGACTCAATATTTCTAATGTCCTCCTCAAATGTATTCGCTGACGTCTGTTGGCGTGCACTAAATTCAGTATTGGCATTTTCATATGAAATGCTATTGTTTCGTCTAAGCCTCTTAGTCTTTTCTCCAATAAGCTGTAAGGAGGTGAAATTCCGGTAATATGCACTTGATCTTGTAAATTCAAACTCACGAATGTATTTAAACAAAAGGTTTCTTACTTCACAGTTCCACTTTAGAAATATTCCATCGACATTGAAAATATTTTTGAACGAGCTCGTCATATTCAAGGTCTCATCTGTCATCAAACAATTGTGTGACATCTCCGAAGGGAACTCACCATTATCTGAATTGGTGTGTCTTCGATAAGTAACCGATGGCGAATACAGCAAGGGCATAATCTTGACATCGATCTGCGCGTTATTAAGTGATGGCAAGTTCATTTCTTCATAATCATTATAATCAAACCATTCTTCCTCATCATCAAAAATACTAAAATTAGACTCCTTTTCCGAGTCAAGTTGGAAAGTCAATTCCAATGCCCTCAAATCAATCTCATCAAAAAGAACTTCACCCAAATCAAAATTCATTTTGAGCAGTTCAACAGATTTATCTAGCTTTTCATTCTTCTTCACCATCACTTTTTTGCGCTGATGTAAGTCAACGTGAAACTTGGATATCTTACCTTTTATACCAACCATTGTGTTATCGAGAGGATTATTCAAATCAACTCGATACCCATGAAACAAGTATAATGGCTCAACCAAAAACTGATAATCTAAAGAAAATAAATGGTTGCCAAAACTGGTTGAATCTTTCGCATCATTATTAAACAAAGGACCATTTCTTATAGGTAACGAAAGATCATCTCCAAAAAGTTTAAACCAGCGGAAGAAGTGACTCAAAGACCCTGGAGTTAAATAAATGGAATTCAAAGCAGAATTGGATGTCTTCAATGATATTGCCATATGTATTCTATTTGTTCTAAAGCCTGTATATGCATCATATGTAGACAAATCATCGATAAAGTTAGGATGCCTTAGTTTAATTTTATAATGCGGAGTAAGTTCCGTTGTTGTGGATTTATCAGGCAGTCTTGCTTCCAATAAGAATGACAGCTTGAACTCAATATCACCAGTGAGCTTGATATTAATCTTTTTATAATGATGTTCTGCAAGAGTATCAATCACACGCTCATTATCATATTCAAAAAAATCACTATTCAAATAGCAACCATACAATGATGTAGAAATGAAAGTTTTCTGAGTAATTGGAAGGAATATAGGCTTATCGGAGCACCACACCGGTAATGGATCACTGACATGATTTGATATACCGAAAAACACTTCTTCAGCGTTGACAATAAAAAAATCTTTAGGATCAGCTCCTGGTTTATTGACTGAGAAGCAAACATTTTTTTTGAACACTATTGAGAATCCGGACGCCTCTCCCAAAATCTGATACGGGTCGAATGAGCTCTTCATATTGAATCTCAACTCACTTTCAGGGTTCGTCCAGTGAAGGGTCAAATGACCATGTAATATATTGCGAACCGTATCCCATACGCCTAACTTGGGACTAGCATCGACCCTAGGCTTGCTGAATGAATCAATATTAAGAGATAGTTGTCTTAACAAAGGGGAAATAGAGACACCCCATGTGAATGTGGTGGGCTGATCAGTACAAACTTCTGCATCAACCTCTGCCAATGATTTGACAGTGGCCATTGACTTAGGAATTTTCAACGAGTACAGCTGATCGTTGAAACCCTTGATACAACCTGGGACAAATGGTACATAAGACCATCTGATTTGATCTTTATCAGTAAAAAGTTGCTCTATGAGTACAACAGTACCTTTGATTTGAATAGATGTTTTAGTTTCAGAATTGGAGGATGGCGTTGGAATAAACAACAACGGAAGGGGTATGTCTCTCAAATGTGCACGTAGTTCGCTAACCTTGAGATCAATACTCATAGGAATATTTAGTGTGTATTTTGTATCTTTCGGAATACCACCTCCAACTCTATAAATGTAACTTTCCAAATCGTCTCCCTTATTGAATGTGGCTCTGGAAAGGAGTAAATCCAAGTTCTCCAAAATCAATGAGAGTAAAGGAGGATTGTCATTCGTAGGCAATATGTTCCTATTGAAGGACCTTACAAATTGAAGTTTGTTCTCGATACCGTTCAAGAACTTTTCGTTCTCTTTCACTACCTTGGCATGCCTGTGTTGATACTCTTTCACCAATAGTATCCAAGACTTACTTATGTTATTTCGTAATTTGTACAATTTCTTCTTTAGATCGATCAGTAGTTCACTGTCTTCGTTCCGCAGCAGATTGATAGTGCCACCGTTCGTTCCCTGAGTAATATACTCATCCATGAGATTTGAAATCGCTTTCTTAGTATTCTCCTCATCAACTTCCTTTTTGACTTCCTCTAAGTATCGTTCAAACTGTTCCAGCTTTTCCTGTTGTGAGCGTCGCTCGACTCGGCCTAGCTGATAATTCATGGCAAGTTTGACCTCAAACGTATCATCTTCAAAAGAGAAATTTAGCCGCTTAGATTTCACCTTGATTGTAGGTAACTCTTCTGGTTTCTTGGCCGTTGGTAAAATGCTCAACTCAGTTTTATTTGTTTTGAGTATGAAAACCATCTGTTTTGTAGTTTTAACAGATGTGGCAATGCTATCAAAAAGTTCATGCACTATAAACTGATCTGGCATTGTTATCTTTGTGTAATCATTTGAAATCAGGATGCTTGGATCCAAAGGGTCTTTGTTTTTAATTTTAGTCAAATTAACTTTGATTGTAGTATATTGAAGACTTATAAGACGATCCCAGTAATCTCTGACCTTTGGAGACTCGATATTAAGCCTTATAAGCTTTGCTCTTATTGTCAGATTCGGGTATTCTTTCATGTAAACATCAAGCGCAAGAAGATCAATTCGCATACTCGCATCATCAATAAGTGTTAAAACCAAGCTGGACTCTTTGATTGTACACCTAAATTGAACCAGCTCGACCCAGTTTGATTTATTACTCTTTGTGGATTTGTTTTCGTGCCTTTTCATTTTGGCAGCAAGAAAGCATTTGAATACGGTATTTTTCAAAAGATGAAGAGCAGAAAAAAGGACAAAGTGGGCAGACATAGAATAATTAACATTCAAGCTTTCAGCCTTGAGCTCCGCCAAAAGCATTGACAGGTCTTTGGAACTATGTAAAGCAAAGTCAGTAGATGGAATGCTTAACAGTTTATGGGAGCTCAGGTGCATTTTCTCAGGTAAACTTTGATGCCGTGATAATTCCCTATCTTCATTATTTTGGGAGCTGTGATTTTCATAATAAGCCTTACAGTCTATACCACTGATTCGACAATTCAAAAACCAGAAAAAGTCCTCCCTACTCAAGCTTGTATCGGAAATTTGACTTGAATTCGTATCATTGAATTTGTAGTCTTCTTCCGAAGCATCGACTGAACGTGCCAAAACCGTGCAATCATTCACTAAGTCTGCTTCAATACTATTCACAGTAAACTTTATATGTCTAAGATTACCATCAATTGCGTCAATTGAATCACTGTTCTCGTTGATATTTTCAGACACTACTGCAGAGTCTGCCATGAAGATAGATCTAGAGCCAAGCTTTATCGAAATTTTCTTCATTTCCAAACTGATGGAGTTGAACCAGTATGGTAGAGAATTGAATAACACGTTTGAACTTGAACGCTCCTTTTCTTTATGTTCCATCGAATAAACCAGCTCTGGTGGTTTACTTAAAGCCAGATTTTCAACAATATCTGTCAGTAATAACGATGCACCATTAAGCAGTTCAAGACTAGATAAATTGATCTTCAAGAGACTCAAAAAGACTTGAATCCTTAAACTGTATTTCGGGTTTATCTGAAACGACATTTTAATCTGGGCATCTTTTAGTGAAAAAATAGTTTCGTTGATGTTTTGCTGTTTCCTGATATAATCAAACTTGATGTTGGGCAGATCAAGACGAGATTCAAGACGATATGCATTTCCTTTTTTCATGGTACTGATATCAATATTCAACATAGACGGGTTACACAAGAGCATATGCATATCGTCATCATGAAACGTTTTCAAAATGAAAGTGGGCTTCTCAACCACCAACTTAATTGAAAATAAAGGGACAACTTGTTTGATATACTGAGCGAATATTGCAACTGCATCCACTTTTGAGTCGCTTCGTGGTAGTGGGCCTTTTGAGTCATTTTTGATTTTGCGTAACTTGTTCTGTTGGAAAATATAGGTAAATCTAGATAAAAGAATACAGAATTGTTCTGTCGTTAAATCTAATAAAAGACTTGCCACAGAAGCATGCAAATGAACAGCAGATTCTGCCACCTCAAGAATGTCATCAACCAGTACCATCTTAATCACGTTGAAAAGCAAGCTCGAGTTAAGCTGCAAATTCATATTCGGAACTGTGACAATTTCGACCACCTTCAGAGGATTGCAACTATATGATTTATATTTTGAAAAGTCCAGCCTGATTCTGCTGTTTATGAACGATAATAGAATTTGAACTGGAATGTCACTCTTATTAAACTTTAGATCAAATCCTGCCTGATCCTCTTTGATCATTGAAAGATCAAGATCGATAGACCTCACTTCTAGCTCAAGTAAAATAGTATCATCAGGAAATATACCGGAGGCGATTGCATTATCAATTTCATCCAGTGACAAAAGGGGGACATCAGTTATCTTGAATCCATTGATTACAAGGTTTGATTCATTTAGCAACTTAAGCATAAAACTTGCTTGATAAAGCAATTTTTTAATCCCTGAATCTTGTAATAGTAAATCCGGTTTCAGTTTCGATTCACTGTTAGTATCATCATCGTAGTCTCTTGGTTCGTCAGTCTTCGAACCTGATTTCATTTTTGAGATTAATCTCAATAATGACATCACAGACAAATGTGCTTCACCAAAAGTGCTCTTTGTGGTCAGACCTGAAATAATTCCTTTCTTCAAATCAATACTAAAACCAACATGAACGTTAAAAGAAGACAATAAATCAAACCTGGAAAACCTATTAATCTCCGCAATACTGCCCTCGTTCAGGACATGCACATCCTTTATAGTAAGATCAGAAAACCAATATCCATGTTTAGTATAAGTTGGATTCGCCGAGAATAAGTCCCCTGTCCCTTTGTTTCTTGTCGCCAAATCAGTAATTGCGTTGGCATTCGTTATCACAAGTGCTATATCACTGGCTAGGTCAATTCGAATTCCGTTGAAAACCAATGCGATACTAGGGAACGAGCCCAACAGGATTCTCACGACTCTTCGGAGCTTTGAATCGTTTGGATATATGAAAATTAAGCCGTTTGGATCAAATTCACGATAGTCATCATCATCATCAGCATCATCCTTAACGTTGTCGGTTTTGATGCTAGTCCTCTTATGAGCACTGCTCTCTTGTGATGCGACCAAATTTATGTGAAGGTTGTGAATTGTGACAGTAATAAACTTTTTGTATGGGGAAAAAAATGATACCCTGAGCTTGATCGAGTCAATTGATATATCTGCTGAGTCGTTTTTCACTCCTATTGAGTTCAATGTGAAAGCAAAAAAGTTGATATAGCCAATTGATATCCCAAAGAAGAATCTGAATAGGAATCTGGAGAGTAGATGTGCTGAAGTTAGCAACAGCACATATTTAAGTGTGATAACAATCCCATCGACCATGTAATACTTCAAGCTAATGATATCCTTGGTTATTGAGCTCTAGTCTTGCCTCTAATAGCCAAGTCTTGGTAAAATAATGAATAGACACAATCAAATAGGTGAGATAATTGTTTTGATAAATGTCAAGGGAAAGCAATTGAAAGCCGCACAAGATCTTAAAAATAAGCTAAGTTATTAGGGAAAAGGCTTTGGTGTGATAAGGTCTTTTGGGCTTCCCTCTATACTTTCGAACAACGAATCAAACTGCATCCTAAGCTCAATGAGAGGTCAGATACAAGAAACTGTTCATAGCTTCAATATGCAAGATTGACAGTGAATGTTAACTAAACGACTGAGCAAGACTTAGAAACAAGGCCTTATTCCAGTCCTCCCCATATTGTCATGTACATTGTAGCCATCGTTATTCCAGTTCTCAATTCCAATAACAACCGGTGTACAGTTGTGCCTTAGATCAACCATGCTACGGTATCTCAAAATTTAAAATTTGTACTTATGGTTTTCTTTAGAAGCTTTCGCAGCGCATACAAATGAAAAAAAGATAGAGCTGAAAAATTTTCGATTTTTTAGGCAAAGACCTGAGAAAGCCTGAGAGAGGGAGCCATACCAGGCAACGACACAATCAATAACTTATCTTGATCCCTAATTAAAGTGTAACCACAATATACTAAATAATCTCTATCGGATTTACAACTTTACTATAGTGGATACCATATATTTTATCGACTTATTTCTTATCAATTGTTGTATCTGCTTTTTCTTTGTCTGAACCTTAGAAAGCAATTTCGAACCGATTGAACTGATCAAACATTTGAAGAATATCAAAAGAGAAACATAAATATATAAAAGCATAATCTTCCAATATGCCTCCAAAGAAGTCAGTGATTAAGATGGACTTAGGTTCCTTCTTAGAAAGCGATTCATTCGGTGGTGGATCATGGGCTGATGATGCAGTTGATATCAGCGCTTTTACCGAAATTTCGGCATCAACCCAAAATCATGGAGCATCTGGCTCAAGATTTGGTGGTGCCAGTGCTTATGGTGCTTCTGGTTCCGGTAGAGACTCCTACAACGACAGAGTTGAATACGAGATTCCTGAGCACGGACCCTACACTGCTAGAATTAACAACTTCCCTAATGATGCAACTGAAGATGACATTAAAGGTTTTTTTGCTGATTCTTTACAAATAATTGACCCCTTTGACGAAATCAAAGATTTTCATGCTCCAAGAGACCAATTGACAGATAGATTGAGAGGTTTTGCTTTTATTACATTCAAACAGAGAAAGACTTTGGAAGATGCCTTGGACTTATCTCAAAAAACCATTGGTGACAGAACCGTGTATGTCTCCGTCGCTGCCCCTTCCAAAGATAAAAATGGATTTTCAAGAGGTGATAGAGCACCACCAGCTGACATCGACTGGACTTCAGCAAGAGGTACTCATCTTCAAGCCACTGCAAGAGAAGATTCATTCCACAGGGGTGGTGATAGAAGAGAGCCAAGAGAACCAAGAGAACCACAAGCTGACATAGATTGGGGCTCTGCTAGAGGCACCCATGTGCAACCAGCTCCAAGGGAAAGAGACTTTCAGAGAAGGGAACCAAGGGAGCCAAGGGAACCAAGAGAACCACAAGCTGACATAGATTGGGGATCTGCTAGAGGCACCCATGTGCAACCAGTTCCAAGAGAGAGAGAATTCCCAAGAAGAGAACCAAGAGAACCTAGAGAACCAAGGGAACCAAGAGAACCACAACCTGAAATTGATTGGAGCGCTAGAGGTACTCATGTGCAACCGGTTGCAAGAGAATTTCCAAAAAGAGAACAAAGAGAACCAAGGGAACCAAGGGAACCAAGAGAACCACAACCTGAAATTGATTGGAGCGCTAGAGGTACTCATGTGCAACCAGTTGCAAGAGAAAGAGAATTCCCAAAAAGAGAACCTAGAGAACCTAGAGAACCTAGAGAACCTAGGGAACGCAGAGAACGCAAAGAGCCAGAGATTGACTGGACTGCAGCAAGAGGTACTCAACTTCATGCTACACCAAAACCTGAAGAACACCAACACCAACATAAAGAAAAAAGAGAATTTTCAAAAAGAGAAAAGTCTGTGGGATCTCCATTAAAGAAAAAGGAAGAGCCTGACTTTGATTGGTCTGCTAGAGGCACTTCTCTGCCAAAACCAACCAAGACTGCTTCTCCAAGCAAAACAAAGAAGGCATCCAAGAAGCACGATGAAGCTGTGGCATCTTCTGATGCTCCAAAGAAATCATCCTTCAATGTCCTACTTCAAGATGAGGACAATGAAGACGGTGAAGAAGAAACATCTAATTCCAAAGATGCCTTGAATGAAGTGGTTGATGGTACTGCTAAATTATCTGTGGAAGGTGATGACGGATGGAATGTTGTTGGAAAGAAATAGATAAGAGGCCGGGTTTAATTAGTTGTCATGTTTTTTGCATCTGAAAGAATATTTTGGCTTTTTTTAGATGGTTGCTTCTTTGTCTTTGTCTTTGTCTTTGTCTTTGTTTTTGTCTTTGTTTTTGTCTTTGTAATTTCCTTTTCAGTTTCATTTTTTTGTTAGGTTACGATTGCTATCCTTTGTGTCTTGTACTTGTACTTGTTTGTTATGTTAGCTATGATTGTATATTCATTCAAAACCCAGGTTCAACGAAACTCAAGATGCATTTGCCATATTTAACATTTAAGCTTAGTCAGTCCGTATGGGCCTTAGCCACTCTTCCCCAATCTTTCATGCTTATACGTGTCTTCATGTGCGGTGTAAAATGGTACTAAAGTTTTGCTTTAACAAAGATTTTAATTTTGATATTATCTGATTTGTAGACTTGGTACTTAATAAAATTCTACGATTTAGTGCATCAGGTGCTAGTATAGGGCACGGACCCATTATGGATAACAAAACAGTATCCAAGAATACATACAATTGTATACAAAGAACGTATGTAACGAAATGAAAACATTAGATTAAGTAAACAATCAAAAGCAATCCAACAAAGTCACTAACTAAAAGTTAATCACTCATCAATAATCAAGATATGATAGGAAAAGCGTGAAGTAAAAACAACTGACAAACAAATGATTTGGGCACATGTGATGGATTGAATTGCCAAGTAACTAAAAAAAGGTAAATATGTTTGAATATAAATAAAGTCGAATTGAAAAGAATAAAGGAAAGATATTATCAAGCGTTCGGATGCACATCATTGTCGGACAATATGCAGTATTAATGAAGGTGTTTTTCGATTGATCATTATTTGGGAGAACCCCCAAGCACTAGCGATGTGTGCCTGTTCTTCTGCCACTTTCTGTAATATCTTCTTCAGTAGGGGATGCCGTAGTATCGATACCCTGTTGACTCTGATTGTCAGAAAGTTCTGCAGGAGATTCAGCACGTGTTGAATAAGAAGGATGCTGCTGTCCAACTTCTTGTCTCTGTTCTTGTTCTTCAGCACGTCGAGCAATATTATAGCGATGTTGTCTTCTTCTGGTATAATACACAACAACATAATGATAATATAAGTCAATCTTATGAATCCCCATCAAGACCCACCATGGTTTTGTCCACCATCTAAACATTTGATTTGCAAGTTTGAAGGCACTGTTATCAATATCTGCTAAGTCTTCCGGGAGGAAAGGATGCTGTTGAACGATATCATGAATCGAGGGGGATATACAAGAAACGTCCGGGACTGGAGGAGCTGTGAAATCTAAGTTATTCATTCTTTGTGGACGGTCAATTTCATCAATAGTGTATTGAGTGTTGAAATTAGGGAGTCTGGTGTCATAACTGGCTTGTGGTTGCTGCCCCTGCGATCCACTAGATTGAAAGTTATTGACGTTATTATTATCTTCTCCACGCGATGACCTATTCTCCCCTTCCTGTTCATCAATAGGGTTATATTGTCCCGTGCGCACTAATTGTAAGCACACTAATAATGTTTGAGCTTTGAAAGAAGTTGTTTTGGGGAAGACGATATCTGAATCGCGATCAGCATCATCAAATATACTAGATAAATCTCTTGAACCTTGGGGATATGTCACATTATTAGCGACAGCATCACCCGCATTAGTTTGATCCTTCAAAAAATAATCACGTTTACACATTGGACAACAACCTCTTCTGTTAATTAACCATGGATCAACACAGTCAGCATGGAAAACATGACCACATATAAGACCACGGACGTCATCTTCGTATTCAAGGTTCTCAAGACAAATAGCACAGACACCAGATGTAAAATGTAGGTCAGTATCATGAACATGTCCAATGTCCTCTTCATCGTGAGAACTGGTGGTATTACCCTGGTTGATGATTTGATTTGTAGAACTACTCAAATTCTTCAATTCGAGGATCTCCGAATGGGTTTTATCCTTTTTAAATTCTGAGATGTCGGCATCGTCAGTAGTATCAATAACAGCAGAAGTATTCTCGGTGTTGCTGCTGTTTGGTGGATTACCATCCACTTCTCCGTCATCACCATAAACTAGGATACCATCAGTTCTATGAATAACATCCTCTTGTCCACCATTTAACCATTTTGCGTATGTCTTGATCGGGAACAAATCATCAACCTCTTCTTGTGTTAACTTTCTCTTTCTGGAGTAGTTCATTTCTCTACCATGAGCATTTGTTCTTCTGAACTGATGAAACCCGTGAGGATGCGGAGCAAAGAGATGAGAGTGGGCATCAGTTTCCATGAAAGGAGCCATACCAGTCATGGACGCCCTACCAGTCGGACCCATATAAAATGGATTTCGAACATAAGCAGGAGATGGGATATACAGACCAAACCTAGAACGAACCAAGTATCTGAATGTAAAAAAGACAAAAAGAACCGCAATGATAACACCAACTGTAAGAGCAATAAAGAATAGAACAGTTGACGGTTTACTTCCTAAAAACGCGCCACCACTACTTGAAGTAGGAGAAGCGGAAGCAGAAAGGAATGAAGAAGATGGGGAAAATGCTGAAGTAGCAGACAGGGTTGCTGATGTGGGGGTTGGGGATTGCACAGTTGTCATAATAAAATTGTGTTCACTTATAAGAATATATTTCCAAATTTAAGATTTCCAAGGAAGAAACAAATGATGACTCAGTATATTTTCCACTTATGATTGACGGATAAGAAACAAATCACACTACCAATAAATCACAATCAAATAATGTAAACCTGATTTCTCATGTGCACCTTAAGTATTTGAAATCCAATATGTTTAGCTGGGAGAAAAAAACCACAACTTGTATATGTAAATGGAAATAACTTTATACAAGAGATGTATATGGTTACTTAGAGTTAAAAATGAACACAATAGTATACATATAACGAAAAGTAAGAGAGATCGTTCTATCTCTCTCTCCTTTATAGTTGATCAACTTTTAATTATTATTCTCAAAAACACCAAATGATGATCACATTTATTGAGATAACTGGTTACTGGGAGTCTAGAATTGCAGGCTAAGGGCTAAGGGCAAAGGGCAAAGGGCTGAGGCTGAGGCTGAAGCTGAGGCTTGCCTTTAAACACATATAAATTACAATTAACATAATGATTGTCCCCATGAAATGACACTCGCTGCTGTCACTTAAGCGTACGCCGTACGGCCATGTTTATAGAAGTTTTTTTTTGTTTTTTTCCCCGATATATGAGTTGTCTTTATATGATTTTCACCGCACACTGGTGACAATTAAAAGCTATAGGAACTTGGAAGTGATGCGGCTATTCTCAGGCAAGAAAGTTCTATACAGCTTGAAAGCTGACAATCCTGACTCTATTATTATATTGATTACAATCAGTGCCCGGCTTGAGTCACAAATGTGATAAGTTACGTCAAGCTAAGTATGCATTATACTCAATATTATAAAATAATTATACCTTCTTGATTCCCATGTTCTTGATTTAATAGAGTAACTAAAAGTTTGATACAACTTCTCAGAGATGGCACATGTATTATTGCGCCAGTCCCAGAAACTAAATTACTAAGCCTGATAATATAGAGGCTAGAGTATAGGAGATAAGCGCTGGAATACAGAAATGAAGCAGTGCATATAACTTAACTGCTGAATCCAAAGGTATTCCAAGTTCAACAAGCCAAGTCTGGGGTTATTTACGCCTACTATTGAGTTCGTATAATATTAAATTTCAATTGATGAATGTCCGAACTCCGAGATACAATGCTGTTCCCAATAATATAGTCTAAAGAAACTTGAATACGAAATCGAAACACATTATTACTGACTCCGCCTCTGATTTATCTACTTGGACATGCTTCTAATATAATTTTTTTTAGTTTTTTTTTTGATAAATTAGTTCAAGTTCAAAAATCGATATCCATTTGAGTAAAATTTAGCATTGAAGATCTCTGAAAAGGCACTGTAAACAGTTTCCTTGATTGAACGTACAATCATCGATGATCAATGATTCCTTAGTTATATAATCCATCTTCCATGTCAAATCAATTATATGTGATGTGCATTGATAAATTGTTCCCCTACAAAGGTTGAAATTCAAAATAGCTAGCTAGGATAGAGGTTCCGCCGCACAGTCGCACATTGGCACAATACGAATCTTTTTTCTAGCACTGAGAACTCCAGGCCAATTTAACCCCGTTTAGGCAAAAAAAATTTATAGAATCAAAAACTCCTTCGAGAGATTCGAGATCGATCGATCGCTCACTCACTCAGCATGTGTACGTTATTTAGACTTGGCATATATAAATGCCATCAAAGATTTTATAAAAATCGGGTGGTCGTGTAAGGTTGTGTACCATTTGTAAAAATTTACAAGTCGAATTTTGGCGTTTGGCGTCGAATGGCGCAGGTGCGCGCAAAGTTCGTAGCTATTTAGCTATAGAACTCCATATATATTCAGATATAATAATATATTATATATTATGAACGTTCATTGATCAAGATTATTATGATCATATCGCCGTAAAGGGTTAATAATCAATTTGAAATCAACACACAGATAGGTAAAGGACAGATAAATATCCATCGGCCTTATAATCTAGTATATTGTTACAATCACTTATTAAATATCATACACTGCTAAAAAGCAATCACCATCATTATAGAAGTTCGTTACATTTTTAAGTTTTGTAACTGACAAACATATTTCAATCAATGCCTCCCAAATCAATCAAATCTTTACCTGTTACATTGAAATTTAAAAGACAATCTCAAACGGTATTTGTCTCTATTTTTTTAAAAGATGATGTCAAGACATTGAAACAGGAATTACTGGAAGTTATAAACTCTACAGGTGGATTGCAACTAGAGAATCCACCCAGCATTACACAAAGTAATGAAGATGCCGTTAATGACGAAGACTTGGATATCAACATCCCTAAACCATCTTTTGACATTTCTAGTGATGAAAATGACGATGAGGATTTGGAAGATACTACCAAAGAAACAATCAATTTGAAAGTCAAAACACAGAATGATGAGTCAAATATAAAATTGAAAACGATACAGGAACTAAAATTAGCTATAGTCAAGGATAAACTTAATCCATACAATGAAGATTACGAACCGTTTGATTATGAGGATTCTCAAAAGCTTGACTCGTTAGGATTGGTGGATAATGATGTTCTTCTTTTTGCGCTTCTCGATGAAGAATTCATTGCCACGAGACCTGATGTTGCTGAAGATATATAAATAAGATCCAATAAACTACGATTGTTGAAAATACACATGCTTACTCTTGCTATTTCATTGAAACTTAAAACAACTGTTTTCTGAATAAATAAGGTTCCGTGGAATATAAGTATAAAAAATTATTAATAATAAGCTAAATATATAAAATCGTGATTAAATATATAAATCATTGACAACTAATAACAAACACACTTAGTTAACTAGAGCAGAAGCAGTAGCTGATTCGTATTTCCAGGTTGGTGGTAAAACGGCAACGGTTCTGTAGTATCTAGCTAATCTGTGGATTCTGGATTCAATCAAAATCAATCTGAATTTGGAATCTTTATCCTTTCTGTTTCTTTCTAAATGCTTTCTAACTGAAACAGCCTTCTTGATTAAGTAGTATAAATCTTCTGGGATTTCTGGAGCTAAACCGTTGGACTTCAAGATTCTTAAAATCTTGTTACCGGTAACAACCTTAGCTTGGTTAACACCGTGTGCATCTCTCAAGATGACACCAATTTGTGATGGAGTTAAACCTTTTCTGGCATACTTGGTGATTTGTTCAACAACAGCATCTTGAGATAACTTGAACCATGAAGGAATGTTTCTTGAATATGGAATGGCAGAGGATGACATACCCTTACCCTATAAGAAAGTTATTTTTCATCTATAGGTATGAATTTGTGAGAAAAACATACAAATAAACAGAAAAACATCAGGTTAGTATGATAGTTAAAAAAAAGTACTTAACCAATACACGTTTAATCAAAATTGGTATCGCTCAGCTTATATTGAATTCTTCAGAAGATTCGTCACAAACACTAATCATACATCTGAACATCAAGATAAAGGAATGACAAATAAATATAGAAAACAGAAATGCTATTACAATCAAGTAATAAGTGAGTATATTGGGATAGTTATAGCCCTGTTTCCAGGAAAATAGAAGCATTTAGCAAATCATAATATCACTCATATATTTGCATATCTAATTCTTCCAAAACTATTTCCAATCCTCTAACATAACTGATTCATTTAGATATTCAAAGTTCCTCAACTCATGAATTCGTGATGGTGTATATTGTTCGCAAAGAATCACTCAAATGAAGAAATCTACCGAATTCGACCCTAATTTTGTTCAATATTTCATTCTTTCCGTATATCGTTGCTTCTCTAAAAGTTACACACGCTACTGTGCATACGACCCATGTTGAATAATTTATTTATGTATTGTTGACGTTAGGAATAACAAGTGATGGTTTCATCATAGAACTTATGTATACGAATCAAATGACATACTCATAAATCAGCATGAAAAGTTTTATAGTAAAGGAGGTTAGAGAGAGACTCCTAGAATTGAGAGCTTCAGTAACCTTGGACACAAATTTTTCGTCTATCCATCGTAATTAGTCATGTGATCTTAATAAGGGTTAAATACCCTTATATGTGGTGTTGAGATGTGCTAGTTTGATTTGCACAGCCATTGTGTTTTATTATCTGCGACAACATTGTAGTTGTTAACCGATCACGAACTTCTTCGATAAACAGGTTTCAGTCCTCCCCTTTTGGACATAGCATGTGTTTTCTTTTAGAAAACACATTTGATATATGTTCAGTTTTAGTAAGTGACTCCAACGGCTTTTTAGTTTGTGTAACCGTTGCCTATTCCCTCGTCTCTAGGTTTGATTATTTAGTGGCTTTCCAGTATTTTGGTATTTTACGACTATCTATAGGCTTAAACCATGCAATCCTTCAACTCCTTGAAGAAACGAAGCTCAATGTAATCGATTATAAACCTAACCTGAGCCATTTATTAGGGGAGTTGGTTTCTTTTGAGAGTTTTTTATTATACGACGTACCGACACTACTTCTAAACTCAGTGTTGCAAACACTTTACATAAGGTGACCGAGACTCACGTGGAGAGGTAACCTGGAACTGGAATACAATTGTTGTTTACCTAAAACCACAGAAGATCAACTCAACTGAATAATCATATTGATGACTGCCAATAGTTTGGAAATTAAATTTATTTTAAACATATCGTACTATAAGAATGTTTACCTTTCAATTACATATAAAGTAATAGATACTAAATACTAAATAGTAAATAGTGAATAGTAAATGATATATACCGGTTCAAAACCAATCAATTTATAAAATATATCCTATGTATTTTTCAACAAATCCCTGCTAGACTGGACTCGAATACATACGGATCCGAAGCTGCGTTCACGCCATCCCCAATTCATTATTCATAGTATTAACAGCAACTCAACCAATTATTTTTTGATTTCTTCATCTAACTCTTCGAATTCTTCTTCATCTCTTATTTCAATAAACTTATTAGCATTGACTCTATCTTTGAATATCTCTACACAACCAGCATACAACATCTTGGACTCTTGCTTACTAGTAGAAGGTCTCCAATAAATAAAAACTAATGGACTAACTTGCCTTCCATCTTTCTCATAGGGGTAACTCAAAACCACAAATCTAGGTAAGTTATCAGGCAACGCTTCAATCAAACTGTCAATTGAATCAATTGGACCTTCCTGCTCATCGCATATGATTTCATATGTTTCACCTTGAACTGCATAAATCTGGGCTGCAATATTTGATGATCTTGATGTGCTGAGTCTGAATTTACGTAGTGTGGTGGCTGTCTCGTTTCCTATTGAGTACAGACTTTGGGACATGATGTTCTTTAGTAGGAATTATAGTAGCTGCCACAAGTGGATAGTATCGTATGGGCTTTCAGTCTAAAATACAATCTCACATACACACAATGCTTAATACTGCTACATATTTTGGGGAGTCTTGTAGTCCATGTGTACTCCAAATTTTGATTCCATTTGCAAAACCAGGCAATGCAGAAAATTGTAGGCGCACTCTGTCTATCTGCCTTGTTACACGATAACTGCTCATGCGTGGGGTATCTTTAACAATTATATGTGACTATGCTATCTACCAATAATTACATCATAAAAGGTTTGTGTATCACTTAACATTCAGTAATTAAAATTTGTGGCTCGCAAAGTGATAAAATACTGATAATGATTAACTTATATAATATATAAACAATCACTTTAGACAGCTAAGTATTGACCAAGAAAAACTAGAAAACGAAACAACCTTTAATCAAAAATACGAACAGCTAAAGCAAAAATATTAAAACAAGTAGAATAGCAGATTATGGGAACACCTAGTAATCCAAATTTGAAACTATGAAAAGTGTCAATATTTGTTGAAAAGAAAAACAAGAAACAGAACCTACTGTTCACATCAATTTAAACCTGCTAATTCTGCTTCTTCGGCCGCTGTAGCTCTCTTCTTTAAAACTAAATCGTGACCGGTAACTCTTTTATAAATGTCTTTGACATCGTCAGTAGTGGTCTCAAAATGAGAAGATGGATCATATGACTTTGAGATGAAAACGTTCTCTTTATGGCCATCGTCAAGTGGCTCAAATAGTTCAGCAATCCCCATCAAGACATCCTTAGTTTCCCCAATGATCTTGAAAGCAGGTTCTAATTCCAGGTGAGGTCTATCAGTCTCAATAATGGTTGAAATGATAGCTAAGTAATGTCCTTGAGCAGCAATGTTATGTGAGCTAGAAACAACCGCAATATAAATATCATTTTTACGGCCGACTTGATTCTGAGGAATAATGATTTGGGCGGAGTCTGCGTTTGACGTATTTGCAACTGGATGATCTAGGATACACATCGCTCTAATAACTTTCTGTCCAGTTGCTTTGACCTTATCTGGAAAGTAAGTTGGGTCTGCAATGACTATAGGAGCCTTTGCTGTCCCTTCTTTTGTTTGAACACCTTCAAATTTGCCATCATCGTCGTATAAAACTTTTTCGACAGGCGTGTCCAACATGAAAGTACCACCATAAATCGCAGATAATCGAGCAAAACCTTGTGGAAGCTCACCCAATCCGTATAGAGGATAAATGTATGGCGATTTTCCATATCTTGCAACAGATCCTAAGTATAAAACAATTCTATCATATGTTTCTCTTGCTGGTTCATTTAGATAATTATCGTTGGGCCATAATGCCATAGCATGTCCAATAAAGTCCTTGGTACCTCTTTCTAAACCGTATTTATTATAAACTTCATCCATTGTATTTTTATCAAAATCAAATCCACCGTGGGTTGAAGCTTCATCTTCACTGTATTTGATTATAAACTCCAAAAAGTTCTTCATTCTTCTCTTTTCAAAGAAACCCATCAATGGCGAGGAAATAGCTTCTGTTTGATTAGACGGAACTTTAGCAATTCTTCCTGCCCTGTACACATATGATCCTGAAATTTGCTTGAATTCCATGTAACGTGTAACGTCGGTGTGCACTAAAATATTTGTTAGCTCACCGTTGGACATTAGGAACTTCGGGATCAAATCAACACACCAGTCTCTATCTTTACCAAACTGATCTGAGTAACCTTTACTTGGCTTGAATTTCTTGTATAATTGAGTCAAGTTCAATGACGCACTTTCACCCCCATAGTAATCTTGTTTGTCAATATGTAAAACTTTCTTGCCATCAATGGATAGCAAACCAGATAGGATACATTCGGTTAAACCAGTACCTAAAACTATAACATCATATGATTCATCCATTGTGCGTGTATGAGTTAGTTTCTCTGATAATTGCCTGGGTAGATATATGTAATTTCAATTAGAGTTGAAGTGGATAGTAATAGCTCATATGTATAGATTATAGTACAATGAGATTACCGATAATAAACAAACATTAAATCACCTATTTAATTTATTCTGGATCTGCCATAAGAAATCTCTGTACCATTATTATTTGATATGTATTTTTAAAGGCTGTAAGCGTAAGGGTCATACTTCAAAGTTCAAACTTCAAATTTCGGTAGTGCCCAGTGTGCCGACTAGTGGGCTTCATGATTATGCCGCCTAGCTCTTTGGGGATGTGAACTGTGCGCTGTGCAGCAGTTGCTAGCCAGGATAATTTACGGGGTCCCATGGGATGGGACCTGTCACCTGGCCGACTGGCTACTGAGTCCTCAATCTCACTGCTCAGAATTCACAGTGACAGCTCATGGCGTGCGATTTCAAAAAAAAAAAACACAAAGAATATAATGCTGAAATCGTTATCTAGAATTCATATTAGGTTGAAGCTACACGTTTAATCGGTGCTAAACTTATGATAACAAATTACATTATTGATATAAAGGACTAATACAGAAATATGAAATCGTATACATTATCTGCTTTCAAGGATAAAGGTGATTAAAACAACTTACAATTTCACGTTATTAATGTCCAACTTTTCATGCTTGAATACTCTGGTTCCTCCACCACCGAGGTAATCCCCGACGACATGTCCGTCTCCTCTCATTTGGTAATAGTAACACACCAAGCCTTCTAGACCAACCGGTCCTCTGGCATGTATTTTATTGGTAGAAATTCCAACTTCAGCACCAAATCCATATCTGAACCCATCGGCAAATCTAGTAGAACAGTTCCAGTAGACACCCGAAGAATCAATACCTTTCAAGAATACCTCTGCATTTTCTTCATTTTCGGTTATGATGCAATCCGTGTGCTTGGAAGAATGTGCGTTAATGTGAAGGATGGCATCTTGAACCGATGTAATTGGTTTGACGGCAATATCAAACGACAAAAATTCTTTTTTAAAGTCTTCTTCTGTTGCCTCCACAAAATACTTTGAGTCGTATTTATCTTTCAAACTACTTGGTAGTTTAGTTAATAATTCAGGAACTAAGTGTAAAGTAACTTCGGCATCGAGTAATGATTTCAGTATATCCTGATATTTGTCATCTTCAATCAAATTTTCATTGATCAATAAGGTCTCAACAGCATTACATCCTGCAGGGTAATTGGTCTTAGCATCCACTAGTATCTTTTTAGCTTTTTCTATATCAGCAAATTCATCCACATATATGGAACATATACCATCAGCATGACCTAACACGGGAATTTTTGTGTTGTCTTTGATATTTCTAACAAGTTCATTCGAACCTCTTGGAATAACTAAGTCTATGTATTTATCTTGTTTCAACAAGTCACTCACTTCTCCTCTAGTACTGATTAACTGAATAGCATTTTTAGGAACCTTCGTTTCATTTGCAAGAGTTTCGTTGACAACTTTAGCCAATGCTTGAAAAGTGTGGAAAGATTCTTTACCACCTTTAAGTATAGCTGCATTACCGGATTTAATAGCCAAGGCAGTAATATTAGCAATAACTTCTGGTCTACTCTCAAAAATAATCAATAAGACTCCAACGGGGCATGTAAGTCTGTACAAATTCAACCCTTCATCTATTTTGGTGGCTAATGTGACTTTGTTCAATGGATCATCTAAATTGGAAACATCCAAAACACCATCACACATAATATCGAATTTTCCATTTTTTGACAAGTCAAGTCTTTTGATTAAAGAAGAAGATAAGTTTGCACTAATAGCAGCTTCCATATCTTTCTTATTTGCTTCTAAGACTTCACCTTTGGCGGCAATCAATCCCTCTTTGATTTTGTAAAGAGCCAATGATCTTTGTTCATCTGTTAAAGTTTTCAACACAGTTGATGCTAGATGTGCGTTTCTTGCGATTTCTTCGGCCATGATGTTTGGTGCTGTATGGCAGATCCGCTATAAATATTTGTTCTTGTATTATTTTTCGAAATACTACTTTGAAATCCTTAAAACTATCGAAAGGTATGTCTTCTAGGGTATAATGATCAAGTTTGACTTCAGTAGTCATCCATGCCGTTGTTTGAAAAAATCTCCAGGATTTTGTAACTTTCGTTATGTCAGCTCTTCTACTGATACAAGTGTGACTCATGACATACAAATTGTTGTATATACAAATAGCAAGTAACAGCACGTGATAGTGAGGTTTCCGCGACTCACGAGTCACTACTACTAAATTCTAGCTACACTTTTTAAACCTTGAACAAAGGCACATCTGTGATGATAAAGGCCGAAATATGACTATCAATAATATATATGCTGATCTAGAAAGAGCATTGTCAGTGGTCATAAATATAATACACTGCATATATAGACTGTAGAATTAATAATTTAGTTTTGAACCAAGGTTTGATAATTATGGTTTTATTCTACTTTCATCTATCTACAGGAGGCTGAGTTCTTAATTCAATAAATTTTTTTACTTGATTTTTGCTTTTGAAATTTACCAAATTAAGTATTTGGTTCACTATCAAAGTAGTCTGATACTTATTGAAGAGCACGTACTACGGTGACACTTAAAAAACTTTAAAGTTTAAAGTTTAATTTAACTGTTAAGGGTAATAAAAAATACAGAAGCACAGAAAACAGCGTAAATTAAGGAATCATTTCTAATTTAGAGGAGGTAAATTGAACAGCCTTACACCATAGTCTTCAGTCTTCAGCCTTCGGTCTTGACTCTTTACTCGTTGAAAGATTGCCTTAGCTTAAGCTTGCAAGTTGTGTGGGATACGGAAACTCGAAAGCGGGTGTCAGCGGACATGGCTCATCGGCAACCCGCATATTACAATTTCGCTATTTGGTCTATTTTTAGAAAGTTGCCAAAGCAACGAACAAATATGCCAACTTGTTTTCATACAATATATATATATACGTAAAGCATAAAGTTAATCGAGTAAAATAAACGGATTTCTTGGTACCTACTACCAACAACAATACTTTAAATTAAACTTTAACTTTGAGAAAATCTCCAATTTGGGCCCTGTTTTCAAAGTAGAACTAAATTGGTTTGATTTTGAGATTGATATAGTGACATTTCAAAAATTTGAACTTCAAAGTTCAAACGCTTCACTTATCGAAGCAATCAAGTTTGAATACAAATTAGAATTATATGTTGTGAAAGTTTGCATTTGTGAGTTTGGGAAATTTACAGCAACTCAGCTAGGGTAAAATAACCCAAATTTCAACTTCTAGATATAATCTGGAAAATCATCCCGATTTGAACATCCCGATGCAGAATACTCTTCACGGGATAGAATATTATTTTGGCATTACGTTTCAAACTGTCATTAATTGATTACTTACTTAACGTGTAAACTATAAAAAAAATTCAACTACCTTGTGAGTCGTGACTCTTAGAAATATAATATAAGAATCTTCAATAATGGATCTACGTTTCAAAAGAGGTCAACTGAGGTAGGTTGCTACTTTGAAGTTTGAAGCTTGAAATTTGAATTTAAATTTTAAATCTTTTATGTAATCACTACGCCATCATATTGTAATACTGCATTGTAACAGCAATTTCAACGCGTAAACATTTAAGATTGCTAGAAGTTGAGCCATCCATCTATCATCTTTTATCTAGCCTCCTTTGCTCTCAAGTCCTCCAGAAACGCCAAAACCATTTTTGGTATAGTACGTGCGTGCGTCGTGTGCTCGAGCCATGTTATACTTTATTTAAGGTGCACTCAGCAGTGAGCAGTGAGCACTGTCTCTGTGCCACTGTGGTCAGCCATGTTCAGAGCGGTTGCACCCACCACCTAAACGGTGAGCATTTGAACTCGACACGAATATAAGTAAAGATTATATAATACTTTGCCCTGACGTAGATGCGTGTGCGTGCCTGAGTCCTCCTGAGTCCTGAGTCCTGACTCTCGATTCCCGAGTCCGAGAAATTGAAAAAAAAACCACTCACCAATTAATTATAAGGATTATCACCTGTATTAAAAAGGCTAGACCGTCTTACCGCCCGGTCTCAGGTGGGGACACATGTGGGTAAAGTCAGGGCTGTGTTACTTAAGGCAAATTGTAAATTTATTTAAACCGGAGGAAACTGCAATATAGGCACTTTAAATTGTTTTTACAGAGGATTATCACTACACCAAACACGCTCTGGTAATTCGTGCCTGGTGGAGTGGCGCCCCTTGTAAGGTTCGTAAGACGCGGCACAGGGGCTAAATACTATGGTGTTTCTATTTTTACCAAGATTCCTTATTCCTGCAGAGTATATTAGATTTAAAAAAAAAAAACAGTTTTTAATTTTAGATAGATAGTTTATTGCAATAGCAATCCCCGAAATCATTACCAATTGTCTAGATGTTTGCAATAAAAAAAAAAGTTTTGTAGAGTTGTTGTAACGAAATCAAAAAGAGAAAAATGACACAATAACTAGGAAACAAACTACAACCCTGTAATATACTTATAAGTCAACTTGAAAGCAAGAAACGAATTGCTCAGGAGAGATTGAAAGAAAAAAAAATCACGTATTTATCGCCGCATTACTATTTCTAGATTAATCCAGATTAGTACTTGCATGCTATCACTTTTAAGCAATAATTTGTTGACGCACACCTTTTTTTGTGGTTGACTCAGCCAGGAAGTAAAATTAGATAGGAGCGCACGCTTAACACCCATAGTAAAATGAAAAATTTGTTCTATATCTTTTGAGTGAAATTGAAGATTTTGTATGGCGAAATTACACAAAATTTTTCTTTTCCATTTCCATCTGTCTAAAGATTATAAATAGGAAGGCGTTTCTTCGAATTTAATAATTTTACTTTGATGATAAACTATCTTTATTAATATCTTTTTTTCTTTTTCTTTCTTTTCTTTCTTATAATCATAGAACAGTTTTATACTTCAGTACTTATCAACTCTTATCAAAATATTTAAAATGCAATTCTCAAAGATCGTCATCTCATTAGCTGCTTTAACTGCTGTCCAAGCTGCCAACTCTACCAACGGTACTGAGTCATCTGTCTCCACTGCCGGTGCTGCTGTTAACACCTACGGTTCCGTCGCTTTAGGTGCTGGTTTAGCTGCTGCTTTTGCTTTATTATAAGCTTCTGAAATCAACTATTACTTATCAAACCATTAACTCACAAGAACAGGAAATTTTACTTTAATGAACTGTTGTGAGTAGTGTGCATTTTCTAGATGCAAACTTTATGAACATTGTTGACAATAGATTCATATATGTTAGGAAGCTTGTCTAGTTGCTTTTTGTTGAGTTCGCTTTATTTCACTACGCTTACAGATATATATAAAGTGAAGTTATAAAAAAGCTTATGTATTAATTTATTTATATTCGGTGTTTTACTAATTTCATTTACCTTTTTTACTGGCTTATATTTTTAATAACTATTAACTAATACAATCGTTATTCGCTTTTTATATGATATATCCTTTAATAATAATACTCAAAACCATTAATTTACTTTTCTTTCCTAATTGAATATAGTAAAAATAACTTTGTTTCTGGAAGAAAATTCAAATTGTTAATTACTACCAAGAAAGATCATCTTTCCAATTTCGGCATTATTATTCAAGGTTGGAATTCCGTAGAAGGTGAATATCATCTCTCTTGATTATTAGTTTTGCTTTTATAAAATATGTTCAACGTATAAAACAAGAGCTCATCATATACCTTAGCCAAATAGCAATTGTAGCCTTTTAAGTATAAAATTCAATTGAAGTAACCCATGGGCCTAGAGGACAATTCAACATCTTATCCTGTATTGTCATACCACATATAATTTATTAAGAGAAACTTTGCACTCAATATTGTGCATCAATCTTTTGTTTCAGATCTTAGGTAATTTCAATTATAAGTCACCATACTTATGAAAGACTTGGGCCGCAGCTGTTGAGAGCGGACTGTGTGAACACACCATGTGTGTGTGTGTGCCAATTTTAATAGTAATGCCACCACCACTTAAGTAGTTAACTACTAGTAACTATCTCGATCAGGGCGCCTGGGGCCAGCGGCCAGCTGTGACCTGTCAATGTACATGGGGCCAGGGGCTGGTAGTTCCAGTTCCGTCACCGCGTGAAGCCATGGGCCAGTTGTTTCCACGGCAAGACGTCCCAGCTGGGACTTGGTTCCGTCGGGTGGGGGCGGGGAAGCCACCGTCAACTCTGAAATTCGAAAGACGCGACAGAATTAGTTCACGATCAACTCTTGAGTCTTGACTCCCAGAGCTTACATAATTTACACTAGAGTAATTAGTCAATGTAATCAAATGATCCACAGGCGATGCACATCACATTGCACAGTAAGAGATTGCCCGATCTTTTATATCACGAGGTAGGACTCAGGACTCAGAAGTTGGGAGTAAGTAGGTACTACTAGCCTACCAGGGAGTCGGGACTCGCGAGTCGCGACACGCGTTAACGTGTTCTCTAAGCTCTTGATAGTTGATACCTCCAAATTTCAGCTGGCTATTCAATGGTAGCAGTAGCAGTTGCAACTCGCTGCCTTGTCTTGTAACTTATACGAAGGAACATCTATTGTTGGTGTCGTCATTCAAGAACAGATGAGTGAAGCCACTTACCAGAAGCCAATCCGTAATGTAATTCGAAACGATGAAATGTTAACAGCAGGAAACAATCAAATGTAGTTAGTGAGAGTGTATTTTATAACCCTTAAGGCCAGATCAGATATTCAATACTCATTAGAACTCTATCAAGCTACATGCTTTAGAATTGAATCAAGAGTAGACGACCTCACTCAAGACTTAACAGTCTTATGTAAGTTCTTTTTCCCAAATTCCCAGATCCAAATTTATGAAGATACAACACTCGATATATCATAAAACACCAAACTTAAAGATGTTTGATGAGCCCCTCGCGATAAGTCGTTCCCTCAAAAAACAAATGAACGACAGACGCGCTTAAACGCAGACTGTTATGTTGATCTTTACTCTTACGATGAATATTGAATGTAACAAGATAACACTAGACAGCATACAAGTATTACCGGCCCACCTATCTCTAAATGATCAAAGAATCATGGTAATATCAGAGCTGGAAGCGGATGAGGTCTCGAATACAACTGATGATTCAGAAGCAGACAGTGAATTTATGGATCTTTTGATTGGACTCCACTCTCACCAGGTCATTCCCAAATCCACCTCCTTTAGGTCACAGCATACAAGGAGCTTGATACCCTTGTTTTCTAAGAAGGAGGCTACAGCAAGAGTAATGAATTCCCTTGACATTCACCACCCCGAACCTATAATCCTCATTGATTTGTCTTCTCAATTTGATAACGAATTGAAGCAAGAATCTACTCAGAGTCAATTGATCAGCAGACAATCATCTTGGTCAATTATAGAATTATCACAAGTGAGCAATTCGGCTAAAACAGAGGAGATTGATCTAATTGATATCACTACACAAGACCCTATTAAGCCAAATTTACAGACTAAATATCATATACCGGTTGAATTAACACACAATGAGTTGGTGCGATCGGAGAAATTGACATTAAATGAATCTACACCCGAAACTATATCACCTTCGAAGACTGATGATGCACCATCTGAAGGACGAAGTGGTGAACAGATAGTTGATAAGCGACCGAAATCCAAGTACTTGACTAAAAAAATCAAAATACTTGCCCAACCTAAACATAGAGTTGGACTTTCACGGAAAACCCAAGTTGATCCATTACATTCATATTTACGCCGCTCTTAAACAATACGTTCTTTTTTCTGATTCCCGCCTATATACCTTATATATTTCGCAGTCCGTTGGACAACAAATGATCATTATAAAATACACCTGCTGTTTATTCAAAAACTGAGGTAAAGAGTTAGTAATTTCGTAACGAATACAAACTACCGTTATAGTTAAAACTTAATAGCGGGTGTCCGTTCTTGGTATGACAACCCTTGACAGTAATTCAACTGAATTTCCCTATAGTTCATCTTTCTTGTTGAGGATATCAACCAATTCAGTCTCGAAGATTAGAACAGCATTTGGAGGAATTAAATTTCCAGCACCTCTTTTACCGTACCCCATCTCAGGTGGAATAGTCAAAGTTCTCTTTTCACCGATACACATGCCTAATAAACCTTCTTCCCAACCTTGAATAACCATTCCTCTACCTAGGGTAAGTTCCAATGGGCTGCCTCTAGGATAAGAGGAATCGAATGTCACTCCATTTTCTAAGAGACCAGTGTAATGAACCTTAATTTTATCACCTTTGGCAGAAACATAAGTACAGTCTTCTGCTGGGATTGCTTTGGTGATATCAATTTTGAGGTCTGCAGTCGTTGCATCAGCAAATGATAATAAGCCCACTATGGCTAGTAGTCCGAGTTGTTTTAAATTCATTGCTTTGTGTTGGTACAATATGCCATCAGCTGTCTATTATGAAGAACAGTAACGAGTTGTAAACAATTCTAAGGTTCATCTATATAATGACATACTTTGAAGTTTACATGTTCGTTATGTACAATATTATATAATGATAATATGGTCAAGTTTACTGTGTAGGGTTGTCTCAAAGTCATTTAGAATATTTAAGTAAACTTACAGCGAGGATTGAATATCTGCAGTCAATTACGACAGATTGAGTATTGTATATTTACAAATTGCCTATTTGGGAAAATCAATTGCCTTTCCCTTATTGAGAATCTATCTTGATTATTTCGTTCCAGGATATGTCACTAACTAGAGTCTCTCTTACTTGCATTCAGTGCAGAGTTAAAGATGTAAGTGCATGCCATGCTTGTTATTGCCTGTATAAAGATGTACGTATACTTCCTAATCGAGACAAATTGGATTTCCGTTTGTTTACATTTATCATCATTGCCACGTCTCATATTCAAAGAGCAAAAGAAACATTCAACAATAGAGAAGTTGAAAACGTGTGCTAACATCAAAAAATTTTGTAATCCAAAAAGGAAAGCAAGTTTCCTACTTTTTTGAGATACTGACGTGCAATTATCAAAGGTATTTGAAATTAAACAATTCGTTTAGGGTTTTGTTTGTTTTGGCCAGTTATTATTAAATCACTGTTTTTGGTTTATCATTTCAATTAAAGCCTCTAAAATAGATACCCCTGCCTCCTATAATCATAATCTAGAGACATAAGAATACCATAATTATGACAGCAACAAAATCTCAAAATATTTCAATTCACAGTAATTTCGAGAATATTACACCAGAACGCTTCACTAGTGTTGTATATCACGAGGATCATTCTCCTTCACCAGTGAAGAGTAGGGATCAAAAGAAGCCTTTACAGCTAAAGTCCAACAACGAATTAAACACACCGATACTATTAGCAAACATCTACAATGATGAAATGGACTTTAAAAAATGTTACAAATCACCATCCGATAAACTGAATATATCACCAATAAGCTCTCATCTACTGAATCAAAACAACAGGAAGGCATTGTTTTTGAATAGACTACTTTGCTGTGACACTAGTCAGGTTTCGACACACTTTACTGATTTAGGACTTAAATTGGAAGCACTTTCACTTGAGAAGAAGTAGACTTCCTAGAAGAAAGAATACCCCATTCACTATTTCTCTGACTTATTGAACAGATATCGCTGTTCTGCCCAATTTCGATGGACTCTGGACGTTGTTTTCCCTGTTTGTGTTTTTACGTTTTTCAATGCGCTTTTGTTGACTTGTTGCTTTTCTCACAAATTATCCTTCTACTTTTTATTTTAATTTTTTTTATTATATATCCGAAAATCACCTCATCCTTTTGATTTAATTCGATGGTATTATTTCTGTATGCTATATACTATATAGGTATATACATGATGTCTCTCAAAAGACTTAGTACCAAGATGAGTTAATTTAAAATCGAGCACAGCCAGAACGCTGTTGATATGTAAATCCAAAAAATTAGGCTGTGCAATAGATTTGATTGAAATGTTTACCAAAACGCGTCACTCTTTTGGTTTTCACAATTCACCTGTCTTTTGTGATTTATAAAAGTGAAGTAAAAGCTTTTAATACTTGAACAGGCGTACTTGTATAAACCATAGAATTTTGGATAATTATAGAGGATTAAGATCTTAAAATGGCTTCCACAACTGCACAAGGAAGTGCGGATTTACTTTCAAATGAGGAATTGCTAGGATTAAAAGACTTACACTCACTAGATCAACTCCAAAATGACAATTCAAATCAGGATTTCGAGCCAATTAAGCAAAGAAGAACTTTCTATAAGCTCACCGATGATATAATGCTCGGTCCAAGAGGACTACCAGCGCTCGAGAAATCGTTAAAGACGTTTCATTTCAAATCGAAGAAATCTAAAAACAACAATTCACAGTATGATAAGTCCAAAAGAACGGGCTATAAGAACTCTCATCACTTCGACAATTTGACTAGATTACTACATATATACCAGCTATGGGGGCATAGCATTTATCCGAAATACCGTTTCAAAGATGTCATCCCGGTGATTAACAGATCGTTGAACCTTCATGCGGTTCGTGAGTACAAAAGATCGTTGATTGAAAAGGAGATTATCCAGAAACAGAATAGTACATTTGAGTCCAACAATATAGCCGCGCATGAAACTAGTAATATGAATATAAATGATATAGATCCGCTACAAACAACGTCTCATCATTCAGAAAATGATAGACAAACAAGCTATTCTAGCGGATTATTTGTTAATGATGACGAGCCTTCAGATGACGAATTATATACCCCGGCTATCACAAAGCCTACCTCCGATGGCTTAGCGACAGTTATAAATGACCCAATAGATATATCAGGAGCTGATTTGGATAAAGAGCTCAAAGGACCTATTGTTGTAAGTACTACTTCTCAGGATCGTTTACAATCACCAACTACAGACTCTTTAGAGATTGGTTCGCTAAAAGAATTTGGAGATAATGGGAAAGATTATATGAATTCTGGTGCAGACATCTTGGAGGATGACTTTAGTGATGATGAAGATCTTGACGATATTGTTGCCAGAGGTAATAAAACGACGGCAACACTTGAGAATGAACGTGATTACGAGGACGATGACATTCCAGATGAAATGCTATATCCCCAAGTAGAGCAAACTGGCGATTACGAAGAAGAAGATGTTGATGAGCTAGCTGTTTTGAGAGAGATGGGCATGTAGGTTTTCATATACATAGTGAGACTGCTGACTTTTAAGTAATTGAAATTTATTATAGACACAGCTAACATACACATCCTAACACCAGTTAGTTCTATTTGTCTGCCAAAATACTTTCACGGGCCACCTTTTTCGCTCTCACCACTGATATTCCAACTCTTACACAAGTGCCATGAATCATTCCTGCACTTTCTTACTTCTCTCCTACGCGTAATCAGTTTGTCTTATTTCCAGCTCTGGAACTCTGGAAAAGCTTGATAGATTTGTTCAAGTACGACGAAAGTTGATTTGATATCATCCAAATTTCTGTACTCCCTACAAAGCTCGCTGTTTCACAACATTCCGAGAGGTTAGTGAACCGGATTGTAGTCATCCTTTTCACCTGTACATTATACATTATAGACGTTTATTTTCATTATATCTTTTTGTTGACCACTGATAAAAGCTACCTCTACGATGCCACGGACGAGAAGAGAAGTGTTTTATAATGAAGAAGGAGAAGATGAAGAGTTCAACGACGAAAATATAGAGGAGGATGACGATGATATATCAGAAGAGTACGAGCAAGAACCACCCGCAGTGAAAACACCTACCCCTGATGCAAGTACTAAGGAGGACGAGGACGAAGACGAGGAAGGAGTGACATCGCATAGAAAGAGAACAAGAAAATCTGTCAACTATAACGAAGATGCTTTGTTGGGTGACATTGGCGATGCTATAAGTGACGACGATGATATAGATGCCCATCCAAATGGAAAAAGAAGAAGAAAAGGAGTAGATGATGATGACGAATTTGACGATACCACTTATGGCAAAGATGATAACGATGACGAAGCATTTGAGTCTGATAATTCTTTGAGACCAAGAAGGAGAAGACAACCGGGATTCGTTGTGAAAGATGACTTTGAAGATGTTGATGCCGATGAAGAATTTGACATAAAGAGAGCAAGAGAGGCAGCATCTGCAGGAAGAAGAAAATTAAGAAATAGACGAGGACGTAGATCAACAAGAAACACTTCCTTACCTTCAGACGATGATGATGACGCTGATGATACAGCACAAAAAGAAGAAACCATTACCTTACGTGATGAATTGCTAGCATTACAAGAGGACTCCCCTTTGAATTCCCCCGTTCAACGTAACTTGCGTGAACGTAAAGCAATCAATTATACTCTACCACCTCCAATTTTGAATGATATACAACTTGAAGAAAATAAAACTTCTGCAATTTCCAGTCCGAGACGCAGCCGTAATGGTAGGTTTGGTGGCTATTTAAGTGGAAATGGAACAACTTCAACTGTTGCAAATTATCAACTCAGAAGATTATTTCCAACTGTTGGACCATTTGGAGGTGGTGATGTTCATGCCCTATTCCAAAATGGTGGTGTTCCTGATGGTTTGACTGCGTTGGGAAATGCAGAATCAAGTGATTCAGATGATGATAATGATCTTTTCAAACCTACCGATCCAAATGACACTTCTTCCAAATTGAATATCATCACTGCTGATCTTACAGGAGCAGGTGGCCAACTTGGGCAGAAAAAGAAAAATACTTTAGCTGATACAGACCCATTGGGGATTGACACAAATATTGATTTTTCAGCTGTTGGTGGATTAAATAATTATATTGATCAATTGAAAGAAATGGTCACTTTACCTCTACTTTATCCCGAAATATACTCTAAATTTCATATCACACCACCAAGAGGTGTCCTTTTCCATGGTCCTCCAGGTACTGGTAAGACTCTAATGGCCCGTGCATTAGCTGCTTCGTGCTCTTCTCAAAATAAAAAGATCACCTTTTTCATGAGGAAGGGAGCAGATTGTCTATCGAAATGGGTTGGTGAGGCCGAAAGACATTTAAGATTATTATTTGAAGAGGCTAAACAACAACAACCGTCCATTATTTTCTTTGACGAAATCGACGGTTTGGCTCCGGTTAGATCATCAAAGCAAGAGCAAATACATGCATCAATAGTTTCTACTTTGTTGGCTTTGATGGACGGTATGGATAACAGAGGCCAAGTTATTGTTATTGGTGCTACTAATAGGCCAGACTCCATTGATCCCGCTTTAAGAAGACCAGGTAGGTTTGATAGAGAGTTTTATTTCCCATTACCGGATAGAAATGCTCGTGAAGAAATCCTTAAAATTCATATGCGTAAATGGGATCACCAGTTGAATGACCTATTTGTGAAAGAGCTAGCAAGATTGACAAAAGGTTACGGTGGTGCCGATTTGAGAGCCTTATGCACCGAGAGTGCATTGAACTCCATTCAACGTGCGTATCCTCAAATTTATAAGACTAACGATAAGTTGAAAATCAATATCAATAAAGTTAAAGTGAAACCGAGTGATTTTACTAGAGCTTTGAACAAAATCATCCCGTCAAGTGCCAGATCAACTTCGATATCATCGAGTCCGTTACCCGAGTATCTACAGCCGTTGCTCCAAAGGCAGCTTGATAAAGTGACCTCCAAGCTTGAACTTGTCATTCCTAAAGAAAAACAACCTTCGTTACTGGAAGAAAGTGAATATGTTGATTTAACATCTTTCCACGACGACGGTGGCTTCAAACATCAGCAACTATTATCAAGATTGAACCAATTGCGTGTTTATAAACCGAGATTACTAATCAGTGGTAGTAAAGGAGGAGGACAGGATTATATTTCAAACGCCATATTACATACTTTGGAAGGTTTCAATATTCAAGTTTTGGATTTCACCAAGATCTACTCCGATTCCACTATATCTGCTGAGAACTTGATTATTCAAGTTTTCCAGGAATTAAGAAGACATAAACCCAGTATTTTATATATTCCAAATTTGGTGAGCTTTATGAGTAACATATCCCCATCTTTGAAGGCCACCATTGCAAATTTGGTTAAGAACTTTTCAACAAATGATAGAATATTACTCTTGGGTATGATAGAAGATGCTGATAATTTGAATGAGGACTATTTTGAAGAGTTGACAGAGCTTTTCGAATTTGAAAAAAGTCATGTTTTGAAAATCACAAGTTCTTCTGAAAAAGAACGAGTTGAATTTTTCAACAATGCATGGAGGTCGTTGTATCTTACGCCATTGGAATTTAATGATTTATCTAGAAGACCCAAAAGAAAATTGAGAAAACTAAAAATTGTCGAAGAAGTTAAAGTGGAAGCACCAAAATCCAATACAGCGAAGAAGGAAATAGAAATTGCACGTAACGATATGCGTTTAAAGAATACATTAAAAATAAAGTTGTCAGGTTTGATGGAAATTTTTAAGGCTCGTTATAAACGATTCAAAAAGCCAGCTATTGATGATTCATTCTTAATACACTTATTTGATGAAAATCCGGACCCTGAAGCACCATATCAGAGAAAAGGTGACATGATTCTTGAATTTGCTACTGGTAGATTGTTTCATAACATTGACTTGGAAGTCGTTGAAGAGAGACTATGGAACGGGTTTTACTCCGAACCGAGACAATTCTTATCTGATATTGAAATGATTTTGAAAGATGCTAATACCTCTGGAGAAAGGGATCGTATTTTGAAAGCCAATGAAATGTATGCTAATGCTCAGGTGGGAATCGAAGAAATTGAAACATTACAGCCAGTTTTGCTGCAACAATGGAGGGAGGTTCGTCAAAGGGAAAAAAAAAGAGAGTTATTGTATTTACAGAAACTTAAAGAAGAAGAAGAAACCAAGAAAAAACAATCAAGATTGAACGATGAAGAAAAGAAGCAAGATGCTGAAGCACATGATCATGAAGGTGACGAGAAAAATGAGCAAACCCAAATGCAAGCACAATTGGACCCATCTCAACAGCATGAAGCAAGTGCTATAGTTTCAGAAGACTCAAACACTCTAAGACCATCCCCAGTGATAATCTCAGGAGAGATTTCAAAAATAGAATTGGAAAAGAAAGTGGAAAGGGAACAAATTCAAGAGACTTCATCTGTTTCTTCATCTTCAGAAAATGATAGCGCCGACGAGGTCCCGGAGATCCTAGAGAAAGAAGTCTTGGAAATTGATGAGTATAGACTCGATGCAATAAAAAAGGCGTTATTAGAAGCTACAGACGGATTGTCAATAAGTAAGCTAGAGAAACTAAACTCTAAGATCATTGAGCTTATCTGGATACACAGACTAGAGTTGAACAAGAAAGATTTATTAAATGAATTAGAGGAGTTGATTGGAGATGTATGAACTATGAAATCTGTGTCGGTTTTTGTTTTGAAGGAGAGAACCAAAAAAGTTGATTTGTGTTTATAATCATGATTGTTCAGTCGAACTTATATATATAATACCATGTGTTTTACTAGACTGAATTGCAACCTGTGAGTAGACCAAGAATCCTGTAATCAACGATATTCGAGGACTTGGGGTAACACATTAGAGGACCTTGATTATCAAGAGATCTGTTATAGGTGTTCGAGTTGTCAGATTGAGCTGGAGGCTTTTTTCATTGCTATAGATGTCAACAATAACCGCTTTTAAAATAGGTGATCTGGTACCTGACTTGGGTCGGTGATTAAAAGGTCATATAATTTAAATTCTAGAACTTATTGCTATACGCTTGGCCGCTTCTGTTGTTGCTTTCTGGCCCTGCACTTTTATAATATGGATAAATCCCGATAGATAATAGATGATAAAATCAAATAATAAATATTAAACAATAAATGTTAAATATTAAATAATAAATATTAAATATTAAATATTAAATAATAAGGCAATGTGCAGGTCGATGTATTATACAAAGCCGATCGACTGTTCATATAATCAAATCATACATCCTTACTGTTCAAAAATTTCACATTAAACCTAAAAAGCATAATTGTCAACTAGATGCAATTTGTCTTTCCATACGAATACGGTAGTCTGGTGTAACCAGAATAGATTATAATCAATGTCAACGCCCAATAATAGAGAACAAATCAGAAGAAAAGAGCAACTACAGGCTCAGTTCCAGTTATCGCTCTCTCAAGTGAACTCCAAGATTCTTTCCTGGTTGCCAGAAGAAGCCCCTCAGTCTACGAAAGAGAACCAGGTAACCAAATCAACACAGTCTGTCGGGTTATTTGAATCATTACCCATTATTAAACAAGGTTCGGGTTTGAATTTATCCACAGATGATTCTGGGAACTCAAGCAGCATTGGGGATTTCATTAATGGAGCTGGAAAACCTGTTTTCAAAAATGGCGCTACTTTGAATAACGGTAGAGCTGAAGAGTCGATCGTGCTCAGATCTTTGAAAAATAAACTCAGAAATGATAGCAGGAAGTCGCAGAACGATGACAGAGTATCAAAAAAGCAGAAATCTACGCCTCAAAGAAATTTCAAAGGTAGCAAAAATAGTGACGCTATACTAAATGATATCAACCAAGTTGGTAATCGGTCTGACAGCGAGAGTGACAATGACGAGGTACTTTTAAGAAAAAGCAATAACGTGGGAAAAAAAAATTCGATTAATCCTAAACGACCATTCTAGATAGAATTTGAACAATGAACCGTGATCTCTAAAAATATCTCTTGCTGAGAATTTGAGCATAAAGAATCTATTTCAATTTAAAAGGAATGTAGTAGCGTATATAATTAGACGGGTATAAAATTTTAACTAAAAAAAGTACAAAAGAAGTATTATATAAACAATCGACGGGAACGAAACTATCAAAGTTCTTTGTGTTTCAAACGTAATGAACGAAAAAGGGTTAGTTTTCTTATAATTTCGAAAATCGAAGACCATCAGAAAGGTGCAAATTTAACAATTAAAAATGCATCTAAACCTTTCTTAACGACATGGACTATCACTTACCGAATATCTAAGATAAAGAAAATAACACGAAGTGCTACACTGTATCTAAGCACTAGACACCAAGAAAATCAAATCGGATAGAAAAACTGCATCATAAACGAAAAACCAAGTTTCTCCCGACCCACAAAAAGACAAATATAGCTGTTGTAAAACAAATTGAAATGAGCGAACAGAGAGCGTCTTTAAAACTAAATATCAGCTTTCAACCAAAGAACTCAAGCGCAGTTTCTTTTTCTCTCCAGATTCATTAACGCTTTCTAAATCGTCCGAAGTCTTTGCACTATCACGGACATGGTCAACGGCCTCGTACGGTCTTTTAAGATCTTTCTTTGTATCAACATAGTCAGCAGCGCTATACAAAACATGCATGCTACTACCTGGATGAACGCTTCCATTTAAGTTCTTGCCCACCTTTGTCCCGTTTTCATCATTTAAAAGGTCGGAAATGGAAGAGTTTCTAACACCTGTACTTGTGCTACTCATAGAACCGGTCGCATGTGGTAAACCTCCTGAAGTGAGACCACTCAAACTGCTTCCACCAATAGAAGAGCCTACCGAGGTCCTACTGAAAATAGAGTTAGAGCCTGCGGTAGAAACAGAAGAGTAAAGTGATTGGCCCTGTTGTAACTCAAAGACCGACGGTCTCATTTGAGCCAACCTACCAACTTGTGTACTCGAAGCAGACCGCTGAGGAGTTCTAGGCCTACCAGCTGAAGTTGGTCTATGAAGTGCTGATCCGTAAAATGTCTGTGATTGAGATGCTTGATGAGGCGGATGGGATATGGAGGTCGAATTTGTTTGATGCTGTGATTTTTGAGGACGTCGGGAGGCAGGGGAATGTTGGGCTGGTGAAGATGGAGTATTCGGATATGGAAAATATTCTGAAGGAATGGACCTCGGCAACTTAATCTCTTGGGTTCCGACACTGAAGCTGGCAGTTGAGGATGATATACTTGGAAATGATCTCCCACGACGAGGTTGGGAAATCTCAGTTGAGCCCAATGGAGATCCAGCTTGGAATGGCGATGAAACGCGATTCTGTGGGCCAATTTGTGGTATGTCTGAGAAAGATCCAGAAGCTGAACGATCCATATAAAATTGTTGTCCTGGTGGAAGCGCGGTACTGTCATAGCTTCGTTGACGTTGGAAGCCTGAATGAGTAGATGGAATAAGTTGAGAAGTAGGGGTGGAACTAGGTGCTCCAGGAACTGGAGCCAACGGATCCAAAAACAGAGATGGGTATCTATTTCTCGATGATGACTGAAATGAAACCTCAGTGGCGTCATTTATGGAAGAAGTAACAGATGTGTTTCGGGATTTGTTGAGCTCATATTCAGAGTTTGAAGCAATACCATTACTTGGATATTCATAAGATTGTTGCTGGGCCATTGGAGCAGGAGCAACAGCAACAGCAGAAGGAGGTGGAGGAGGTGGTGGCAACAGATTATGTTGTTGTTGCGGTAGAGGTGGTAATGCTGTCGCAACGGAAGGTGGAGGAGGAGCATGGGACTGCTGCAGTTGTGAATGTGGTGGTAGCTGGTGCTGTTGAGAAACAGGATGTTGGCCAGAATTATTATGTGAAGGCGGAAACGATTGTTGACGCTGTTGAGGATCCTGGTATGGTACATAGTATGAGGGAGCATATTCTACAGGTTGATAGTAGTTATCATATGTTTTTGGAGGTGGTGGGTATGAATGTTGTGGGTGCGCATGTAAATGTTGATTAATCTGCTCAGATTCACCTATATGCTGCTGTATGATTTGGGCTTGGATAGCTGGGTCCGTGCTATTAATAGTCGATGATTTCTGGGTGCTAGATCTCCTTTTGATATAGTGCAGCAAATCATCTCCCGCTTTTCTAAACTGCCCACTGGAATGTCTAAATTCCCAAATTGGTTGAGGATTGATGCTATTTTCCCCGTTACGGTTAAGGCCATCATCAGTGGTCGGAGTCTTATGAGTTGAGACATTTTGGGGTAATGGTGGTGGATTATTATCACAAACTTTATGGAAACCATACATATGTAATTGTCTGACAAATGAAGCCACGTTACCGTGCTTGAAATATGTTGTTAAAGAGTTGGCAAATTCTGCTCCGGGATGCAGAGCAAATGTTGAATAGTCGTTTTGGTATATTCTGCTCCACCATATTAGGTGAGACAATCCCTGATCTTGTAACATTTTGTAAAGTTTGGAAACAAATGCTGAAACTTTGGGAGAAGTGACAGAACCTTTTTTTAGCGTGGAAAGGGTTCCGGATGGCCATTTTTTATGGGATTTCAGGCCAGATTGTCCTGCACCAGTTGCTGGAACTCCTGACTTCAACAAGCCAGCCTGTTGAATATCGGGTGCATCAATATGATGGTGCTGTTGCGGTTGCTGTAATTGTTGCAGTAAGTGTCGATGGTGGTGCTGTTGTTGCTGTTGTTGTTGTTGTTGTTGTTGTTGCTGCTGCTGCTGCTGCTGTTGTTGTTGTTGTTGTTGTTGTTGTTGTTGCTGTTTTTGGTGGTGGTGCTGGAGTTGCTGAAAGTGTTGTTGCTGAAGGTGTTGTTGCCCCTGTTGATGATGAAGCATGGACTGCTGGTGTTGGTGTTGTTGTAGTTGCTGATGATGAAGTATTGGATGCTGTTGTTGAAGCTCCTGTTGTTGGCTCACTTGTGGTGACGGCTGTATGTTGTGAGGATATATATGGGATTGTAGGTGTGAGGAATTAAGGGGTGGTTGTGGTTTGAAATATTGAGGAGGAAGAGATTGTTGCTGTTGCTGTTGCTGTTGCTGTTGCTGTTGCTGTTGCTGTTGCTGTTGCTGTTGCTGTTGCTGTTGCTGTTGCTGTTGCTGTTGCTGTTGTTGCTGTTGATGTTGCTGTTGATGTTGCTGTTCCCGTTGCCGTTGATATTGGTCTTGCTTTTGCTCTTGCTGGTGTTGCTGTTGCTGTTGCTGTTGTTGAATCTGATACGGAGAAGGTATTTGTTGTTGGGGGGCTTGCGGCAGGTATGCTGGATAACTCCCATAAGGCTGTGATTGGTAACCGTTATTAGGATGTGACATAGTATAGAACTGGATTGAAGTAACGAACTTTGATTAGCTACTCTAGCGCTATACTATTTTTATTGGACTGAAGCTTTGGAAAGAAACACTCCGCTATTCATAAAGCAAAAGCAGTTCGGTTGTGTAAATGTATGTATTAACAGATTATTGCCAATAAGAAAGCAAACTGGTATTAATTAAAGCTTGAATTTTTTTTAAATCGTAAAGACTCCGATGAAAAAACTATACTGTGTTATGATAGAAGAACAGATGTTGTATATGGGAATGAAGAGTGCAAATGTGGAACTCAAGACGGCGACTTATAATCAATATAGTTATATCTCCATATGACGAATATATACAAATGCAAATGTTTTAGGAAAAATGAATCAGAAAACAGAGATCAAGAGCAACAAAACTGTGTTGGTTGTATACTTTATGTTTCAACAGAGAACTGAACAAAGGGTTATTGCAATATGTGTGAGACTATTGTACTTTGTTTATTATTTTTTAGCATTTGTTGAAAACGAAAATCAGCATGGAGCGGTGAAAACCAATTTTTTGATTTTCGTGGTAATTTGCGAGTCACATGGACGGTGCCCTGCGAGTTGAGAGCGCGGGAAGAAGGACGGGGAAGACGCACAAAGGAGCACCAAAGCTGTGGGAGTTGCGCGGAGAGTGCAGTTGGTAAAGCTCTGTCCGGATTCTGGTGCCGCCTGAGAAACGAATAGAATTGTGGGAGGTCAGAATCGCACGCCCCAGGAGGGATGGTTAACTGGCAACTGCTCATTCTCTCAGCCGCTTTTCTACATGCAGCCACAATTTACTCATCGTGCAGGACGCCGCTTATGTAAGTTTTCCTAATCGGACAGCACCCAAATTAAGCAGCCTCCAAATCACACATGCACTGAAGTTCAATTTTGACTGGCCTCATGAGAGAGTGCTTCAACTGCTGCTTTGAGTGCTGCTTTGAGTGCTGCTTTGAGTGCTGCTTTACATATTGACTGTATCAGCATGGACTGAAGAACGAACTGCTGATAGCTAGGCAAAAAAACATATATTGAATCTTTATATATATATATATAATATATATATATATACCTATCCATCCGTACTTTGAAAAACACCAGATCCCGGAGTCCAAGTATCACACACATTTTTTTCCCAGTTACACTAAAAAGAAATTTGAATATCGGAATAGTAGATTGGCTTCGACACACTTAAACCTAAAACATGTCTAACTCGAGAATCTACATTTTGGAGGGGCTATATACCTGTGAAATTACTTTCTTTTCCTCTTCTCCTGCTGCCTTACAAAGTCAGATATCTGCAGCAAATAAAGTTCCAATTCTTACCCAGCGAAATTTTTATAGGTGATACTGAATGAGGGTTCTGAATCACATGAGTATCGTTGATCCCCCTCTGCAATAAAAATTATTCGTGCTCAAGTCTTCCTAAAGTAGAACATTCCATATAGATAAGAAATAGGAGGGGTTGAATAATTTTTCAAGATATATTGAATAATATTTCGCCCTCAATTCAATAAGGTGTTATTTATTCTTGTTTTGTTATCATTGCAAAGTCCAAGCCTGCTGCCCACTAAGCTGTTACAGTTTTCCACTCGATGCGACCACTACGTAGATAAAGTGGTTTATTGCATGACAAGTTTATTGTACTGCGAAAAAACAATGCATGCAATTTTGCCCTTGACTTGCATGGATTTTAAGTACAGTGCAGTCTGCAGTCTGCACGGTGTGTAAAATAGCTGGTCATAAAAACAAAAGAAATAAATATTAGGGAGGGCATTCTAGACTTGATTAGCGAGTTTAGAACCGCTTTGATCTCGAATATTGACTTAGATCCAATATGTACCTTATTCAACAAATTTGTACTGAATCCAATAATCATAAATTATAAATCAAAACAAACTAATATTAGCACTTGACAATATTTTTTCTCGTTGGCCCATGATACTTGCCATATGTCTACTAAACGCGAGAATGAAAGAATAACTAGCTGTTTTCTGATCCTGTAAGTAAACAAATTCCAACACATTCAGACTTAAATCAGTATCATGCATATAATTTTAAGTGTGTAACCAGTATACTAAACTTACAAAAATTAGCTTCTGAAACATAAACAAGATCTATTTTAGTTTGGTATCGGCCGATGTTGTAGTACTGCAAGAATCTCCTGCAGGTTTGTTTTCTTTCGGACTCAACTTTGAACAACCCAACCACAGTAAATTAGTATTTTTTAGAGCTAAACTTGTATGATAATACCAAATATTACATTTTGTCAACAACAATCATCATAATGCCAAACAGAAAGATTGCGTATTGTTCGGAGCTTGAAAAATTATTGACGCAATATCTTTAATGCAGATCAATTAATCTCAACTAAAATCTAGACAACCTGCTAATGAATATATCATCAAATAATGCAGTAGAACTAAAAATAGTGGGTACTAATATTGAAGAACGAACTTTGAAAGTTTTTGTGCAATGTAAGTCAATTCAACGTGATCATTTAATCCATGAGTCCTGCAAGCTAACAAACAACCCAACAACAGCTCACAAGTGTGTCAAAAAGGAGCTGATGCTGCATGCAATTTTTTTTTTCTGCACAAGTGCTTAAAAATAGGGTTGGCCAATCAATCCAACCAAGTTAAAAATCTTAACCTGTTAAATTGGAAAATTATTTAATCAATAAAGATCTCTTATATTTCAAACTTGCTATATATTATTCACTTCCAGGTTTGTCGGAGTTCTACAAAATTTTATAATATTCAATATTGGAGATACCTTGTATTTTATCCTATGTACTTGTATATAAATGTAGTAGGTTTTTCTTTTTTTGCTTTTTTCTCTTTTCTTATTTCTTTTTTTTTTCGGCGGGTATCTTGAAAACGGCAGCTTTCTACCTATGGATTTAAGATCAAAGTTTGCGTAATTAAGGGTCAGGGAATGTTCATTTAATGTTCATTGCTTCACTTGCAAGGATTATTTGTGTATTGATATAGCACACTTTTTCGCTATTCCTTCTTCTTCTTCTTTTTCTTATTACTCCTTTGGTTTTGATTTACCAGAATCAGTATGCATAAGTCCCTGCCTTCAAACTTTATAACTATCTACAAAATGAGAGATAGTTCAAATAGTAGTGAGAATACTCCTGGCGCATTTTTAAAAATCTACTTTTGTAAAATGTCTCCAGAAGTCTGAATCTTTAACAGAACAGTATCAATTACAGTATACGAGATCGTACATTTCGACTACCAAGTTATTATAACTCGAGTGATAAATAAGGCATCTATAGAGATATATGTTTCAAAAATCAAGAAAAGTAAAAACAACAAAAAGTATTACTTTATAATTAAAAAATATCTTAAGCAGGGGTCGTTGGTAGATTAAGATGGATAGTCGGTTCATTAAGTTTTTTCTTCCCTCAAATTCAGTCTACCACTGAGAATGGCATTCACAAATTTCATCTCTTCCCAATGAACATCAAGTCCTTTTCTTAACTTGATGTCGGTTGAATTGGACCATAATGCACCAACATCTTCAAACGAAACACTAGTACCATGAATACCGATGACTTTGGCGTTATCCAATCCTTCAACTAGTTCCTTTTTACCATGCTTGTAAACAAATTTCAAGTCAGTTTCAGAATGGCCCTTAAAAGTTTCATTTGATCCAAATCCTTCATGGATTAAACTTTCCAACTTAGAATTAATGGAGAAATTATTTTGCTCAATAAATTGACAAGCCTTTATTGCGAATCTTGTAGCAAAACATCTGTCCATCGAAGAGGGTATTTTACCTTGTTGAACATGACCAGGAACTGCAGTTCTAGATTCATACTTACCCTTTGCGGATTCTCTAATAATTTCAGCAATCAAATCAGTGGTATATATTGGGGATGATTTCTCATTTCTGATGAACATCTTCCCTGATCTATTGTCACCTTTATCATTTTCAAAGTTTTTACTTAGGAGTTCCAAATCTTCTTGTAGTGATCTTAAAGAGATATTTTCTTCCGGAGTATAAACAGCTAAAGCTCCAGTGACCAATCCAGCATAAGAAGCAATATACCCTGAATTTCCTCCTTGCACCTCAACAACAAAAACCCTTCTTCTTGAGGCAGATGCCGACTGTTTGACTGCGTCACAATAATTGACTAAAGTGTTTAGACACGTATCTGAACCTAAAGAATATTCAGTACCAGGAACATTATTTGAAACAGTAGCAGGTAAACAAATCATAGGCATATTGAAAATTGGATATTGAGTTCTAGCAACTTTTAAATCATTCAATGCGTGGAAAGCTTCGAATCCTCCTGCAATCAATAACCCATCTATTTCAAATTTTTGGAAGTAGTAAGCAACAGACCCAATATCTTGAGAAGGTAATGTTCTATTAGTACCTAAATCCGAACCACCAAGATTATGCCAGTCTTCAACATCTAACCATTCTAATTTTTTAAAAGCACCATGTCTTATTAAACCAGAGAACCCATTTTGAATACCGTAGACATTGTGTCCCTTAGATAAACAGTATAATGCAGCAGCTCTAGTAGCTGGGTTCAAAGCAGCCGTTGGCGCACCAACATGAATAATAGCTATATTCAAACGCTTTCCTGCAGGTAAAATCTTGGATCCATCATCATCTGTTGATAAAGATAAGAAGTTCTCATAGGATTCTTTGAATGTTGAATCTCTCAAACTCATAGCATCATCAAATCTCTTTGACTCAATTGCAGTTGCAACTGCTTTGGTCAATCTAACTGCTTCCATAAGTGGTCTTCTGACAATCTTACCATCAGCTATACCAATCATTGGAGATGGAGTGTCTGGAGTGTTCTCTAAAACTGCTTTAACAGCATCAACACCTTGTAAAGTTGCCAATAATCTATCAAAAGCAACCGCTGATCCACCTCTTTGCACATGGCCCAATGTTGTAATTCTGGTATCTAATCCTATTTCAACAAGACATTCTTTCACTTGTTCAGCGGAAATTGGATTGAGCTCATCATCTAAAGCACCTTCTGCAACAATGACGGTTGTCTTTCTTCTTCCTTTCCCTCTGTGTCTTAAGCAAACATCTTTCAACTCTTGTTTCCATGATTTAGCGCTCGGTGGTCTTTCTGGAATAAATATATAATCAGCACCACATGCAAGACCAGCCATCAAACCTAACCATCCACAATGTCTACCCATAACCTCAACCACAAAAGCTCTTGAATGGGAAGAAGCAGTAGAGTCAATATAGTCAACCATTTCACAAATTCTTTCTAAAGAAGAGTAAGCACCAATAGTAGTATCAGTGGAAGACATATCATTGTCAATTGATCCAACTAAACCAACAATAGTTAGATTTTGGTAAGGTGCAACCTGTGAAGCAGTCAACTCACCAGTTTTGACCAACTCATCCACCAATGATGGCCACTCACTTCTGAATAAATCAGCACCTGTTAAAGAACCATCACCACCACACACTATTAATGCATCAATACCTCTTATAATCATATTCTTAGCACTCTTCAATCTTCCCCATCTTTCTTTGAATTCCATACATCTTGCAGTTCCAATAAGAGTACCTCCTAAAGACAACCAACCTCTGACAGTTTCCCATTCCATTTTCTTTAGTAGATCACCACCTTTAACCAATCCTGAGTATCCTTCGTAACAACCGTAAACATCACAGTCAAAATAAATACCGGCTCTGACCACAGCTCTGACAGCGGCACACATACCAGGTGAGTCACCACCTGATGTCATCACAGCAATTCTCTTTTTTGGTTTTCCTGTTGATAACTTAGACTTCGGTCTCTCAGATGAATTCAATAAGAGACTACTTTCATCACTAGTTGATTGACTTTCAAAAAATTCAGAGGGTGACGTGATTGATTGTTCGGATATACCATTTGGCAAATCTGTCAATCCAATTAAATTGCCAAGGGGATCTTTGAGAAAGAATTTTACTTTTTGATTGGTTGATGTATTTGGATAAATAATTTCAATATTATGAGACTCAGCAACCAACTTGATCTTATCTAACTGAGCAGAGAACAGAACCAATTCACCAGGCAACTCTTTATTCTTATGAACGTCATGACTGACGAGTCTTATCTTGATCATTACCCCTTTGTTGAACTCACTTGAGTGCGACTTCAAATTAGGAGATTGATATTCAGCTGTCTCTTGAAATGGAACAATATTGCCCGAATCATCTATCTTTGAAACTGGATAACAACATAACCAGCATTCCTTTCTTGAATCGAGTGAAATACCAGTCAAGTTTCTTCCTGTCTCTGTTGCATCTTTTGTGAATGTCTTCACAGTGTCAAATCCAAAACGTTTGTAAAATTGAATTAACTTTATATAAGACTCTGTGCTTGATGTGGTAAATGATGTGAAGCTGAACGAAGATGCAAATTTATCTGTCGTCATTTTCACTTCTATATTTAATATTTAATAATTGATAATTAATAGTTGTTATCTTGAATTGATACTAATTAGTAATTAAGCATTCTATTTCCTTGAATCAACAAAGTACACTATTTTAAAGGAAACAATATGGACTATTTATAAAAAGTTATCACAATTGAAATCCTTATTGAAAAGAAAAGTCACACTGTTCATGCTGTTCGATTGTTCTATCAAGGTTGGTCAAATTGAAGAGTTGCCTGAGCAGCTTCAATTTTCAGGTGCAGCGTTTTGTTATAAATACACTGCCATTAAATTAAATAAATAACCTGATGTTCCATTATTACGTAACTATAGAGCTATTCAAATTACGGTTACTAGGTAAGCACGAGTTCAAATGTGTGACATGTGCTGTCACAGCGGAATGACGGGCACCGGAGAATCTTTGAACATGAAGATGAGGAGGAGGAACAATCTGGTCCTAAAACTTTTTACAATTGGTAAGAAAGATTCGACAATTATATATATGCTAATCATTATATGATGTGTAGTATGTATGTATGTATGTATGTATGTATGTATGTAGGTAGCTATGTAGCTAACAATATTTTAATTGAAGGTAGATACGGGGAAGATGAATTTATTTACCGAATATATATCTGCTCAATTTTTCAAAGAAACTTTCAGTTATTCCGGCTTGCAGGTCTTCAAGCCTTCTCTTTTCGAGAAATTTTTCATGGAGCTCAATTTCTTCTAAACCAGTCACCAAGTCTACCTCCATTGGATTTGAGTGGTATTTGGTTTTTTTCACAATCTTCCAGCCGATGAATATGACAATGTCAACAAACACTATCAAATAAGAGAATAAGAATGTTTCGACTGACCACCACCCTGGAAGGAAAACAGTGTAGCCCTGCAAACCAACCATTGTGGCTATAACAAGCAATGTGATCGTTGATGCATAAGGCTCTAGATAGGTTTTGAAAGTGAATGCAGTTCTATCTATACCTTGTTGATCAACAGCTCTTCTGAAATGTTTGTATGTTATTAAAATAACGCAGTAGTTTATTAATTGAGAAGCAGTAACCAAATTAATAATCCAATTCAACACAACATTTGCACTTTTACTTAATTGTAAAAAGGCAAGTAATCCCCAACATAACGAGAGTACGACTGCATAAATCGGAACACCCTGTCTGTTACAATATTTGAAAATTTTTGGAGCTTTTCCTTCGTTCGCCAAACCATATAAGGTTCTTGAAGAGCAGAAAACATATGAATTACCTGCTGAAAAACAACTAGTTATCATCAAAACGTTAACAATATCAGGTAAAACACTGATTTTCAGGTTATTCATAGCAACGGTATAAGGGGAAGCACCTGCACCTGGGCTTCCGTTTGCAATGGCTTTAATCAACAATGGATCTCTAGCATTGCAGACAATTCCTGTACATAATGCACCACCGATGAAAAAAACCGTTAGCCTATAAAACACTTGTTTAAAAGCGTTAGGTAAGACCTTTCTGGGGTTGACCACTTCACCTGCAGTAAGTGAAACATATTCTGGACCAGCAATCATATATGAAGCTGTAATCAAGCAAGATAACCAGCCTTGGAATCTTCCTAAACCACCATCGTGGATATACTCCAGCATAGGATCAACTTTCCAATTTCTAAAGCCATATGCGTCGTGCAATGGGTTACCACCTACCATTGAAATGAATGTGAAGAACATTAATCCGACAGCAAGAATAACTTTCCCGAGACAAAGCCAAAACTCACATTCTCCATAATATTTAACAGCACAGACATTGATCAAAAAATATAAAGCTAATTCAACAGAAATAGGAATAGCTCCACTGTAATCGTCTCTCCAATAATGTATCAGTGTATTGAATAATGTTAACTCGAATGGAATCAAAGCACATTCCAAGACCCAGAAATTCCAGGCGGACATGACACCAAATGCTTCGTCAACATATCTTGAAGCAAAAATACAGAATGGGGCACCCTTAATAGGCAAATAACACACCATCTCTGCACAAACAGACGTAACAGACAAAACAAAAACACACCATATGCTAAATCCCAGCAATAAGGATAGAGGTCCCCCATGGTATAGACCAACGGTACCTATTGTTGTAAATAAAGACACACCGACGACTCCTCCCTATTCCAATCAATTGTATTTGTCTTGTAGTTAGTCGTCTATGTGTATAACCTTCTTCAAAAGCTGATGAGACAAGAGTAGACGAAGAGTCATAAATGTCATAATCCACTTCTGTGACTTGATCAAGGTCTTTGGAAATTTTTGAAGATCCTGAGAATAGATGAGTTTTCTTGTTCGCACGTGAATCGTAATCCACTTTTGGAGCAACTGGAATGAAAGTATCTTTGAGTGTACCTAGTAGCTTGGACATGGTGAAAAAAAAATTTGTCTATAAATTTTCAATTGGTATTGGGGAAAGATACGAACTTTTCTCTTTATTATGAGAAACAATTGAATAAGAAAGATATCAAAAGTAACTTAAAATAGTAAAGAGAAAGAATGCACAAGTTTTATAGTGCTGTTAATTGGCGAATATCAATAATTATTGAAAAATTTAAAATTAATTATCAATTCATAAAATTATGTACTTTGCAGATCAAGATGATGAGTCCTGCATGTGAAACTTTAGATCAGTCTGATTTTTGTACAATGTATATAATATATTGGGTCAAATTGTAGGGTAGTTAATTTTCTGTATGTCATGTCATCTTGAGCCAGGCGGCTTTCCGTAATAAGTGACATTGATTGTATGTGTGTTCTTGTCTATGTCAGCCCAACTATAGTAGAACCATATGCCAGTGGCGATTCAATGATGCTGCATTTAGTATTTTCAATTGCTATTGTTATATGGTTAAATGAAAACCATCACACAAACCTAAGTCTGTGTTCAATAACTAACTATCAACCCACCGTGTATAATTTTCAAAACCAAGCAAGCAGTGACAAGTCAAAGGCTCGAGGGAAATTAGATCATCTCACAGGACATATAATTATTGAAATGAGCCGCTGCTAAACAGTAATTTCCTCGAAACATTTGAGTTATGAATGGAGGATATGAAGCAGCTCACAGGCAATGTCATTACAAAGATCTGATTGCCTATTTACACGTATAGTACTGTATAAGTTTGGGTATAAATATGTACACTATTACATTGAGCTAGATATTACTTGATAAAATAATTCAATCTTAGGGGTCAAAACTCAAATGTAATTTGGAGATCCCGGCAGGTCTAACGGAAGCTGTAAGCTAAGTAAAAAGAAACTAGGCATGACACATGTCATAATTTACAAATATTTGATTCTCCCTCGATATGGCTGTGCTCAGACTCAGAGTCAGGGCCGGAGAATATTTCCTGGGCTGGGCTTTGGGCTCTGGGTTGGCCACCGGGGATTTACAACTTGAAGAGGGGGATGGGGGGAACCCTCCTCGGCCTCGGTTCTTCATGAGAATTAAGTCAGGCCAGCCTTCAATTTTTAAATTCCAGGTCAGACACAGCCCAGTTTCAGGGATCTCAAATGAATAGCCGCTAATGTTGATTAGATCTAAAAAATCTGAAAATTTAATTATATATCCCTTTGTTGAACTTAAAACACACCCTTTTTGTATATGCTAATACATTTGTCACATACTACGGAAACATTTATATTCAGAATTAAAGTTATTAGAATGCACCATATAATGGTATGTTCTGAAATATAAATGGCTTGCTACTAGTTAGCTTTTTTTTTCCCTATGGGAATGGAAAATAGGTAAAACTTTTTACAGTTCAAAGTAAACATTAAAGTACATAGATCTCAATTACGGTAATATATATTGTATGCAATCAGTCAATCATTGGATCACAGTCTCTTCTTTTTGGAAAACAACCCGAATCCTTTCTTTTTTGAAGCTTTACTAGTAGAACCAAAGTTGGTATTTGTAGCATCAGAATCAACTCCTGATGGTTGAGGAGTTGAACTGACACTATGACTGAAAGACTGTGAAATAGGTGACACTTCACCGCTTTTGATGCTTGAATCACTGGCAACACTGATATTCGTTGTGGAAGGATTCAATAAACTGTTACCTAATTTAAGAGAGGTTAGATTTTTGGGTTTGACCTCAGGAGTTGATGGTGTAGTACCCGGCAGCAATGATACTGTCGGATCAGAATCGGCTGGTTGCTGTTGAGGGGTAAACGTAAAATTCGATAAAGATTTTTGAAGTGATTTCGGACCCGGTGATGAATTTAAAGGAATAGATTTAGGTGGAAGAGATAATGAGGATGGAACTTTTGGAGATGAGCTTGTTAATCCATAAGATCCGGATCCTCCAGCAGGAGATAAATATTTGGAGCCTGAATATGTAGCTGACATAGATCCTGGTACCGCATGATGATGTAGAGTATCTGTTTGCTCTCTAGCATTCAGAGTCCGTTCAAGTTCCTTTCTTTCCATCTTCAGTTGTGAAGCCATTTCTCTTGCATTAATTGCCCTTAGCATTAATTTCAAATCACTTGTCAATGCCCCAACTTCCACCAAAAGATCAATGATCGTATCGGAGCAAGCAGGGGCATTTGGTTCCGTTAATTCCTTGAAGGTTGGCCACTCTTTGATCTCGTGGGTCTTCTTAGTGGAAGAGTTAGGTACGTTTGGCGCATTACCCTGAGAAGTTTTCGAAGCTGATCCTCTATCTCCAATATTACTATCAGTCTTCAACTTAGTCTTATCATCAGCATCACTTCCACTTGTCTCATACGTACTCTCGTCAATAAATCCTATTGTTTCCTTCATAGATCCAGAATCGCCAGTACTACTATTGTTCTCAATATTCGCTCCGTCTGAATTTTCATTAATTTTGTCATCAATCGATTCGTATTGATCTGCTTTGTTAAATACTGTATGTTTAACTTTTGAATTTCTGCGACTCGATCGTGAACTGTTATATCCCAAGTTTTCGTCACTCAAATCGTTAGAGCCGCTAGTTAGGTCACCAGAGGCCTTCAAAACAGATGGGGTACCAAGAGACTTGCGTCTCAAGGCAAGGCCTGAAAATGAGCTGTCAAGTGCACTGTATGATCCAGTGATAGTCGGATCATTGTCGTTTTGAGAAACTGATCCGTGTGTAGAAGACGACATACTCAACGATCCCTCCGAATGTGATGACCGTCTCGCCACTTTGGAAGCCCTTTTTAACAATTCCAAATCCATTGATCCGTCATCCAGCTTGGTCAAATAATTTGTAAATTGATCTATTGCAGCAATACCACTAACACCATCGTTGAATGCAGTCGCCTTCGATATTTGTATATCATTAGAAAGAAACTCAAATTTCAAAGCATTTGCATCAGAGACTAAATGTGCTTCTTTCTTCGCTATAATAACAAACAATATTTCCAAAATTAAATCATAAAGTAGCGGAACCTCATAGAATTTGGAAAGCATCAACACTTCAACAGCTGTGGGAACAATCTTCCAACTTGATCCGACTTGGCCTGTATATAGAAATTCAGAAAATGCACTCACTGTGTTGATGCTGAATGGTAAGCATAGGGCTCTTGGCATATATCTAACATCAATGATTGCATCTTCATCTTCAGGGAATATAACAGCATCTTCAGGATTTGCTGTAGATGATTGTCCCGCGATTGGATCTTCTGATGAAGTTACATCGGATGATTGATCATTAGGGGCACTTATGGATGACCTCTGCGGAGTATGTGGAGAATACTGACCTGAAGTTGATTGAGCTAGCTTACTTGATTGTAAGGGAGTCATAGATGATGATTGTGTGAAAGATTTGGGTAGTCCACTGTTTCCAGTATTAATTGACGATGATGAAGAGGACCCAACTGAGTCTGGTGAAACCTGAACTTGAGAAACTTTGGGAAAAGTCGTAGAATTAGTTTGTGAGTCTAATATTGCGGGATCAAATTGAGGCATTGGTGGTTGCGGAGGTAAATAGTTGATAAACAACTGACCCGAAGGAGCTAATCGTCTTGTGCTTGATTGTTGTTGTGGTTTTCCAGGAGCAGAAGAGGGATTTGTGGGTATTGCTGGCAAAGAGCCCGTGCCACCAGAAAAGGAATTAGATGATGAAGATGATGAAGATATCGAAGAAGCAACAGAGCTTCTTCTCAACATGGAGCCACGCCTAGCCTCTACCTGCGGTAAACTACTTCGTCTTGACTGGGATATATTAAAAGAGTTTCTTCTAGACTGCGACAGATTGAGTGAGTCACGTCTGAGCGGTGGAATATTGAGTGACTCTCTTCTGGATTGTGAGAGAGCCAACGAATCACGTCTTGAAGGCTGATTAGAATTGGTATTCAAATCTCTTGGCTCTAACGTCGAGAGGTTTGCAGATCCGCGTCTTGATGTTGACAACGAAGGGGATCCAAATCTTGAAGTCGTTGACGCTTTATCTCTATCTTGAAATGGGTGTCTGAACTGAGGTGGGTTATTACCACCTGATCTTGTCAATCTCAAAGGGAACTCATCTTTAGAGCCCGCGCTAGAAACTTTCTTTAATGAATGGAGGCTGTCAGTATAGGACAAATTTTTGGGATCCTGTTGGGAGGAGGATATGGAAGAATTATTGGAAAAATCATTGGTGTTTGCTTGTTGGTTACGAAGACCCTTATTAGGGTCATGTAAATCAACATACGCTCTTGCGTAACCTTTAGTTAGCAATTCGTCGAATTTTCGTCCCCACCTCTTTCGACATAAGTTCACGGGGAGCTGTACGGTTTTACCGTCTGCTGCAACTAATTCAAAGTCGGCCAGCGAAGTAGATCGCTCGAATGCGTACTTCCCCAATGCAACAGCATATGGAGGAAAAACTGATCTGATGGAGTTCACTTTTATTTGAGGTGCAATATAATGAGAATATGCCATGAAGCTTGTAGGCTGTGGACCTGATGTGGGAGTGGGAGCTTGATTGGAACGGCTCGAGGTACCAGTACCTGCGGAAGGGCGACTTGTGCCTGGATCTGCAACAGATGTTTGCTTTGACTTAGCGGCAATAGACTCAGATATACCGAATGAGTTTGTAAACGGCAATGAGACTAAAATGAAAAGATTGAAAAATTGAATACTTGGCAATGTATTTGACGTCTCGCTGTTCCCTAGAAATACAACCTTGTGATGAGAATTCCAAACATAACCTCGGCAAAATCTATGTGACCATGTATTATGAGAACAGTAAATCTGCAATCTAGTCCATTTTTTTGAAGGCCGATTGTAAAGAAAAAGTGATATACTCAATTCCTTGGGCAGGAAGCCGGTAACGATGATATTTTCTCCAAAATCGCCTATAACAGGATAGTTCAATTCAAAGGGGACATTCTTGAGTTCTCGAAGAGAATGTGAACGTTCTTTATTGATCTTCCTACGAATTAAGTGTTTGCTGGTAAATTCAATGAGTGGTTCTTCAAGTTTGGTATTACGGGCCTTCGAATAGCAAATGATTGGTTTGATTGTAACATCAGAATCAAGAGAATCTGCCATAATGGAATCATTGGTAGATAACCGAAATGGTGTAAGTTCCAGGTGGCTTTCACCATCTTCATCTTCAATCTTTTCCTGAAACAAGATATCTGTTTTGACCCATTCTTCAGTAATAAAATCGTATGCTTCTACAGTATGTTCTATTTCACCTGTATCTGTCAGACCACCATTGATATACATACCGTGGTGCGAAGGTCGATCAATGGCAATCAAACTGGATGCGTATATAGACTTATGGTTATATCTTTTAATGATCGAGTTATTAGCATTTTCATAAATGCACACCCAAGTTTTGTCAAACATATCGAATCTCCAAAAGTCGTTTAAAACTTCTATTCTGTTTTCAGAATTGAATCGGAGTCCACCCTGAACAAAAACATAGTTGTCATGAACGAGCATTGACTGAAACATTCTTGGGCAAGGATTAACATCAGATTTGGCTTTCATGTGATCCCATCTCCGCTCAATAAGATTCAAAGAAAAACACTCATTGGTGAGGAAAGTATTATAATCCGAGGGCACATCAGAGCAAGAGTCTAGATAATTGCTTAAAGCTTTTTCAATATCAACAATGGTGAAAGAGGGCAGGAGCGTCAGTGGTATTGTAGAACCCCCGAAAACAAGAATTCGGGATCTATAGATTGATGATGTCGAACCAGTTCTGACATCTAGCCTCAATCTTCTGTCCTTGGAATCAGTGTTGGGCATTTCCAACGCATAGCACTTGCTTGAGGATGGATCTAGGGGTGCCATTTGTGTGATCAAGGATGTGGTATCTCTGAATAGACTGTGGAGTCCTTGCTTGATATTATATGATGAAAGTAGAACAAAAAAAGTTCAAAAGGCTTCCCGAGTACAATACTCTACTTTTCAACCGTTGTAATAGCCAATTGCAGTATGAGAAGGGAGTACTGGTCACGGTCTCCTATTTATGAAAAACTTTTTGACTACAATGGGTTTACTCTAGTTGTTACTTTGGTTATACTGATGTCTGCAATGCAATTACGATCAAGATTACTTCAACTTGAAGCAGTTTAGCTCCGTCTGCCATCCTATTGTAACGTGCCAAAAATGCTTTAGTGGTGCAGAGATGAAATCATGGCTGATAACCTCAGTTTTTCTTCCTCACGAGGAAATGAGTTTGGAGTTTGAGAACAATTAACAATCTGAACAGAAACAAGATCATAGGATTAACGATAAATCGATACCAAACAGGAGCTCTGCAGTAATATTGAAAATACAAACCATAATTCAATAAAAACGTGCTTGGTTTATTCTACAAAGCTCAATCATGCTTCCGCTCTATCTCTTGACTTCTATCAAAGGTCAACCTATACTTGTTGAACTCAAATCTGGTGTAACGATCAATGGTACTTTGAATAATTGTGACTCCTGGATGAATCTTACTTTAGATGATGCAGTTACGGTGGATGTTGAAGGGAAAAATTTTGCTAAGATCAAAGAGGTTTACGTCAGAGGTTATCAGATCAAATATATAAGAATGAGCAACGAAATCATAGATAAGTTTAAAGAACAGCAGCAACTATCCCAATCTCACCATCAACCATACCACAGCAATCAAGGGGGACAAAGATATAATAATAGTAGTAACAATTCTCAGCAATGGCAAAGATCCAATAACAATACCGGTGCTCGTGGGGGACAAAGAAGAAACTATAACAATCAAGGTAGAGGTAATCAACAGAGTCAAAATAACAGAGGTGGTCAATACCAAAATAAGGGTAGATTCAATAACACTGGTAATAACAGCAGTGACGTTTCTAATACTTCTCAAAATTAATGGATCGTTCAAAGTCAGTCGCCTATGTGAGATCCATTTTATTTGTGGCAGCTCTTGTGCTGTCCGAAGACATAACGGCAGTTACCATCTATTATCTTTCAGTGTCATTTACTTGTATTTGCTTTTTAATTTATGGTTAATTCACTTCACTCTGACAGCTCCATTGTAGCATACTATGCTGAATCTTGTATAATATTACGTAGTCGTTTATAGCTTATTTTGAATATATTATCACTTATATATCATCACTCGTAAAAACTGGATAAGAGTAAGTATTGCTTGATATCATAAGAAAGGGCTCCAACCCAAGTACACAACCGAGAGGTTCTGCTCTGACGTAGCCTCTCTAACTAACTCTCTAACAACTGCCTCATCACTTAGTCCCTTGGCATTTAACTTGTTCTTAACAACTTCAATGGCTATACTGGCTTCAGATCCCTCGTCGGACTCAACGAGATTGTAAAATCCATCCACATCATTGTTTCCATTCAAATCTTGCAACTTCTTCTTTCTGATAGGTGACAAAGTCCACGAATATAAAGGATCATATTTGAGAACATCCAATATTCCACAAATATATTGTGTATTTAGTCTGGAAACTCTCATTACATTTTCACAACACTTTCCAAAAACTCCAGATATACCCGTGATACCCAATCCATCCACGATGTCCCTAGTTAATCTAAAAGGAACTGTTTCAGGAATTGGTAGAGCCTTGCCTTGATCAAAAGCAACACCCAAATCGATGTGGACTGGCTCTCCAGATGCCCTATCAATAAGAATGTTATTGCAGTGTCTATCCCCTAAGCCTAAGATATAGCCGATAATTGAAGTGGTAGCTATTCCATGACTGTAGACAAGTCTGGATTCAAACCACTTGTCTGGTGAAACAAAATTATTAAAGAAAAAGCGACGAAAGTTAGGTTTTATTTTAGCAGTGATCTGTTGGTACGCATGCAGTCTTACAAGATTTGATTTGGATTGGCATTCCTTCATTTTGTGTCTTGCTTCGTCTATTTTCATCTCATCATTCTCATGTAGTTCTTTTAAAATATGATGTAGTGCCATGGAATTTGAGACAAATTCAATCACACCTGACCCAGGACCCAACGGAACAACTTTGTATGTTCTTATTCTTAGTCTTCTTTTTCTCGTTTGTTCGTCCTTCTCTAACAATATATTCACTTTGTCAAACACCTGTTCCATAATGGCATCTTGCCTGAGATCGTCGGAACCACCTTTTAAGATCATTCTATAGGTCTCGCCATTTGATAAATACAGCTTCATGATTTTTGGATGGCTTACGCCTGATGGAGCAGCAGCCATAGTAGGTTCAACCTTTCTTATCGTGGGTAAGTTCTGAATCTTATATTTCCCCGATTTATTGACAGGGATTGTAAGACAAGGTGGAGGTAATTTTAGATATGGTAGGGTCTCTACCCACCAAATCCCGTTAGACATCTTTGAAAGAGGTATGCGTTTGGATTGTTTGACTTTCTCGTTTGCCACGGTGACAGAATAGTCACACAATCTGTCAATTGAGTGAATCAAATCAGGGGCGCCTTCGACATTTAACTCTCCGTGTCTGCTATTAACTAGCCTTTCCCATATCTTTTCGGTAACATCCCCTCTGGATTTCACTGCTGAATCGTCTGCTCCCTTTGCGCTAAGTCTTAGTGATTTAAGCAGGAATAAAGAGTGGAAAGGATGCTTGCACGATAACTCATATATCAAACCTCTTAAAAGCTTTTGAAAGTTAGACTCTTCGGATATCAATCTGGAAGCTAGCTGATTTATCCACGGAATAAATTTAAAGCATGGAATACTAGCAAATAAGCTGTCGTCAACAGGAGTGGACGAGTTCTCAAGCCAAAGACCACAGAACCTGTCAATGTTGACATCATCAAACTCATCCACGTTGAACACTATTGCTTTCAGGTAAAAATCGACTGCCTGAGATACGTATTTTTTCCTGCTTGCTACGGCAGACGCTAATTCGTCTCGCTCAGAGGTATACTGTATCTTAATTCTGAGATACACCCTGTGAGCATCTTTTCTTTCCAATTCTTCCTTTGATTTATCTCTTACGAACGCTTCTAATTCTTTCAACACTTTTTGTTTTTGTCTTGTGCTTGCCTCCAATTTCGAAATTATTTTATCAGATTCACCACTTCTCAATTGATTGTCGCAGAATTCAGCAAATATATGATACATTTCCGCGTCTTCGCAATGTTCGCCAATTTTACTTAAAGTGGGTTCGATATACTTTGACATGATAGCGAAAGCAGTCTCCTGACGCGATTCCGCACACCATCTAGCTAGAATTGCAGTCAACAAACCTGAAGAAATAACTGGACTGTGAAAAGGTAATTTGTATGTATGAATGGGGTCTGATACCGCTTTCTCAATAATATCTCTCAAAGTAACAACCGGAAAGCTAGTTTCCTCCTTCTGGGACCAAAATGCAGACGCTATATCAAATTTGGAAATTTGAGCCACAAATCTCCGCAAATCGTTGTTGCTACTCTCATTGAATTTGGAGTCAGCGATTCGGTTCAAATAAACAGCAGCATTTATACTCTTCTGATTCTGTCCCGCCTTTCTGGCAGCCTCGCCGTATGTATGCAATTCGTTAATAACACTTAACCAGTAAGTGTCAGGAGAGAGTTTACAACTTTCTTTGGCAAAAGAGGTTGCTGCTAGTTCTAGAATTGCCTTTCTTCCCAGAATAACATTCTCTATTGCACTCAAATCAAATGAGTTAGACCAAGATAAATTTCCAGGGCCACCTTCATATAAATCTGAGATGTGCTCAGCATCACAGTTCAAAATGTCCTCAACGTTCTTGACTACCGCAAGCGTTCTAAACCAAGACTTTAGTGTCTCAGTTTTGGAAGGCCCTCTGAGTAAAAACTTTGTATGGTCAGTAATCAAGCTAGACAAATTATCTTCGCATATCGATTTGTAGTCATTAGGTGAGTCGTGAATTAGTCTGAGATTTTTGTAAATAGCAGCGTTCTCTGTAAGGGTGCCACCAGCTGGAGGTAGATCCCAGTGATTCAATTTCCATGCACGTTCATAAACCTGGTCTTTTCCTTCAGTTTGTTGGTCGCCGACATACTCTCCCAGGACTTTGGACACTCCGGTTACACCAGCACGTAGCAAGCCACCGATCAATCCGTTAGTGTCCAAGTGTGAATTTTCGTTCATTGCTAATGAAGTTTGGAAAGAAGCATTTTCAAACATTAATCCACTTCCTCTTATCTCATTGTGCTCGATTATATCCAAGCCATACTGCAAGCTTGGGTCAATTGGGAGTCCAAATATCAAATCAGACTCGTCTATTGCGGAGTAAGTATCATATAAAAACGACCTCTCTTTTTTCCATGAATATACTTCCAGTCCCACTGTATTCGTGTGAAAATCATCCATTAACATTAGTGCTGCTTTGGGAAAATTTGCGTGTAGAGCAGCCTGATAAATTCGTTGGTGATCAAGACCACTATAAACGTTGATGAACTTTTTCTGTCCATATTGAGTACCAATTCTAATTAGTAAAACAACTTCCAAAAACAGATGTAGTCCCTCTTTTGTCAACTCAGAAAATTCAGTGGCAAAAAATGTTCCGATCATCACACTTATTAGCTTACCAAACTTGGGACTTTCCGAATTGATGAAAAATAAGACTAGTGGTGAAAAGCATTCTGCAGCAAAAGAGGGTACATGAGAAATATAGGTAGCAAGTAATGTTGCAATCGATGTTCGAGATATCAATTGATTTATTAATGCAAAAAACATCCTTACAGTCCAGTTTTCGAAACCTGTGAACTGCACCATAGATGCAAACTCATTCAAAGCCTTTTCCAAACCGTCATGGTAAAACTTGTAATCGTTCATCTCGCACTCACTATTTGATAGTGAGCAGATGTAATTGTCCATGGGAAGTAAGTATTCCTCAAATTTCTCAAACATAATCTCGTATGAAATAAACCTGGAGAGATCTTCTTTTGATTCATTTTGCTTTTGTATGATAACACCGGCAATGGTTTCGAAGCATGATTTCACTTTGATATCTGCATTTGGTAGCCCCTCAATCATCTTCGAAAATATAGTGTTCAGGAACTTCACTTCTTTTTCGAAAGCCTCGCCACGGTATTTCTTAAATAACTTCACATCGAATTCTAAATCAGAAACATGAGCATGCTTTCCAGTTTTTTGATAGTATGCACCAAGACAACGAGCAATCCAGATCTTGAACGGCTGTGACATAATCGAAGAGTGCTGAGCTTGAAGGTCGTATAGTAGCTGAGCAAAACTGTCAGACATATAACTATAAGACTCGTTCGCACACTTGTCTTCACTTTGATCTGTATTACCTTTGTACTGAAACAGCAATGAAAGCAATTTGACTAACGCTATGGAACCATCTTTTCTGAAAAGGTGAGAAATGAGAATTACGGCTGTTTCAATTGAGAATTCAGGATCGGTGTCTCGAAGTAGTGATACCACGGGAGACATTAAAAGGTAATAACTGCTTTGTTCATCAACTTCTGAAATGTTGCTGCTGAAATAATCTGAAAGCTTTTGAAACGATGTCAAGTTTACACTTTTTGTTTCAATCAAGCTTGTCATAATAGGGATCCAAACCTTCGAATATGTCCCATCGTTGAATGACCTATGATTCTCTAGTAATATAGCTAGAATCAAACTGACTTCTTCACAAAGCTCTGGGTCCTGTAGGTGTCTTGAAAGGCCAGTCACAAAAAGTTGAGCAAGATTATCATTTTTGAAATTTGATGGTGACTTTACAATCAAGTACTTTAGCCTTCTAAGGTGTAACAACTTTTCCGTCAAGGTCAGTGCGGATTCAAGTAAGAGCATAATCCTTGAACTTAAGAAATACAATGTCGGGACATTATAAAAGGTGTCAGATCCATAAGTGGTAGTCAAATAGAGTATGGTAGATGTGACCTTTTTGGGAGAGATATAGATTTCGTAATCGTCAAGAAAAGCTAATCTCAACTGTGAACTGCTCAAAAGAGCTTTTGAGATAAAGCAATTTGCATGCTCTTCGTCTAATGAAGCATAAAGTTCGGATTCGCTACCCATATCACAGAATCGTAATAATTGATAAACTATTAAGACTAGTTGATTTTTAACGGTTTGCTTAATACCCGATCCAAGACGTTCAGATATCAGAAAGAGAACTTTGTTTTTACCACCCCCCGGAGTCCATGCCATCGCAATAGCTAGTGATAACGAGTCTTGAATCAACATTTCGGTTGATATTCCGGTGATTTCCGATATTTGAGGAATCAATTTGAGATCACTGAATGCCAAACATAGTGAGACCACCTCCTTGTAGTTGCTACAAATTAAATCGTTGTAACTTCTGTAACCAACTAAGTCATACGGAAACTCCGATAATGGAACACCAAAGCCCCACCATGCCTTGAATATGACTTCTCTGAAGTTCCAGAAAAGGCACCTGGTGCTCTCAATTCTATTTAATGAGGCAATATCGTTTAGTGAATAAGCCAAATAAGCTTTGAAATGAGGGAAGTGCGTCAATTCAAGTAAGTTGCATATACATGATATCAGCAAAGCTCCTGATGTAGTTGATAATATAGTGGAAAATTGATTGAAGGTGGCGGTGGTCTCAATATTTTTTTGAGGATTGATAAATGCTTGCATGAATAAACTATAATGGCTTACTTGATTGTTAAATGATGTTTTCAAAAACAAGGCAACGTTATTAGCAACCAATGACTTAACATGGTTGCTTGACTCCTTAAAGAGCGATAAAGTATCATCTAAAATTCTTGATTTCTCGAGACATCCAAAGTCTATCGAAAGGTGTTCCATAATGCTCAAAAGCAGTCTCATAAATTCAATACTTTCCCTTTCAGTGAACATCATATTTCGGGTGTTCAAAAGTGACAAGTATGCATAAATGTCATTACACTCATCCTTAACATTTGGCGAGTTCCCTCCTGCCCACACAGGGGTGAATTGGCGTAGTAGCTTGCACACAGTTATGATACTCAACTCGTATGTTTTCGTTCTGTGAGCTCTGAGTAAGAAGCTAAAGCTCGAAAACAGCAGCTCTAGAGCCTCTGCGGATAATTCGCTGACTTGATTATCTTCAAAATATGTTTGTAAAGAACAATAGCATGCCAGTGATCTTAATTCCGATAAACAGGCAATGAAGGAGAGGGATTCGATAACTCTTGATGAGATGTCCGTGTTATGAGAGTTGCAGTTCATGATAAAAATAATCACTTCTTGTTCTGAGGTTCTTTTTAAAGTCAAGTTTCTGTAATTACAAATATCAGTGGTGTAAGAATTACTTCTATAATGAGAATCGTTGTCAGACCCGACCTCTGATTGCCTTACAACTTCAAACCCATCAAATTCTGGATCACCATTATCAGAACAAATTTCGTTATTATCACACAGAGTCCCGTTCTTGAAAAAAGTAGCCATAAGCTGTATTAGCTTATCCTTTTTGACATTTACTAGTACAGCTTTCCGCCATAACAATGCATTCGGGGGTAACTGGTTAAACGTCTTGATGAAATGTAACACAGAAGTGGCAGAATAAGCGGTTTGGTGTGCATAGTGATGCAGAAGCTCGTCGCTCAATAATTGGTCTAATTTATTCAGAGAGGACACAGGAGAATATGAAACCTTTTCACGAGGAATAGAAACACAGACTCTGTAAAAACATATCATCCAGGAGCAAAAGCGTGATCTGTTTTTTCCCTTATCTTCATATAGATTCTGAACAAGCTTCAGAAAATCTGTTAAAACTTGGCTGGGGAAGGAATGGTCCACAAGAACTGATCCAGGAGAGAACATTGTGGTATCAATGAATCTTATTTTAGGATATTCTGTATTTCTCTCCATCAATATGTATTGTTGTAGTTCTGACTTCTCTGACCAGTTCATATATACTTTATTGATATGGCCCATATATGCACTATCAAAATTATCGCTGAGCTCCTGTGATAGTTCAGCATTATTTTCCAAACCACATAACCAAATCACCAATGAAGAAACAGAGCTTACATCACTTAGAGCTTCCAATTCGATCAATTGAGTCCATTTTGATTGCAGCCATGCTATAACCCTAAAGCTGAAAAGTTGATTAGGTGACGAATCATTAGCAGATAGATGAAGCTTCACGGACTGAAATTTGAACATTTTACAGAGTCGCAGAGTATTGAACCAGAAAAGTACTGATTCTTTGCAGATTAAGGATGGCCCATTTATCTCTGAGAGTTCGATTGAGGTTTCAAACTGATGAATAATGGACTTATCGATCTGATTTAATAAAACGTCGGAGTGTGAACTGCTAGTAGAAATTAGGGATGATAATAATAAACAAGCTGGCTTGGTTAGTTTGGGGATCTTTATCATTTCCAGTCCATATTTCAAGATAGTATTTAAGTACTTCACCTTGATATCAATCGATACCCCTTCAATTGCCACATCGCCTGTGAACGAAATAATACACCGTAGACAGACCAAAACCCAATAGTTCGCATTCAAGTCTTGGAACTCGAATACTTTTAGCAGTCCACTTAGCAGCTGATTGGCACCTCTAATTACCACCTTTGCATGCTCAGAGTTGCTATTCAGATGCAAATTAGACATAATGTCACCCAACTTGATTGCAAGCATTTGAAGTCCCACTATTGCTGAATGTTTCTCCGTACTGTCAAACGTGGTCAATGAGAGAAGGAAATCAATGGATGAATCAGAAGAGGCCAAGCTGTCAGATAATTGATATCGTATATCCATACCAATTGTGATCCGTCTTCTCTTTTTGGGCCTAGCCGTAGATCCACCAGTGATCACATCGGGGAAGGGTGAGAAGTGTAAGCTGGATCGGTCTTCAAGATTATACACCTTTTGTCTGAGCGTGAAGTAGGAGTCCAATAATCTAGTCAAACCAAGACGAAGAAGCCATCCTTTAGGATTTCTGTTCTCAGCTAAGTTGAAATAGCTAAAACTGAACCATGACAATTTTTCTTTTTCAAATAATGGAAACAATCGTAGGTTCAAGTCCTCTGGGTTGAATCCAAACGTATTAAGATGTGATCCATCATAGATCAAGTTGAATAGGTGTGTTATAAGTGAAGAAAGTTCGTTAAATCTCCTTGTCTCTGCGTTATCATTGGGCCTCGCATGCGCTCTCATTCTCGCTGTCACTGATGACGAATTGGTGGAAGTATCAAAGACCATACTAGAGTCTGAGTCGATTATGCTCTCCTCCGCAGCATTATCATCGTCCATATTTATATCAGATGAATTCATCTCTCGATTATCTGATTCTTGTTCAACGGTTGCCTCGGCAATATTTTCTAGCTGTCCCTTCGAGTTAATATTCCAGTTGTCCCCGGAAAGTTTTGGTAACTTTTCAAGGTTGATGAAATCAGGTATCAAAACAAAAAATATAACAAGTTGCTCTTTCAAAGATTCGAATGATATATTTCTAAGATGAAGCGAGAATCGAACTCCAATTCTGTATACCCGGTAGCATAACTTTATATCCACATTGGCTAAATCTATCAAACACTGATTGAGTATCTTGAAGATTATTATCAAGCTTTCTGATTCTTTTGCTGTAACGGAGAAATTGTTTTCTGAATATTTAATGATTATTTTGATGATTTTGTAATAGTAATTATCAATAACCGAGCTGGTGTTGCTATTTAAAAACAATGTCAATGATGTTGTTGAACCGGGGCATAAAAACTTACAAAATAAATTGAATAATTCAGCAATCAATTTCTCATTGGCTCCGGAGTTCGAATGTAGATTGTTTCTGGAAGTTAATAAGTCTAGTGATTCTAGTGTGGCACTTAGTATCTCTTCGTAGTTCCTGATGTATAGATGATCTTTCAAGTTCTGAGCTCGGAGCAACTCGTTCAACGTCTTGGCCATATTCAACGCAACTGGCTCAAAAATATGATGCTCTGTACTCCCCGTCTTTCTATATAATAAGTGGTTTAGTAAAAGTTTGATTATAATGTCATATTCTTTATACTTCAGTTGGGAAACAAATTTGGCCTGCACAATGATCTTAGACGTTATCGTTCGAATGAGTGATGACGCCTTGATCAATCGTATTTCCACTTGTCCATTCGAACTGGACTTAATATAAGCAAGTTTGTCTAATGCTATGAATTGGGAGATACTTTGAACAAGTTGAAGAACTATGTCGACTGATAGTCTCGATAGGACAGATGATGAGGTGAAATTGAGTTCCTCGAGTCTTGTGAGTCCTTCAGTACGGTCTCGTATCTTGTTAGACGCAAGGAGATCTAATTAAATGGCAGATGGTTGGGACGTTAGTATATTGACTTGATATGTAGGAAACTGTGGGGTTCTAGTGATGAGGAACTTACCTATGATCTCTGTTATCTCCAGAGAGTTCATTTGCTCATATAGTTTGGTTCCACCTTGATCTAGTGGTTAGAGTATATATTGATTGAGTGATATACTTTCAATGGAGCCTGTTTAAATGCTTTTCTTTTCTTTGAAAATTCAATCAATGGATCATGAATAAGTAGTATATTGCCCTAACTGTCAGTTCTTGTCAAAAATAAATCAAATTATCTTCAAACTTTTAATCATGAGTACTTAGATATCCGTAGTCGCGTTTGATCTGTGACTAATGTCACGTTTACGGACTGAAACTTTTCAGTACAGTTTAATTATATATCCATCAGATTTGATAATAGTAGAGTCAAGTGGCATAATGTTTTGCTCCAATAAGTCTACAAAACCTGAATAGATTAAAATTAAAAAACGGTATGTTTGGTTAATGTGACATTATATATTTAAATAAGTTGATAAAAAATTGTAGATTACTTTCATTATGAATCCATTTAAACAACAACACCAGAGTTAGAAGCAATTCTTGGCCATAAATCAGCACATTCTTTACCGACTGGACCAGTAATAGCAGAACCTTTCATTTCACCCTTTGGGTTGACAATAACACCAGCATTGTCTTCGAAGTATAAGAAAATACCATCCTTTCTTCTCCATGCCTTTGATTGTCTAACAACGATAGCTGGCATAACCTTCTTTCTTAATTCTGGCTTACCTTTCTTGACGGTAGCCATAACCATATCACCAACAGAAGCAGCTGGTAATCTGTTTAATCTGGCACCGGTACCCTTGACGGCCATAACGTATAAGTTTCTAGCACCAGAGTTATCACAACAGTTCATAACAGCACCGACTGGTAATGCTAACTATATTAATGAAAAGTTTAATATTAACTCAAAGAGTCAATAAAAAGTGGTGATGTTAGTATTTGAAAAGTCTTGATTTCACAGTCAAATGATTGGTCAATGGCAATTGAATATGATGATTTGAATTTTTCAACTTGAATGCATGGTGGAGAGTATGAAGAGAATGTAAGAGTTACGTGGAATACAAAGTCCTGTCACTTGAAACTGAAAATGGTTAGCCGACTTGAATTCATCATTAGAGCGCTGAGTGATTGAAAAATCAGGACGAAAACATTGGTAGTATGAGACATGGTTGACGAACGCTGTATTAAGGAAACTGTAGGAGGTGAATAGTTACTTTCAAAACCTAGTTTATCCAAATCTACAACTTGACAACCATAGATGAAACTGATCTAGTGGATTGACGTTATACTACTTAGGTCAACTATGGAACGTTGCTTAAACAAAGTTGCTGATTTTGAATCTATTCCAATTTTCATACTGAAATTTATTTTATGCTCCAATTTATCTGAGTTTCTGTTTGAATGGTGGTCTACTGAATTTCAATTAAAACTGTATCTCTTGATTTTCAATCCATTTGGTGATAGAGACTCCATCATATTTTGATTCAGTAACTTGTTTTAAGTTCGTTTAGTATCTTGATATCTTTCTTATTACTCCTGCATTCAAGTGGTTGCTTCAACATTCTCAATATCATATTCAATTATAACAACAATCGTAATCCGCCTTTTCTCTCCTTCATTTTTGTTATAGAAGGTTGGAATGGATAAACAAAATTGTCGTATATTATATTATTGGTTTTTTAAATTTCACTTACTGACAATCTGAATTTGTTACCTGAAGCACCTGAACCTGACATTTTGTATTATATATATGTGTGTATGTGATTCTATAAGGATAATATTACAGTAAACTCTCCTTTATAAAATAAATTGAAACACTGTTTTGCAATTAAATGTCTGTTTGAATATAGTAAACTTCAATTAGTTGTTGAAGGATTTCCCTAGGTAGAAGAAAATTTTCCTGCAATAGTGAGAAACTTAGGCAGTAAGAAGCATAATGCTAGGGAACTATTTCGAGGAGAGGCTCGCTCCAAAAAAAGCTGAGAGAGAAAGCCTGCAAAAGTGGGAGATCGGGCTGAAAATATGAGTTACGTAAGAGAGTGACTGTGAAACTTCGGAAGAAGAGTAGTGTGTGTAAAACTTACAGTGCGCTAGAGAGGGTTTTGAAGACCTGTTTTTACACACGTGATATTATACTTTGAGTGAAAGTTGATATCTGAGATTGATCATTCAGCAACAGTATATTGATGGGTATTCCATTACGCAGTAGGCTAGTAAGCTCGATTAAACTATGTAATTCAACATTATACGAGGGCACAGTAATAAGTGTGCGATTAACATTACATTCACACCCTAAAGTAGCATGAAGATAAAAAAAGAGGAAGAGTTCAGTGCGGTAAGACCTAAGCGCCAACATGAGTTGGATTCTATTAGATCTTAAAAGGGATCGAAATGGGATACATCCTCAACTTGAAGCTTATATAATAATATTAATAAAAAGACCAAATAAAACGTACAAATGACCACATTGTACAACGCTAGAAAGTAATCAAAAAAAAAAGGCATAATTAATAGTTAAGTCACAAAAATCTTGAACAAACAAAAAGGAATCGAAGCATTGTTTGAAACAATTCAGTGTAAATTCTTCCAAAACAGAGGCTTTAAACAAATTAAATCAAACTTATATTCTAATCTGAGTCGCCATACAAAGTATGTAGATAATCTTGAACATAGATAGCAGATCTTTTGAACTTTCTTTCACTGTATTTCTCAAATACAGCTAGATGATGAGTTTTTGAATTCATACAGCACTCTTCCAAAATATCAGCTAAAGGTTCAAGTTGGCTTGCTGTATAGCCAGTATAAAAGACATGACATTCAGTCCAATCACCACGCCCTAACATCTTACGTGACAAATATTGTGACCCGGCGGCAATCCAACTTGCAGGTGAAGAAACAAATTTTGGTTCCATTAATGCAACCTCTAAAAAGTATTTCGCCAAGGTTCTAACCTCATTATCATAATCATCCGCTTTGGAACCACGTCTCAAAAAAGACATTGGACCTGGCCAGCCAAATTCAAAGTTCAAAACTTCGATCATGAATTTTTCTGCTCGTATGAACTCAGGTATAGTAAACTGATTGCCAACCATATAAACCATTTGTGAAACCGTAGGAACATTAATCTCTTCGTATTTGGATGCAATAAACATAGCCACTGCTCCACATAATTGAAATCTGGACAAAGAAATTGCCTTAGAAGATAGAAATCTGTCAATGATATTCACAGTCAAGAACAACGTCTCGGGTAGCAAGTTAAATCTAGAATGAAGTTGGACTAGCCAGTTCATTAAGGTTGATCTATGGTCCCAGACTAGTTCCTTTTGGACATCCTCTATATATTTCCCGCTTGGGGCAAGCTTGGATTCTAATTCGTGTAAGTAATTGAATATCTGGTTTCCATATTCAGCCACCATCGAAACATCAAACGTATCTTCATCTTCAGGATCCAAATAATTTTGAGAATACTTCTTATAAGCGTGAGATATCTCATTCACTATCATGTCATTGATCATAGGAGACATAGGTTCATTTTCATATGGAGTAGTATCGTCAAAGGCTTCTTCTTCTTCTGCTTCGACCTCATTTTCAACACTTTGCACATTTGTCTTTTGTTCATTAGTGGTGAGTTCAGAGTCCCTTGTTGTCAATTCACTAAGAACTGTGACATTGGTTTTGTTGGAAATTTCGGAGGTTCGTAAGCTTGATGTTGCTGTAGTAGTTGATGATGCAGTCGAGCTAGGGTTTGTGTTCAGTCTTGAATCTGAGATGACACCAAGAACTCTTCTTGGTCTCGTATTTTGAGAGTTTTCATTTTGACTGATAGTTTGATTGTGTAAAAGCGGCGCTTGTTGCTGACGATGATATGTCGTTGATTGATATTGTGGTTGTTCTTGTATATGTTGTTTTGTTCTTAATCCTGGGATTGAATTTTCGTCATTTGAGACTTGTGACGCTGATCTTGTGGAGACTCTTCTCATCGTATAAATGTCTATGGATGCTTCGTTATTGGCGTGATGTTAAATGTTATAGTGAGTGAACTCTAGCTAAAATGATGAGCAGTTTATCGGGTTGAACAGTATTGAACGGAAAAATGTTTAATGATGGATAAATCAGAAATAACAACAACCAAATAAATATTCAGAAAGAAAACAATATAAATTTTGAACTAAAAACTAAAAACACACGCACAATAAATTAACGCTGTATTGACTAAGACCTGAATATTAAATTATTTGATTGGACCTTTGACAGAATTGAATGTTGTTGTTGTTATTAAAAGTTTCTTCTTTTATTACGTATGTCACTATAATTCTGTGGGCAAGAGGATAAACGGACGGGGTGAATAAGCGCGGAGTAGATCAGGTACCACGTTTAGTTGTGTATAGTGGGAGGATACAACTATCTATGATTGATCACTTTAGTGGTAACTGAACTGTAGATAAACAACACTCATAAAAATGTCTCTATGAAATTATATTTTGTGATCCACAGCGTTTGTTTACTTTTTTTTTGTTTTGATTTTCCCCAACAGGGGAGGGTCGTGTGTCACCTGGATCTTCTTGTGTGATCCTAGTGCAGAGGTGTCATCCCAGAATTTATTTAATTTTTCAAAATTTTTTTTTTTTTTTTGGATTCGAAATTTGAGATCTAAATAGAGGTTAAAGATAAGTAGTTAGAGGTAAATATTGGCTGAATAACAGACCAAAGTAATCAGCTTAATGATCATTACACTGTTATCTCTCAAAATAGTACACTTGTACAGCAATGTCATTTTTAAAGTACAAAGATACAATTGAGGAAAATGACCTGGTCTTAGCCTTCATCGGTAGAGATAATATCAAACCTATCAAGATCAGCCCTGGGGAGGTAGTCAATACTAGATATGGGTCTTTTCCTCATACATCAATGATCGGTCTACCATACGGGTCCCAAATCATCAGCCCGAAAGGATATGGATTTATATATTTACTGCATCCAACTCCAGAACTTTGGACAATATCATTACCGCATCGTACTCAAATTGTGTATACTCCTGATTCTAGTTATATAATGCAACGATTAAATGTAGTTGCCGGATCGAGAGTTATTGAAGCAGGTACTGGATCTGGATCTTTCAGTCATGCTTTTGCTAGAAATGTCTCTAATAAAGGAATGCTGTTTTCATATGAATTTCACGAGCCAAGATATGTTCAAGCTAAGAAGGAATTTGAAGATCATGGGTTGACGAACTTCTTATTAACCAATAGAGATGTTTGTTCTGATGGGTTTGAAATAGTCGCAAATGCTGAAACGAATGAGAAGGTTAATATTGATGCAGATACTGTATTTTTGGATTTGCCTGCTCCATGGGAGGCCATTCCAAATTTGAACACTGTGGTTGCCCAAGACCGTAGAGTTGGAATTTGTTGTTTCTCTCCATGTATAGAGCAGGTCGTTAAAACCGTGGAAGCTTTACAGTCATCGGGTTGGATTGACATTGAAATGACTGAAATTTCTGCCAAAAAGTGGGAGTCAAGGAAAGAAATGGTTAGGGAAATTGATGACGCATTAGAAAGACTCAGAGATGTCATGAAGAGGCAGAAGGAAGGAATCCAAAAAATAAGAGAAATTGCAGCAGCCCAAAGGGAACGGAAAGCTGTAGAAAGTCAGGATGATATTAATAAGAAGAAGAGAGCAGCAGATGACGCAGCAGATGACGATAAAGTAGATCAAGACGAGACAGGTGTTGAGTCTAAAGCGCAATCAACAAAAAAAAGGGGGAAAAAGAATCTACAGAAGGAAAAAGAATATGGTTTCAATCCATTTGGTAAAGGTAGACGTGTTTTTGAAGGTGACGAAGACTTTAATTGGTTTGATGTTTCCAAAACTGGCCCCGAGTTGAAAACTCATACATCGTACTTAACGTTTGCATATCTAGTTCCTGAATTTCGAGTTGAGCCTGAAGAGGAATAGAAGAGATGCCTTAAAGCCCGTTCAGTCAACTTCCACTTCACCCAATTTCAGTGTTTGATTCTATGGATGTTATTGATCGGCCATGTATATTAGTTGCATTAAATATTTATCTTTCCGTAATAGTCAAGAATAGATAAATCAATAAAAAATGGTTAAATTGAAGTATGGGTAGTGTAAAAACCATACAAGTCTCGAGATCAAATTCATCTGTTGCTTTAAAGAATCAGTATTCTCAGAAGTGAATATTTGTAGGTAAAAATCCACATCTTTCTACCCAATGTTAAACAATTGAAGCATAGTTGGCTATTCCACCTCTTAGACAGACAGCAATTATAGTCTTGGATCAAATGAATCACATTCGTTCAAATCCCCTCGCAAACAGAGGGCTAACAAAGTACGCGACCCCATTGATAAAACTAGCAACCCCACATCGATTAATACTGTTACCTATAAGATTTTGTCACATATATCCCCAATATTCTAGAAAAGGACCCAGCTTTCAAATCAGACTGTCTCAGGATGCACCAGTGAGACAGTTTTCTACTTCAAGTCATGTAGGTATTCGCTATCAGCCACCAAGAAGTAGGATATCAAGACCTTCAATAATCAATGAATTAGCCAACAAGATCCCAGACTCGTTGAAATTTATCATAGGAATTACCGCAGTCAGTTCCCTTGTTGTTTTTGTAGCATTGCCATTGCTGGCTATTATTTTACCGCCATTGATTCTTGGCTCCTTCTTGACCTACAATGTGTCACGTAGAAGGTCGCAGTCTCAAATGAAAGCGAGATGGGAATCCATATCTGATTCAACCTTGACTTTCTTACCTAAACATAGACCTGGTGATAGGTTTCTACCCCCTCCAGAACAGATCAATAATGAGCTTGCAAATTTTGAACTGAGAAGATTGGCAGATGCTTTCCTGTTCAACGAGGGTAATATTGCAGATTATTTCAAAATTGACGATATCAATAATATTGCACTAGGAACTATCGATGGTATACAGTATGATTGGAAGTCCACAGTTAAAAATATCAATGGGTTCGTGACTGAAACTGAAGAATTGCTAACAGTTCAAAGTAGACCTTTATATGACAAGTCCACTGGGGATAAGATCGCTACAGTTGTGTTGAGTCTACAAAACCTGGATAAACCTGTGTTTGAAGGATTTATTGAACAGAATTTTAGCGTCAATAAGAGTAAGTGTATCATTGAAGTTATTCCCCTTGGGTTCCTGGCCAAAGAGAAGTTTGTCATCAAAACTCATTCCACTGAGTTCGATGATGATGAAATCATTGATGTTAAAGGAAAAACTAAAGAATTGTAATAGACAACTAGAATACTAAGATATAGAAATTATAAATCTGGCTACACGTATATTTGTTTATAGAATGGACTAATTGAGTATTGAGCAACACATCACTAATCTCTCTGTTTTGGCTTCTTCTTCTCGGCCTCAGCTACTTTCTCGGCTTCTATTTCTTCGACAATTTTTTCGATTTCCTCATTGCTTAATGACTTGATAATTTTATTAGGTTTCATAATGGAAATTTCTATATTTTTAGCACCTGTTTGAACAACTTCTAGCAGTGCTTTGATGGCTAACTTTAATGTCTCGTCATCATTCAAATCATTTTCCTTGTCGTAGTTCTTCTCTAGAAATTCTCTCACGGTTTTACTACTTCTACCTATGGCATTGGCCTTCCATGCTGAATATATACCAGAAGGTTCAGTTTGATATAATTTAGGGGTGTTATCATTTTCATCAAAGCCAGCAATCAGAGTGGAAATACCAAAAGGTCTAGTACCACCACTTTGTGTATATCTCTGTTGAACACCAGCAACATATTTAGTTAAATATTCGATGCTCACTGAATCTTCTAATGATAGTCTATGAGATTGTGCCTCCACTCTGGCTTTGCTGATTAAAACTCTAGCATCTGCATTTAAACCGGCAAATACTAATTGAACATGTTGGTCAACTTTGTTTATCTTAGACGGAGTGATTCTTGGATCTTGTAGCTTTAATGCAGTTCTTCTTTCACATGCCAGAACGACTATTTCTTTACCTTTGACACCAACTGCGCAAGTACCTCTCTTGACAGCTTCTAAAGCATACTCAACTTGAAAGACATGACCATCAGGACTATTATAATATATCGATTCAATTGTAGTCGTCAATTGATTGGATGAAGTTAGTATACAAATCATAAAAATGAATTATAGTAATTATAGCGGTGGCGAACATAGAGTTTCGGAAACGTTGATCAATCCACTAGCCTAGTTGCAAACATACCTGAAAATAGACAACGCACTATCGTAACCACTCATTCTGTGTATATGGATAGGTACACGGGAGTTGATGATTGTATTGTGTTATTCTAGATAAACTGTTTAGTTGGCCCTTTATTCATCTAGCCTCAAATAGAGTAGAATCTGAGTTCTTCAAAATACAACTGGAGGGCAAAATCAAATCGGGGTGAGAAGTATGATTACGTAACGTTTACATCTAAAATTTCATTTATAGAGAACTTCCCGAATCTCGATCTCGATCGTAGAACAGTTTTATAAGATTATCTGATATAGCTGACTGGCTTTGAAGTGGTACGGTATAAAAGAAAAGTGAATGAAGAGTGATAGTCAGTATGAGTAAGTTTGCTAAAGAAAGTTTGAGCGTTGTGAATGACACAGAACTTGAACCCCAGAAGAAGCAACAGAAGCAACCAAAGGTAAAACAGTTGAGAGTTCCAAAAGTAATTCCTAAAAAAGACCATTACCATCGGTTGTCGTATCTATATCAAGTAGGCAACATTATGTCTGACAAGCTAATCAAGCAAAACGTAATGGTAACAGGTACGTTACCACCTACATCAAACAAATACGATATTTTAGAAAGAGCTTATCTGAAGCATCTTGACTTGGTATCAAAAAGAACTGTTCTAAAGCTACACCCCAACATTAAGAGGACTATATGCAAAAAATGTTCAAGACTGATGTTACCAGGTGTGAATAGTACTGTTAGTATATCCAATTCATCCAAAAAACAGTTGGCAAAGTCTGATGTGCTGGAAATAAATTGCGTTTGTGGGACGGTTAAAAGATTTCCGTTTGGTCAGAATCCTGACTATGTATTATTTGCCGAAAGGTCGGACGTGGTTTTCGATGCACCTTAGTGTCAGCAAATTAGGCACATATCTAGTATTTACGAGTGTACAAGTACTTTTCACGTAATTTTAATGATTCAAATGAATGACAAGAAAAAAAGTTATTAATGCATCGTACAAAATTTTATATTAAGTTGTCATAACAATAAAAACAAAGGCGCATATATGAAGAAAAAAGAGACCCGGTCATATGTATAATCTCAATATGTCTCGTCAGCCAAATAGTTACTAATAAGTCCGTTTTCTAATAGGAGCTTGCGTTCTTTATCATGTTGTAATGCTGATTCTTTCTTTTCGATTTTCTTTGATTCAGTAGCCTTTTTGAAATCTATTTTGGTCAGCCCAACCAATTGTTCATCTTCTTTATCAATATCTAGCTCTCCAAGCATAACCACATTTTCACCTCTTATCAAATAAATTTGAGGATCGCTAGATTCTGCGTACTCCCTTGTTTCAGGAAAGTAATATCTTTCTATACCATCGTGAATCACCAAGTTAGCAAATTGATCAAACGTTCTTAAAACACCCACAATAATACGGCCATCTCTCAAAGTGACAAACACTTTCTTGTCCACCGATCCGATGATGGCTGCTGCTGTGGTGAAAGAATATGATTGTAAGTATAAATCTTCTAAATTGTTACTTCCACTTTGAGAGTTCGAAGAGGATCCACTCTGAGTTTGTGACATATTTTTATGTGTGTGTATATAACTAAGATGTCTGTACTGTGAGATGAATGCTTAAATCGATATGTCGTTCTGTCAAGTTGCATGCAGATATCTTGTAAAGGTAAAGTAAACTTTTAGCTCTATGGAGATTAACACAGATTGTAGATATTGTTCAGCTGGCTTTTCGCACCCAAGTTCTTAAAATTCATCGAGACTTCAAAGTTACAAATAAAACACACATAAATATTTATTATTTAATATTCAATCTTTAATAAATTTATTTAATATAATTATATATTATATAAAAATTAAAAAAAATTAAATTTGTCGACTATCGACGCATATTTCTCTTGACCTTGTGTATATATTCAAATTTTATATATGTAATTATTTTATGAATTTATATACACTTTGCATTTATCGACCTCAATAGTTATAGCCTTACGTTAAGCATTTCAAATAAGCTAGTGTCCAGTGTCCACCCAATATGGAGTACCAAGTGCTCATTCAACTGGGACACATTTAAAACAATGTTAACTCAAAAAAAGGCAAATATATATTGCCAATAAATATTATCATTATTTAGTATTTCATATTTACAGAGAGAGAAGCACAAATGAAAGAGTAAAAGGACAAAAACAGGGGAATCAGGAGAAAAGTCATGTAAAACAGTAAGTATTGACGATTCAAATTCAGAGATAATGACACACTTTTATTTACTCAAAGAAACTCTCTAGCTTTTCTTCTGTACTCGTTACCATCCCTTAACCATTGTCTATAATCTTTCAGAGAACCTATTTTTTCGCCGTAATAGTCAGGCACAGGGTTGTTCATGCTTTGTCTGGAAGCATCAACTCTACGTTTGATGACATGTCTCAAAAACAATTTTTGTTTCACTGTGAATGCTTTGAAAATCTTTCTGTTGATTAAAGCGAAGATAGGGTCACCTAGCAAACTAGGACCAAGCAAGAACCCAACCACACCGGTAGATAAAATGGCACCAATATAAACAGTAAACGAGTCTAATCCAAAGATTGTTTCGGTTGGATCTATTTCAATTTGGGAAACATATCCCCATGTAATAGCAATAGCTAAGAAAGTGGAAAGACCTGAACCTAACAAAGAGATTTGACGTTGTTGTTTACGTAAAGCCAAAAACTGTTCCCATGTTAGTTGTTGCGAAAGTTTCAATTCTTCAGGAGAAAGTTCAGTTGATTGAGATTTGGTGGTGGTGGTTGGAGAGGTTGAGTTGAGTCTGTATTGAGTAGAGTGTGATTGAGTAGCTCTGGAGATTGTTGGCAAAGCAAAACCTTTCGATGCTTTCAAAGCATTTGTCGTTAAAAGGGAACAAGCGCGTCTTGTTGAGGCATGAATACCTATTGATCTTAACATAAGCATATTTATTTATTGTGGATTCTGTTTTGTAAAATCAACCAGTTGATTTATTTATGGTGAAAGGGTATGGAATAATTCAAACATGTTTTATTAAATACTCCTGCGAAAATCAATCGACTTTTCCACTTATATGGCTCATCATCGTCTGTGGTTAAAAAAAATTACGCCAACGAAAAATAAAGTGTACGTAATGATTTCAAAATGAAAAATAAACCACATTTCTATTTTGGTGCAGGTTATTTATTACACACCTATTTGTTTGTTATTTACAATCCTAACTACTGCTTATGGTGTGCTTAAGAATATTATACATACTGATTCAGTTATTTTATATTGTATATAATAGTAGTGAATAAAGTATTTGGTAGAAGATACTCTAGGCTTAAATAATATGGCCTCACAAGTTCCATTTGTTCTACAATGTGAGAGATGTGAGTGAGAATGTAAGTGATTGAAAAACCAAATAGATGCTAAAGTATTGATAGTAAATACTCAATACTGAAAGTAACTAATAAACATTAATGATGATTATACAAGAATTAAAAAGACTAAATATAAGTTGCATAGTGATACTGATAATAATTCAATTAAATCGATTCAAATTGTTTAATCTTCAAAAGCTTCCAATAACTCTGGAAGTCTTTCAATTGGCATATTTTCGTAAATAATTTGATAGGTAACCTTGAATAATGGGAAATCATCAACCTTCCCACTATACGTTAAAAATTCATGCACTTCCTTAGTGGTGTGAATACCTTGACAAGACATACCATTCAATAATGCTTTCTCAGCCTCGAAAGCGCTAACTTTATGTTGTGCCATATATCTTCCAACTCTAACATTACGACCACCTGCGCATGTGGTAATCAAATCTGCAACACCGGCAGATTCATGTGTGAAAGTGTTAGTATGACAATCTTCAAAGAAGCATTTAGCAAACTTGACAGTTTCAACTAATCCAATTCTCATAATGGCAGATTTAGCATTATCACCCCAACCTAAACCTTCAACAAAACCAGCAGCCATAGCGACAACATTTTTCAAAGCACCTGCAATAGAAACACCAGCAACATCTTGGATAACTCTCACATGGAAGTATGGTCTATGGAAAACGTGTTTCAAAACAACAGCATCGATATCTCTACCTTTACCTCTGAAATCATGTGGAATTTTGTATGCAACGGTAGTTTCGGACCATTTACATTTAGCAACTTCTGGGGCCAAGTTAGCACCAGATAAAGCACCACATTTGATACCTAATTCTTCTGTGATGTACGTGGATAATAATTTACAACCTTTTGGGGTAACTTCTAAACCTTTTAAACACGAAATTGCTCTTGCAGTTCTTAACACTTTACCCTTCAACTGGCTTAACACTCTTGGTAAGAATTGATGAGGAATATTGAAAATAATTAGATCGGCATCTGAACATGCATCCACAACGTCTGGAACAGCAAGAATATTACTTGGTAATTTGATATCTGCTAAATATTTGACGTTTTCATGTCTGGTATTGATAATTTCGGTCAATTTTTCTCCATCCACAAGCTCTTCAAAGACCCACATTTTCACTGTTTGATCGAATTCTTGTGGTCTTTCAATTGCATTTTCAGCAACAACTTTAGCAATTGTAGAACCCCAATTACCAGATCCAACAACTGAAACTTTATAAGGTCTTTCAGGAATATCTTCAGGTAACACTGTTGATATATTAGTTGGTGGAGATAAAACTTTTGAAATGTTTTCTAATCTAACGGATGGACTCATTTTATATATGTATTGTATTGTATTGTATATTTGTATATTTTTTTAATTCTAATTTATATAATTATGATTGTGTGAATGAAAGATGATGAATCGATAATGTATTATAAGATCCAATTTTGGTTTTGATTAAAATAACAGGAATTGAAGGTATATTTATATAATAATCAAAGTTAAAACAAGAGTAACTGAAAGCGGACCGATGAAGTGTTATATTAAGAATTAAGAATATTGAGATTAACATATAATTTAATAACCTGGTGCAATTTATAAATGTAAGAATGCCAATGCAAAGATTAAAAGAAAAGAGACCCATCGTCTAGTAAAGTAAAATTGCATGTGCCAATAATTTAAATTTTTACTTACACCAGGAATTTACGTTCCGGAGTCCATCCCCCTGACGGCAGGCGGAAGGCCCTCGGGGGCTGGGAGGGGAGGGAGAACAACAATCAGTGGATATATACACTGTAATTAATTTGGTCGCCTGTAAAAAGATAAACGATTCCGCATTAGGGGGGGGGGCCTAGGGCTGGAAGTTAGTACGTACGTAGGTACGTACCATGGGAATAATGTGCCATGGATTCAATTGGCCAGTAGTGCAGTTACTAGTACGTACCGTTACAGTTACAATTTACCAGTACCCTGATAATATATTTACTGAATCCGGCCACTATCGATCCTTTTAGGTCAGACAATTCAATTTAACAGTAATATTATTTGATCATAATTATGTCACTGATTTTTTTTTGATCATTTCAACATAATACGAGTTATAGTATTTGCCCGATAGTCATTATTATTACTAGGTATTGTTTGTGTGTAGAGAACAATAGATCTGATGAATCAAATCTTGGTTAATTAATTAGTTAATCCTTGTTCTTACTTTTCCTTCAACTCGGCAATGTTTGATTATCCGAACAAAAACCCTCTCCTGCAACTTGCACTATATTCTGATCTATAATATACATATCACACACTCTCTGTTCATTTGAATAAGTATTGTAATTGTAATAATATATAAAAAGAAAAGAAAAGAGAAAAAAAAACGTCGAGGGGCAAGGAATACTGAATCTGGGCTAGAAGATTGGAGGGGGGGGTGCAATTTTGTCAAATGTGGAAATTAGAGCCCCTCTTTCCCCAAATGGGTATTAACTTATTTTTTCCTTCTCTTTACCAGTGTGAATTCATTCACATTTAGGCTCTTTCCTATCACTGAACTGGTGAGTAATTGTTTATTTAAATTCAAGGGAATTGATTGAATTTAATGAAAAAATAAAATTTTAATCTCACTTGTGATTAAATGTAAGATCTAGCCACGCGATTTCTAGATCGACACCCCCTAGAGAGGGAAAATGTGAAACAAAAGCAACTCCTTGTGTTATGCTACTTTATCTCTTTTTTTCTCAAATGAATAACTTGGAACTTGCAATTATCATGTATTAAAATCATTGTATCATTGTTTTAATGTTCATAGATCGACACAAAACAAAAGATCCATTACGTATTGGGAATATCTCGCCCAGAATCCAGAGTCCAGAGTCAAGAGTCCAGACCCAGCGCTAGCTAGCTAGCTAACTAGGTAGCTAACTAACTACGTACGGCCAATGAAAATGAAACAATAACCTAATTTTAATGTCAACGAACTATATGTGGAATATATACTACCATTTGCATGTGTCCATGTTATAGTTGTCACCGTTTAGGGAAGTGTATTTGTATACAATAGATTTTCCGGTTCTTTTCTAATCTGGGCGGAAAAAAAAATGACAGAATAATGATGACATAGTGACCTAAGCACCTGTTTTTTTTTTTTGTTGTTGTTCTTGAGGATGTGCGATCTCCGATCTTCTCTTTTTCTTTTTTTTTTCTTAACAAATTTACATTCTTTCTCATGAATTATGCGGTGAACTGTTATATACTTATATAAACTTTAAAGTTGAATAATTATTTATCTAGGCGTTGGAAAATGATCCATTCAACTTATATGAACTTTAAAGTTGAATAATTATTTATCTAGGCGTTGGAAAATGATCCATTCATCTAAGGCTTAATTATCTTGTCTTTTTTTTCCGAGACACTTACTTGTAAGGGTTGTGGTGGAGGCTCAAGAGTATTTAGATGCACTCAAACTAATATGTATTATGAATATAATACTCTTCGATGCTGGTATTTTGAGGGTCTGATCTACTGTAGAATGGGGGGACGACACTAAGGAGAAGATATAGGGCCATGGGTGTTTGCAAAAAACAAAAATATATGTATATATAATTCTCTTAAAGTCAAACTATAATTCATTTATTTCAGGGCATTATGACTCATTTCAAAATAGGTAACGACTTGACTCGTTAATAACTAAATTTAAAAGACTTATTCATTTGAACGTATCTGATGATATCTAATAAAAAGAAGATTGATTAATCTTTTTATCAACAATAAATATTGTAGAAAAAGACCCAATTAAATCTAGCCCTCCAGTTCATTCCTGGAATGATAAGAATTTCAAGGTCAGGTCTCAATCATTTACACTTACTCTATCAAATCATGACTGATTGATTATATTTAGACATAAAACACTCAAAAACACTCAAAAACACCAGTAAAAATAGATACAACAATAAATATGTCGCACTTGATCAAAATGTAAACATTGGGCTGTGCAATTTTTTTTCAAAAAATCTTTGTATATTATTATACACTGTAGCCTATTATTAACCGACTATTGAGCTCCAATTGATTTAGCTCAATCACATTGACAAAGAGAAGTTGACAATTTCTTGATATTTTTAAATATTATGTTTGGTTTTTTATTCAAAATTTGGATCATATAAAGTGAGAAATATATCTAGTTAGTTATCACTTTATCCCCCAGATAAGTAAAATATAGACTTTGAAAAAATGTGTAACTATTGTTCTTCATCCCCAGTATTGAAATCAATCATTGCTCCATCCATCTTATCAGCAAATTTTACAACTTTAGGACAAGATGTTTCCAAACTTTTTTTGAATAATTCAGATTGGATCCATATCGATATAATGGATGGACATTTTGTCCCTAATATTTCTATTGGATTACCAGTGATCCAACAACTTCGTCAACTACTTACAGATAAGTCTAGATTTTTTTTTGACTGTCACATGATGGTTTCGAAACCTGAGCAATGGGTCGAAGAAGTTGCCAAATTTGGTGGTAGTCAATTCACGTTTCATTTTGAAGCTACTGAGAATCCATTGGAATTAATTCAATTAATCAAAAAGCATGGAATGAAAGCAGGGTGTGCATTGAAACCTAATACAATAGTTGATGATAAAGTTTTAGAAGTTTTGGATCATTTGGATATGATTTTGGTAATGACTGTTGAACCAGGTTTTGGTGGTCAAAGTTTTAAATCAGATATGATGCCTAAAGTTAGTCAACTAAGAAAGTTAAAACCTGAATTGAATATTCAAGTTGATGGCGGATTAACAGAAGAAACAGTCAAAGTAGCAGGAAAAGCAGGAGCAAATGTTATCGTTGCAGGAACTACAGTCTTTAAGGCCACAAATCAGTACGAGACAATCAAATCTTTAAGAGCAGAGGTGGATAAGTATTTGAAGCCTAAGTTATAGGTTTCATATATATATATATATATAAACACATAAAGACTGAATTTTAATTTGATTGATCGATCTATAGGTAAAGGTAAAATAATGGGAAAAACTTGAAAGGGGCCCACCTTAAAGCGTGCAATGTGTAAAGGTGTATTTATATATAACCCTTTCATCACTTTTTTAAGTGCTTAAGTAAAAGATAAAAGCGGAAAAAAAAAAAAAATTTAAGAAAAAAAAAATTATACACTTCAAAGAGAGTTAAGTTTTAAGCATTTTAATCTAGACAAAACAAAATCTTTGAGCACAACGTAAGATCCATTATTAAGTCTGCACTTCAAAAGAACCAAATAAATAATACACACACACACACACACACACACACACACAAATCAAAAAAAAAAGAAATGCCTTCCAGAAATTCTATTAATAAGCCAAAGGACAATATGATTCGTCAAAGAAAGAGTCACACTAGAAAACAATCGTCCATATCCAAAGAAAGATATCCAACAAAAGCACAACCTCCAAAATCAACAGCTTTGGCTGTGTATGCTGGTGCACCACCAGCTTTCACCAAAAACCTGGTGCAACATACATTGTCCAATAAAAGAGCTAAGAAAATCGAAAGAAATAAGAAGTACGTCAAGGCTAGATCAATCGATGCAAATCAACTGCTAGTTGACTTACAAGCCAAGCAAGAAGAAATGGAAGTTGATGAAGATGAAACAGCAAAGTCAAAGGAAAAGAAGGGTAGAAAGATACAGGAAGGTATAGTTAGAAATGCTTTATGGGCCCTTGTGGAAGATGCTGCAGCTGGAGCTTTTAGTAATAATGTTACTGTGACAGGTGAAGGTACCACTTTAGGTGGACCTTGGTTTTAAAAAAGAGTTGGATCAAATTGTGAGGAGTAAGGAATTAATCAACGCATTTTCGAAAACTATCCTTTTTGTTTGTTTTTTTATTGTTTCCACGCTTTGTTTGGTACGTGTTAAATCAGTTATATGTTTTTTTTCTTTTCTTTTTTTTATATTTAATCAATTACTTTTATTTATTAGAGAGACATAATGTTTTTCATCGTTCATTTATCAAGTGCTATATATTCTAGAAAGTTGGTACAAACACACACACATTAATCCTTATCTAAAAGTCCTCTAGAATCCAATTCTGTTTCAACATGGTTTCTTAAAAATTGGATCATTTCACTTGGATCTTGAGCTTTGAAAACAGAAGTACCAGCAACTATGACATTAGCACCTGCTTTAGCAGCAGCAGGTATAGTAGCAGAACCTAAACCACCATCGACTTGAATATTCAGACTTGGGAATTTAGCTCTTAATTCTTCAACTTTTGGCATCATTTCAGGCATGAAACTTTGACCACCAAAACCTGGTTCAACAGTCATAATTAAAGCCATATCTAAATATTCAGCCAATGGGAACAAAACATCAACAGGAGTTCCTGGTTTGATAGCACATGCAGCTTTCATTCCATATTTTTTAATTAATTTAACTAATTCAATTGGATCTTTAGTAGCTTCGTAATGGAAAGTATATTGATCTCCACCAGCATTAGCAATTTCTGGAACCCATTGAGAAGGATTAGCAACCATCATATGACAATCAAAAAAAAATTTATCAGGTTTAGTAGGATCACGAGGAATAGATTTACGTAAAGAAGAAATGATTGGTGGACCCATTGTAATATTTGGAACAAAATTACCATCCATAACATCTAAATGAACCCAATCAGCTTTAGATTCAAACATACGATGACATTCACATCCTAATTGAGCAAAATCTCCTGCTAATACAGATGGTGCAATAATTGATTTGACCATTTTTCAAATGAATTTGAATTTAAGTTGATTATTATTTTTTGTCTTTGTATATTAGTTAATACATATATATTTGGGAAATCAAATAAATATAAAATTGATTGATTAAAAACAACTATAATTAGTTACTTTATTCATCCATCCATCAATCCATCCATCCATGCATCGATTCATTCATCCCTACACATGCGAAATTACAGAAATTTACTTTAAAAAACAAAAAACTTGAATATAATATGGCAGTGCTATTTATTTATTTATCTGTCTGTCTGATTAGTTAAAAAACGTCTAATTAAATATCTTGTTCTTCTAAAGTTTTAAAGATAAGTTGTTTTGAATTTGAAGGAAATTTAATACCTAATTCAAGTAATCTACTAAAAACATCAGCAAAATCTTTAAAACATTTTTCTTCATCTTTAGCATATTCTTCAACATATTTTTTAAATTTAGAATCTTTTTTTAAAACCATATCAGTTGGTAACATCATTAAACTTTTAGTTTTTTCATCAGTATATTGTCTTTTACCATTCCAATTTCTAATTTTCCAATCTTCACTTAATAATAATTTAAAAAAATCATTTGTTATTAAAGTTGGTGAAAAAGTCCATGGACCATCAAATCCAGAAGCTGTTGTATGACATCTTCCAATAGCATGACCAACACCAATTAAAACAACCATTTCTTTATCTGTAAAACCCATTCTATTATTGAAAACCGATCTAACATATTCACCAGTTTCTTGACTTGCATCAGGTAATCTATGATAAGGAGGAACAGAATCATCTGATAAATCTTCACGACCTGGTCTCCATTTAATTTTTGGACCATTCATTTCTTGAATTGCAACAACACCACCTAATGTCCATAAATCTCCATGAGATAATTCTGGATATTTATTTTTAATTGGTTCTAAGAATTTTCTAGCTATATCTAAACCTGCATTTTCTGGATCATTTTGTTCATTAGCATAACGCATTGTAGAACCAAAAGAACCACCTCTAGTTTTAGAATGATCATGTTTATCATAAGTACCAGAATTATGCCAAGCTAAACGAACAAGAATTGGACCATATGAACCATCATCATAATCATCTTCATCTCTTAATTTAAGAGCAATATCATTATAAAGTTTTTGATAATAATCTTGAGGTTTAACAGAAGCAATAGCTTCTCTAACATTAGTTAATAAATCATTATCACTAACAACAGCAGTGGAACCTAAACCAAATAATGATTTGTTGAAGTTGTTGTTGTTTCTATTATTATTATTATTATTCTTATTATTCTTATTATTATTTTCATTGTATAGATAAGTAATTGTACTAATAGCTAATATACCACTAAAAGCATATTTAGAATATGAAGAATATGAAGATTTGTAATTATATTGTTTAAGAATTTTTTTAGAAAATGATTTTAAATTAGGTATAGTAACAGTATGAAATGAAGAAGAAGCCATGATAAAAGTAATGTAATGTAATATAATATAAATTGAACAATTTATATAATGAGTAACTATGCTTTGATAATGGTAATAGTAATGGTAGTAATAATAAAGAAATTACAAAAAAAAAATTGATTAGATATTAATAAAATATGATTTGTTTAAAATAAAGAAAATAGAAGGAAACTAAATTAGTATTTATAGATAATTGAGGGAGAGGGGGAAATAATAAATATAAACATAACTCTGGGGTAATTATTAATTGGATGTGACTAATAATTTGGGAGTTTCTAGTTTTATTAGAAGGTATATAGGTAATAGGTAATAGGTAATAATAGGTATAGTACTATAACTACTACTACTACTACTACTACTCCGTGTATTCCCTTCCCGGGGAGGGAATTAACCCCGGGAGCCGCACAATAAAACAACATCAGAACAGAACAGAACAGATCAGCCAATCAGAAGAGTGATGAGTGTAATTTTATTAAAAGATATTATATTACTAACAATTAAAGAGCATCTAGACAAATTAATTGATGATGATGTGTTGTGTTGTGTTGTTCATTTATTTATTTACTCTTTGTTTAAATATATTATATTATGAACAGAAGATTCTTGTCTTATTGTTTCAATTTATTCATTTCAACTTATTAACACACCCTCTTTTATAGGCTATCTTACAAACTCAAACTACTCCACCATATGAAGATACCATTCTATTATATAAGTTGTGTGTTTTCATATGAACATAAATTAGTATAGTATAGTATAGTATAGTATAGTATAGTATAGTATAGTATACAATGCATATATATTGCTTCATCTTTTAGTCATTTTGACATTGCCCCATTGCGGAGAAACTTTAAACTTTTGTTTTGTTGTTGGATTATTCAATATATATGTATCATGAATTAAATTATATGTTTCAATACCTATCGAATATCATACAATTTAACACACACACACACACACAATTGTTTATATTATGATATAACAAATTGTTTTGAAAAACTAGACATTACAGAATAACAATAGAACTAAACTAGGTTGATACTTATTGTGTATTACTACTTGTCATTGAATTTTTGACATTACAGTTGCGTAATCGTAAGTAGCTCACTCATTAAAAATTTGGAGCTGATAACGATTCGCAGCATTGTAAGGCACCCGGCACTTATAACGCAATAGAAAAAAAAAATTGGAAAAACTTTGAGAACCAAAAGTAATGAAAGAAACATAAAAAAACCCTAATAACAATAATAATAATAATAAAAAAAAACAAAACACAAAACCATTAACAAAAGAATTGAAACAAAAGAAAAACAATTGACATTTTAATCATCATTAATTTTTTTAAGATTCTTCAATAATGTTACCTTTAGAAGAAACATAAATACCATCCAAAAACTTTCTAATATCCTTGTTTCTAACTCTACAAATTTGTTGAACATCAGCAGCAGTTTGTGAAACATTTTCTAATGAATTACCAGTGACAACTAATTCATCCTTTTGAGCAGTTGAAATTTCAGCAGTAACACCTTCTAAAATCTTAACATTTCTAACTCTCTTTTCACCCAAGAAATTTCTAATTTCAACAAATTTAGCACCATCTTGTTCAATAATATTAACATTAATTGGGAAATGCGCATAAACAAATCTTAATTTGTATTTGAAACCAACAGTAACACCTTTAATCAAATTAGAAATCAAAGATTTGACAGTTCTTAAAGTAGCAACATGCTTTCTATCACCATTATGAACAGTAATCTTGATTTGTTTATCAGAAACCTTGGTGAATGTAACATCAATATGTTTCAAATCCTTGGTTAATTCACCTCTTGGACCAACAACCTTGATGTTTCTGGCCTTGATTTGGACAGTAACACCTTCTGGAATATCTAAAGTTTCACTTGATTGAATGTACTTCATTGTTGTTGTTTAATGATTTGTTGTTGATAAAAGTCAAAAAAAAAGACAATTAAAAAAAGGTAAGGAAACAAAATAAAGAAGAAGAAAGAAATAGAATTATATATATAGAGTTGAGAATGGAAGAATCCTTCATTCATTCATTCATTCAGCGAAAATTTGAAAATTTTTTCATAAAAAAAAACTTGAGTGGGTCGTGTGTGAGAGAGAAAGTTTTTGATTTGATTCGATCGATCGATCGAAATAATATTTGTTGAACGTCGCGCGTCAATCGACCATTATTTATATTTTACCCGGCCAATTGTTTTTTTGTTCAAAAATTTTTGGTGTTAATTAAAGAGAGAGAAAGAAAGAGTGAATTGTATGTATGTATTTACTATACAACGTTTAAAGTAAATCTATATGGTATTATATATTACAATAATTAATGTAAATGTTATATAACAAAGTGAATTAGTGAATTTTTTCCAACATTATTAATCAACCTGTCTCTTGCCCCCCATCCCTTTATTTATTCAACAATACATTAATACATACATACATACATACACATACATACATACATACATACATACATACATACCTTCATAATGTATCACTTTATGAATAAAATAATACCTTTGTCCACAATTGGCATACTTTCAATTCAATCGAGACAGTTTCATTCTTCTACAACATTGAAAGCTTCAGGTAAATTTTTACGTCAATTAGCATCAAAGGAGAAAAAAAAGAGAAATATTGCAGCTCAAAGTTCTAAAAAAAAAGAAGATCCTGTTGATCCAGTGCTTGGAAGACCAAATAATCCTTTTTTAACAAGAGTCAAATTAGAAGTTGAAGAACCAACTGTTTTAGCAAAAGGTTTTGAAATTCATGAAGCTGAAAAATTATTACATGGAGCAAAAGAATCTAAAATTTTAAAATCAATTTCATTTTTAGGAAATGATCCAACAACAATTAAAAGAATTGAAATTGAAGAAGAAGAAAAAAAAGAAATCATTTTACGTATATTAAGAATGAGAAATTCAGATTCTTTAAATAGAAAGAAATTAATGATTCAAATAGCTTCAAAAGAATTCGGACGTTTTGAAGGAGATACAGGTTCTTCAGAAGTTCAAGCTGCTATCATGTCAGTGAAATTACAATCATTATTAGAACATTTAAAAAAACATCCACAAGATTTAGCACACATTAGAAAAGCACGTATGTTGACACAACATAGACAAAGAATTTTAAGATATTTAAAATTAGATAATCCTCAAAGATATTTTTGGGCAATTGAAAAACTTGGATTAACTGATGAAAGTGTTCATATGGAATTCAATTTCGATAAGAGATATATGGATAGCTTTGAAATTTGGCCAGGAAGAAATATGGTTAAGTTTTCAAAGAGTGAGAATGATGAATTAAAGAAAGCAAAGAGAGCTGAAAAGAAGGCTGCAAAGAGAGCATTTAAAGAAAGACTTGTTGCTTTTGAACGTAAAAAGTTGGAACATACACAATAGATCTTTGTTTTTTTAGTATGATACCTCCTCCTCTGTACATAAATGTTTTTTAAATTACATCACTAGTTGATAAGACACAATGATAATTTTTTTTTTTGATAAAATTAAAACATAGAAATCATCAAATTTGCTAAAACCATTAAATGGGTTTCCCATCCCTAATTAACCTTATATTATATACATCATCATCATCATTTTAACTTAAAAACTTTTTGATCGGTTCACCTATATGATCTAATGCTAATAAGAAAGTATCATGACCATAAAAACTATCTTCTTCACTTAGTTCAACATGTTTAATGTTTGAACCATCACCACCTTTTGAAATAGATCCTTTTCTCAACAATTCAGAAATCTCTTTTTGTTGCCAAGCAGGAAATAATATATCAGATTCAACACCAATAACTAAAATATCTTTATGTGAAAATTTACTTAAACCTTGTTGTAAATCCAATTTAGATTCTTCATTTGTTAATCTTCTTGATCTATTATTTTCTTTGATAGGACCATCAAATCCACAAGATGCCGATGATTTATAAACCAAATCTTCATTTGATATTAGTTCACCATTATACATAGAAGATGATTGAATTCTACTCTTTTCAGCTTTCGATCTATTAGTAGCTCCCAGATCAAATAAATCCATTGCTTTAGAAACATATAAAAATGAATTTGGATCGTATTCCAAACACCATTTTTCACCAGCATGATCTAAATAAGTTTCAATCAAAAAATCCGGACATAATGCAGGTTGTCTAGTTGGATCAGCTCTTTCAACACCAAATCTTTGTTCCCATTCAGGACCTGATCTATATGTAATAGTGGCAATTTCTCTAGCTAATTTCATACCAGTATGAGGAGGTAATTTATCATAATAAAATCCTTTTGCCCAATTAGGATCTGTCATTAAAACTTGTCTTTGACAATGTCTCATAGCGATGGAATAAGGATGAGATTTTGCACATCCTGATATACTAACGATTTTCTCAACTTCATCAGTGAATTCATGTGCATATGCTAACGATTGCATACCACCCATCGATGAGCCCAAAGAAGCAAATAGTTTATCAATTTTCAAATGTTCTTTGATTAATCTATGTTGTGCCCTCACCATATCATTCACTGATAAAATAGGGAATCTGGTGGCGTATTTCAAACCGTCTGAAGGATCCGTAGATGATGGACCAGTGGACCCGTAACAGCCACCAATCACATTTGTACATATAATAAAATATTTGTTTGTGTCTAAATATAAACCAGGGCCAATGAAATTTTCCCACCATCCTTTTTTTGGATTTTTTTCTGTTGAATGTGCATGAGAAGAAGCTGATAGACCGGTATGAACTAGAATAGCATTAGATCTATCTGCATTTAAAGTACCCCATGATTCATAAGCCACTTGAAATTCAGGTAAATACCCACCATAATCCAAAAATATTGGATCTTTAGAATGGAATATTTCAACATTTTCTGATGTGATTTTAGAGTATGCAGGTTCAGGACCATTTTCAATTAAAGATTTTGATCTTTCTTCAAGTTTTTCCAAACAAGGAAAAGACATTGCTGGATTGGATGATTTTATATTGGTTGATATTGGAGTAGTAGACTCAGCAATATTGTTGATCGATATCGAAGCATTATTAGTGGCTGTTGGTCTTGGTTTAAGAGATTTTGTTGATTTAGTGAAACTCCGTATTTGAGGTTTAGAATAACTGAGAAGCGTTCTCAGACTTTTTTTTGAACTGTTTGTGAACATTATGTTAAAAGTGCAAGCAATTTGATTTATTTGATGAGAATTTGAATATTTGATAGAAATTAAAGTTGTATAATGTTAAGGTTTGAAAGTATTTCAAGATGTAATGAAATGAAATAAAAATAAATAAAATAATACCAATAATAATATCAATGAATAATAGATTTGAAAGAAAAGAATTCAAGTTAAATTAAGATAATGACAGCCTATATGCATTATTGTGCAAGATCAACTAATGGGGTCTGCTTTTCAAATTGTGGGCGTGTGATACTTGAATATATATTTGGTAATTATACCAATGTTATAATGAGTTATGGATGTAGATATATTTATAATGGTTCACTTAAATTATTGATGATCAGCGATCACCAGGATTACCAACTTCTACCGTAGCACTTATACTCAAATTATCAAACATTATTATTGTCAAAGTCCTTACTGCACAATTACCATATATATTATATATATATACAGATGACCAGATTCCAGCTAGACCAAGCCTTTTAGTTTGCTAAGCTTAAGTCCTTGTTACAATGTGAAATATTATGTTAGAAATCACCCATGTGACTGAGGCATCGAGATGGGAAATTTGAGATGACGATTTTGAAATTTCACGTGACAAATACAAGGCAGTGCTGCTGACATTTTACATGACATGGTGTTAGGATGCTAAGTAATATACTTAGCCACTGAGAGAGTGTGGGGAAGGAGCGAGGGAAATCCAATAGTGGCTGGAACGTGGCAATAATATTAACCTATACTAGGGTTGTAATAGTTCGTCTCCCTTTTTGTTCCTTGTTGAAATCATATTCTCTTCTCTATTCAATGATCTATGTCCCTCACTCTAAACCAGTGTCAATCCAATATGGACTTTATTGAATTTATAGATCAAAACAAAATTTCCACTAAGACGATTGATTTATATTTAAAGAAATGGGACAAGAAGCAGGGCAAGTCGGTTCACATCATCGACTTACAAAGGTTTCGGAGAAAAAGTTCAAATATAGAACAGAACCCTTCACATCAAGAAATTGAACAACATAATGAATCAATTGACAATTTGGCACAAAGATTAGAAGGGTCATTGACGGATTCAAACTTTAATCTTGCCACCAATATCATCCCACATACAAGTAGTGACTCTCTTTTTATTTTTAATAGTGAAAACCAGGAAAACAGTAGACAAATGAATCAAGTGGAGGAAATTAACATGGGTTCAACTCAGTTACATTTCAAAAATGAAATGTTGTTGAACTCAAAAGTTTATCTTGAGAATGATAAAGACCATTCAATTTCTCGACCAGTGGAGGTGGATGTTTCAACCAATACAGGATATTATCCCTCTTCACCTATATTTTCTTTACCTATGCTCAACGATTCAACCACCCAGGATTCAGAATATATTATTACAAGCAATATTGAAGATGAAGAATATATAACCAATTCATCTCAAGATCCATTCATCGTCGCTATAGAGTCTGACTCAAAGAGAGATGATGATTTCATTATTGAGTGTATTTACTCAAGTGAATCAGAAAATAATAAGAGAAATTCTTCTCTTTTTCCAATTACAAGTGATATAAAAGGAAATAACTATGCAGAAAACGATACAATTAAAAACTTGTCTCATCCACTTAACATTATAAATAGTTCACCAAGTTTCAAATTAGGGAAGGGTTTACTTCCATCTTTGATGAGTCATGAAAGAAGTGGTATACGTGTCTCTTCAGACGACATCTTTATAAAGGGTACCAGTTCAACTACTCCAAGTGTCATTTTTCCCTCATCTGAGTTTTGAAGGATATTTTACGATGATAATTCAACGATCAATTACCATTTGTAAATTAATGATCTTTATATAACAAGACAAAAATACAAAATTAGCCAACGTAAAAAATCTGGAAAACATCACCATAAAATTGAAAAATCAATGGAAAAAAATTGTAAAATAAGTACACTTCGGAAACCTTAGTAACCATTAGAAGTCAACCATTCCTTGATATCATCATTATCTCTTTTTCTCCATTGTACACTCACATCAATAGCATCCAATCCTTGCTTCAAACCTTTATCGAATCCCTTGGTGTCAACGGATTTGAAGAAAGAGACAGCATCGACGTATAATTCTTCAGACACTAAGTATGGTAAAAATGCTTTGATGACTCTATCTAAGGTCCACATAGCTGTCTCTCCCTTGAATCTTCCAAAGTTAGACTTGAAAAACTCCCAGAACTTGACTTTTGTAGCAGGATTGGCGACTAACGAAACAGTCAAGAAGAGATAGTCCATTTCAGGAAGCTTATCCGAGAAATACAGTTTCAATATCTCATCTAAGAAATCATCTGGATTTGAGATTGAACCTAATGCACCCAAAGCAATCTCTCTAGAGTCGATAGTGGGAGGATTTAGAACATCTTTGAAGACTAATTGAACGTACTCGTTTTTACACGTGGATTTATTGCACAATAATGTTTTGAAAATACCTTGTTTCAAAGATGGTTCATACTCTGCTGCTGCTACCGATTCCTCAGCAAATTGTAAGGTTTTAGAAAATCCACTGATACCAGTTTGAGCAAATAGTAACGATCTTAGATTTGAGTCTAAGAAAGATAGAGATTCAGGCTTTTGAGGGAATAGCTCTGTGAACTTAAATTTAAATAAATCTTGTGAGAAGTTTTGTAATTGAGACAATGCAACTTTATCGTCGAAAAATAATTGCTTCAAACTGGATAATCTTTCAACAATTTCATACCAGACTGAGTAATCTTCCTCGTGCTTAAGGGAGCTGATAAGATTTAAAAACTGAGACGTTTTGATTAATCCAGCTTGTGCCCCAGCAGCAGTGTCTGCAACTAAGCCTATTTTATCCTTAGCTGAAAGTTTCTCCAAGTTATTTATTATGTTATTCAAGATTGATTCTTCATAGACCACTCTGTAGAAACCAACCGTATCTTTATTCAATTTCAAAAATCCGTCTGATGGAATGAATTTGGATTTACTGTCAAATGACTCGTTAGGTATCCACCAAATCTCTTGATCATCCTCTGGTCCAACTTTGCCTGACGATAAGAATCTTTGTTGAGTTAGTTCAAGCTCAGTTTCAGATTTTTTAGAAACATAAATATATGGGAAACCAATTGCTCTAATCCATGGCTCAACTAAAGTTGTGATATCTTGACCCGAAACTTCGCTAACTGCATTCCATAAATCATCAGATTTAGCATTAGCAAACTGATATTTCTTCAAGTAATTAGAGACACCTTTCAAAAATAATTCAACCCCAACAGATTCGGCAACCATTCTAACGATGGAACCACCTTTCAAGTAAGAAATATGATCAAAGATCTCATCTATTTCTTTAGCAGAATAAACTTGAACTTCAACCGGATGGGAACTCTTCAAACTGTCTAAATCTAAAGCTTTTTGAACTGAAGTAGAGACAAAATCAGTAAACACGTTCCATTCAGGATGTATTGAATCCACACATAACCATCCAATATAAGTGGCAAATGATTCATTCAACCATAAATCAGACCACCAATTCATGGTACAATAGTTTCCAAACCAAGAATGTGCGATTTCATGAGAAACAACATACGCAACGTTTCTTTTATACTTGATATCTGATTTTTTAGGATCGAATAATAAAGCAGTTGATCTAAAAACCACTAAACCCCAATTCTCCATGGCGTTTGCACCAAAGGCAGGAACGGATAACAAGTCAAGTTTTGGTAAAGGATAGTCAATGTCAAAAACTGTAGATAAGTAATCGACTGCTTGTGTAGCAACCTCTAATGCAAATTCACCTGTATGTGATTGACCAGGGATCGTGTAGATTCTAATAGGCAAAGGCTTACCATTGTAATGTTTCGATGTGAATCCTTCAATGTATTCAAATTTCCCAATTGACCAAGCTAGCAAATAGGTCGACATAAGTGGAGTTGTTTCAAATGTCACTGTCTTCAAATTCACTGCGCCTGAATTTGGACCTTTCTTACCGTCGTCCAATGTCCTTGATGAAATCACTGGCATGTTACCCAAAACCTCTAAAGATGAATCAACTGTTATTGAGACATCAAATGTGGCCTTAGCGTTAGGTTCATCATATGATGGGAATGCTGATCTGGCATCAACTGCTTCGAATTGTGTACATAAGATAGATTGTTGAGCACCGTTTTCATCCTTATAAGGGGCCTTGTAAAACCCACCCATATCTGTTCTAATCTTACCATTGTAGAGAATAGCAAGTTGCAAGGATCCAGCCTCGGACAATTTTTGAGAAAATGTGAAAGTGACAGTCTCATTGGTATCATTATTTGTGATTGATGTGATTGGAACCTCATTCTCAGTTTTGGTCACAGAAAAAGTAGCAGTAGCTGAATCGATTTTAAGGTATTTCTGATTTAGTGTAACAGAGTCAATGGGCTCTAACACGTTGAACTGAATCACAGCTCGTGCTTTGAATACATTTTGAATTGTATCGATGTCAAAGAATTGTAGTTTATAATTGGTAGGCTTCACGCTTGAACTTAATGCTTGGTGAAGCGAAGTATCTGGATACTTAGCTGCTGAAGCACACATTTTCCGTATATGTCTTGCTTGATATCGAATCTTAACTGAAGAAGCACAATCAGAATACGACGTTGAGGTGAAATTAGAAAACGGATACTTATTTATACAATTCCTCTGAGTAGATGAAGTTGCAGAATAAAAAAATTGCCGAACCGTTTTGACGTGTGGCACTGGTGATCTGTACTTTGAAAAAGAGTGAAGTGGAATGCGAATGCTGGGCTGTATGGGCAAGATTGAATAGTGTGACATTTACCTATAACTGTTACAATTATCAATAATGACTCCTGTTCAGGCTTGTGTAACATTTATGAATTATTGTTAACCTCTTGAAGGTAAATTGGTTTCTTGAGTCAGTCTCATAATAGGGTGGCCATAAATTTCTTGAATGGCGGCTTATGACTTAACACGCTAACATTTCCAGAAAGCTACCACTCGATCTGGTGGCTTCCCCAACTTTTGTGAAAGTTTTTTTGCCTTTGAGTCCAATTTCTGAAATTTTTTGAGTAAAACCAAAAACAAGATGAATTGTGATCCATAAACATTTGTATTACATACAAAATATGTAATTTTGGATTATACATTATGCTACTAGAAAAACAATGAGGTAAGAATCGTTTCTGAACAGAATATCATGATCTGATATGTGTACTGATAAGCTAAATAAAGATTAAGAAAGAAGAAGAATCAACATGTAGAAGCAGCAGCTAAATAACAAAACAAAAGTAAAAGAAATACAAAAAAGACCGAAGCTCGAATATAAGCCTACTTGTAAAAATAAAAATAAAAATAAAAACAAAAAACAGAACAGCACGAAACTCAAAAAACACACAAAGCAATCAATCATATTTATAAGGGGATGTAATTGAAATCTATAAGGAGGTAATTATTATGGGTATAAGGAGTATCTACTCAACAGTGACTGATTTGGCCAAATTTCTTGGACGATCAGGATTGTTTCCGGCAGCAACAGATAAATAATAACTCATCAATTGTAATGGGATGATGTTTAGCAAACCCTGTAAACAATCGACAGTCTTTGGAACTTCAATGATGGCCGAGGTTTTTGTTTTGTCAATCAATTCATCATCTTCATTTGCAATGACAACTGGGCGACCATCTCTAGCAGTGATCTGTTGAATTGCCGAGTTCATCTTTGATGAGAATGAGTCTTGAGTGGCAAATGCAATAATTGGAAGCTGCTCCTCAACTAGAGCCAAAACACCATGCTTCAATTCACCGGCCTGTATTCCTTCCGAATGTATGTATGAGATTTCTTTGATCTTCAAGGCACCTTCAAGAGCTGTTGCAAATTGATAACCTCTTCCAACAACCAGGATAGATTGTCTGCCATGTAAATGCTGCTTAGAAATCTTCTCAATTTGATCGCTCTTTTGCAAGATCTTTTCAATTTGAGTAGGAATATCTTCTAAACCTTTAACAATCTCTTGATGACGTTCAGTATTTGTGATAATGTGATTGGAGATTTGTAATGCTAACATAACTAAGGCAACATATTGTGAAGTATATGCCTTAGTGGATGCAACACCGATTTCGGGACCAGCATTAATATGAACACCACAGTCAGTTTCACGGGATATGCTAGAACCAACTGAGTTGACAACACCAACGTTTAGTGCACCAGCTGCTCTACAATATTTCAATGCTTGCATAGTATCAGCAGTCTCACCGGATTGAGAAACGAATATACAAGTATCATCTCTAAAAATTGGTGGAGAACGATCTAAGAAGTCTGAAGCTAAATCAACAGAAACAGGAACTTCTGTTAATTCTTCAAACAATGATCTGACTGCTAAACATGAATGATATGATGTACCACATGCAATCATTTGGAATCTTCTTGAACGTCTGATACTTGTCAAACACTCCTTTATACCACCTAAGGTGATTGCCTTCTTCTTGAAATCAATTCTACCTCTCATGGTGTTGAATGTGGAGTCTGGTTGCTCAAAAATCTCTTTTATCATGAAATGATCGTAACCACCTCTCATAATTTCAGCCAGTTTCATTTCAAGTGTATGCACAGGCCTAGTAGTTGGCATACCTGCTGACTTTGTGGCTCTATGTATATGCAGTTCACCATTGTCAATATGAGCTATATCATCATCTTCCAAGAACAAAACCTTCTTGGTATGTTCAATAACAGAAGAAGCATCTGAAGAGACAAAGAATTCAATAGGCTTGTTATAATCAGGTAAGATAGCTCTTGATTCGGATTTTCTTAATGATATTTCATTGGTCGGAAGAGTTAGATAACTACCACCATTTGCAATTTGATTTCTGTTGGTTTGTTCTGCAATAAATTCAACGTCAACAAAATCAACCTTCAATTTTTGGTCGGACTTGACACCAATTAACAATGGAGAACCTTTTCTTGTAGCAATTAATTCATCAGGGTAGTGGATGGATTTAATCAACAAACCGTAGGACCCTTGTAATTGATATAAAACTTCTTTGGCTAACTGGTAAAATTCTAAATCATTATCTTTTTCAAAATAGTACTTGAATAGTTTGGCAATAACTTCAGTGTCTGTATCAGACTTGAAAGTATATCCTTTGCTTTTCAAAAAGATTTTCAACTCTCTATAATTGGTTATGATACCATTATGGACAACAATGAATTCTTTGGTAGGGTCAGATTCTTGAGGGTGACAATTAGTTTGAGTGACACCACCATGAGTTGCCCATCTAGTATGTGCAATACCAACATGATTGTCAAAGAGTGCAGAAGTATCAGGATTATGAGATATGATCTCATCTCTTAAGAAAGACACTTTACCGACATGCTTGTAAGTAACAATTTCTTTAACGCTAATATCTTCAACTTCATTATCTCCGTCGATACCAATACCGGCCGAGTCATAACCCCTGTATTCAAGTTTGGATAAACCTTCCACCAGAGTATCAATAATTTGACCTCTCGATTTACCAATATTGTAATTGGCGTAACCAAAAATACCGCTATAAAGAAAACAAAAAAAGTTGTTTTGTTAGTATACTATGATAGTTAGATCAATAAAAAAACGTGTATAAAGCATATGTATATCAGTCTCATTTGAAAGATACTGTTCTAGCTCAACAGTAGAAACATGGAGCGGAAAGTAAACATACCACATGCTGTAATACTATAGCTTGTTCAATTTAAAGACTAGAGTGGGATGAAGATGTGCTGTCTTTTGCTTGTTGCAACTCGAAACTGGAAGAATTGGTGACAAAGACTTAGGAGGCAAACAAAGAAACAGTAAAATAAACAACAAAAAGTGTATAATTACTGCTATAAAATAACTGATGTCTATATATAAGTGTGCAAGAGGATTGTAGGATAGAACACCAACCAAACATAATTATAGAGCTAGCTTTGAACATTGAACAAGACAAAATATTTACATGAAGATGAAATGTAAACATAAACAAACGCTGCGAAAGAAGTTGGTACATACACGCCTGTTTGGTCTTGTAACTGAAATTTCCTTAAAGTAATATAATGAACGGTCAACCTATTGTCTTTCTACTAAAAGGGTCCAAGCTCATAAGCCCTTTCAATTTGATCAATGATCAATCAAACATGGTCATCTACTTGTCGGTGGGCTATTGGAAGTGATAAATCTGATAAATCTTACAGATGCTGACGCCAATGTTGAGTGAAAATACCGATTCACTGCCTTTCTTCTCTAGGCGGAGTTGGGAACTGGATTGGAGCTATAAATAGTCGTTCCATGTTACAAATATTTACAATCACAAGCCTACTTCCACTTTCAAGTGAAGATCAAGCACCTTTTCATTTTGATACTATCCGTATCTTTACATAACTGGTAGTCACGAATTCCGGGCATTGCCCTTTCTCTGTACTCATTTATAGTTACTCCAGGGTTCTATTAAAGTCCAGCTGCACCTGCATTCCCAAATTTGCAGTACCACTAAGCGCTTAGACCTATACCCAAATTATACACCAAATTGGCGTCTACTACTGGGTGCTGGTTGATATTCTTCAGTTTAATCTAGGCTTGCATGGCTACCCCAGTAGTCATAAAAAATCAGTCTGTATTATGAATGACTCATCTATGCTTTGATTCATGGTGGTATAACTCTCAGCCAAGACTATGTGATACATTAAAAGAATAATCGATAGTTAAATAGCGTGTAAATATACATAAAGTTGAAGGAAACAAATCTAGTTATAAACATCCCTTATGAGATTTTTCATTTTTTTTTGTTACCCCCTTTTCCTGACTTCAATCTACCCTCGAAACCAGCTCTCTTTGGTCTCACCATGCCCATTTTCTTGGACGATCTCAACTGTTTAGTTTGATGCTTTCTTGCTTTACCCTTATTTTCCCTTCTGATCTTCAAATTCTCTTCTCTTCTATCAGCTCTGGCCTTAATAGTATCTTCCACATTTTGCTTTCTTTCAACCCAATCTCTTTCGCTCTTTCTCTTTTGTGACTCCTTTCTTCTTAATGCTTTTTTCAATAACTTTTCATCATCTTTCACTTTCATACCCTGGGCATTAGCAAGCGCCTTGTTCCACTTGCTCTTTTCTTCATGCTTTGCTTGCTCTTCTTTGCTCAATTCTCCAAGTCTTATTTTCTCTTGTTCAATTTTCAATAAGTGACCTTTAATATCATTATTGGATGGTCCCTTTTTCTTCCCCAGCTTTCTAGTGCTGCTCAAATCAGATGTGACTCTTTCACCATCTGCAAACTCAATATTACTGAAAATCACAGATGTAGAGTTGTCTTTCTTGTTATCAGCTTCTTCATCTTCTTCGTCGCTACTTGACTCAGCGGCAGCATCTTCATCCCGATTTCTTTTAAGTTGCTTCTCTGCTTTCTTCAGTTCCTCTTTTTTACGTCTTTCTTCGAGAATTTGTTGTCTAGATGTAGCAGCACCTTGAACTTTGGTTCCTGGAGCCTTTCTTTTTTCTTTCAATGTCGATATTTTCTCTGCTAACTTAGCCCTCAATTTGGCAAGATTCTCTGCCTTCTCCTTTTGTTCTTCTGGTGTCAGCTCCTTTTTGGGTTTCTTTGTCTTCTTTTCTTGACTACCAGCTGTTGATGCTGCTCGCTGTTGTTGTAAAAGTTTTTGTTCTTTTGTATCCTCTTCAATTTCATCACCTTCATCATTAAACACAATTGTGGAATATGGCTTGATCAACTCATCATCATGTTCTTCTTGATCCCTTTTCACTTTTGTGGCTGGCTTGTCTTTTCCGTCATCTTCATTGTCATCCGAGCTGTTATTGAGTTCCTCAGATCCATATCCAAGACTCTCGTTATCATTATCGTCGTCACTGTCTTCGTTCTCTTCTTCTTCTTCTCTTTCTTCTTCTTCGTCATTCCCTTGTATCTGATTAACTATATTTTGTTTGCGACGACCAGGAAGCATAACTGGTTTAGCATCCTTGGCTTTATTTTTTAACACTTGTTTGGCGGTAGCTTCTTTAGATAACTCAGGGTCAAGCTTCATACGCTTGTTAGATCTGAGCTCCTCTTTTGTCTTCTTTTTCTGTTGCCATTGATTGGATGTCTCTTCATCGTAGTAGTATTTGGCTGGAATCAAGGAAAGTAATCCATCAAACGCACTCGAATGGGCCTTTAAACGGTCTTCTAAAGAGTTGCTCATTGCTGTGTTTTTCTTAACTTGATCTGAGTCTGGGAAACTTAAACGTGCAGTAGAACAAGCTAATCACTGTAAGCGTTATCTATCAATTTAATCAACCCTTCTAAAATTTTTCAACAGAGAGATACCAAAATAAAATTTTTTCTCAGAGCTGTGCAGTTGCAAACTCGGCTCGAATTAAGCTTTGGATGAGCCGCACGTTGAACCTTATTTAATATTTACATTAGAAATTCACCAAATGAGAAGATTAAGACACTTTGACTTTCAATTAACAGTCACTGCTTATTCTAGATTACTCATGTGTTCACCTATAGCAACAACGACCAATTACTAACGGGTGAGAAGTATTGTGACAATGCACGAGGTAATAACTATATCATTGTCCCCACCAGCTAACAACTTGACATCCCATTTTTACAATCTTCAAGATTCTCATCTATACATTTCACCATCGACCAGTAAATCTCCAATAGACCCAGATGTTCACTTTCAATCCAGCGTATCTTCAGACGGAAAATCCGCTACTTACAATCCTCGATCCTTGATTTGGGACTATGGTAATGGCCTAGGCTCTTTGAATAAGTTTGAATATGTGGAAGACCTAAGAGATTTCCAACCAACAGGTCTTGAAATCTTGCAACAAGGGCCTAGAATTCAAAAGAACGAGTACCAGAAAGCTCTAGATGCTAGTCAACCCATAACAGAGGAATCCAGGCTAGCTGTGAATAATGCTAGATATTGGTCCGATTTTTCAAAGGTGATTTATAAACCGAATTCTTTACATACTTTGTCCAATTGGGAATATAACACAACTGAAAACTATGGATTCTTGAAAATGAACCCACAGCGGAAATTCGAGGACTACAACATTGGTGCAGGAGAATATAACAGCTCTGGGAAAGATTCTATTCACGAAGATTTTAGAAAACTACTAGAAAATTGTGACTTGATATCTGGGTTAAACCTCCTCACTGAAATTGATTCCAGTTGGGGTGGATTCGCAGATCAAATGTTGTTTGAAATCAGAGACGAATATCTCACCAAGTTGCCTATTTTTACATGGGGTATTACAAAGAATAGCTCTGTCTCAGCTTCAAAAAATTTAGATATTAATCAAGAGCTTTCTAGAGTGCGTTCAATGGTGGGACTACTTAAAAACTCGTCACTATTTGTTCCACTCAGTTCAGCTCCCCGTGGTTTACCATCATGGGTGAAAAACGAAAGTTTATGGCATATTTCGGCATTTCAAGCTATTCCCTTCGAGTTTTTGAACTCAATGTTTATTCAGAGAGCTGGCGGTCTCACAATGAGTGCATTTGAGATGGGCTTGACCATGGGATCTAAGCGTACCATTATAACAGACATCAATATCTTACCTCAACAAGCAAGCGACCAACTCATTGATTTGTCCTGCAATGAACTGTTCAAACCGATACCGCTGACTGATAAACAAAGACGAGCCACAAGTTCTACAAAGGATGCGCACATTTTTTCTAGATCAATTATAACGAAGCCTGAATCGGTTGGTGTTTCCTTGTCCGACGCTCAACTAGAGCGCATTAACCTCAAAATTGCGAAGTTTGATAAACTCGCAGAATCAGGTACATCAACAAAGGGTTTATTGAAATACGATTCATTGATTCCATTCGGCAATAAAGCCATAGATTCGTTTCCCTTAGAATATATGGAAATGGATGGTCCGGTCGCTTGTTCATTCGATACTAGTGACAAACCAAGAAAGATGATAGAGGGATTCTATCAGATGGTCTCTAGATATTGTAGAGGTGATGAAAGAGAGGAACTAAAAGATGACTTGGAAACTTTAAAGGAGGATTATGATTGGGGCTACTATGATTCTGACTCTGTCTCTGACGATGATTATTAATTCAAAGTTATTTTTATTCAACACCAGTGTGTATTGATTACTCTATAATAATTATATGTTATTATCTATAAACATGAGACCCATATAAATATTAAATAATAAATAGTATGTGGAAAAAAAAATCAATTGAGGAACGCAATATGTGATGGAGTTCTTTTGTGATTTGGAAGAACGAAGTGAAACATGAAAGCAAAAGCAACAACAGGGAATACAGGAGGAAGAACAAAAACGCAGAACAAAAATCTATTAGAACAGGAGAATAAAATTAGTTATCATTTGAAGAAGTGGACTCTATTCTTTTGAGGTGTCTCTACCGAAGATAGAAACCTTTAACCAGTCAGTGGCAACCAAAGCCTTTTGTCTAGCAGAAATACACATGGCAATATAACTTGCTCTCCAGATTAAGTATGTGAAAGCACCACCAGTTGAAGTAGATGAGAACTTACCCCAAACTAAATCGGCAACAGCCTTTTCAGCACCGACATAAGATAGAGCACCCAAGTGTTCGTAAGCGAATGGCTTTAAAGTTTTTTGAGCATTTTCGATTCTTGTTAAAACCTTTGATTGTTCATCTGAATTGGAAGCCTTACTTAATTCGTGATTCAAGTCATCTAAATCAGCTTTTTGCTTGAAGACATTAGCTAGGTAGTGACCTTCTTGGTGAGCAACTTGAGCAGTTGGTGGGTGACCTGTGAAAGCACAGTCACCAATGGCATACACATTTTCAGTACCATTAACCTTTAAGTTTTCATCCACTAATAAACCTCTTCTAGCAGTTTTTTGCTGTTCAACCTTGTTGAATAATAACTTGGTAAAGTCTCTTGGAGCATTACCGGTTGCCCAAACTAAAACACCATATGGAATTTCAAGATCTTCAAGCGAGCCATCTGCAAGTTTCTTTTGAGCGTAAACAGTTGTTTTAGTGACATTCTTGACAGCAGTATTTAAAGCTAATGAAATACTAGTTTCTTCGAAAACTTGGTGAGCATAACTCCATAATTTCTTTGAGAAAGCATTCAAAACATTTGGTAATGCTTCAATTAAAGTAACCTGCACTTCAGCTGCGATATCTGGCATCCATCTAACAAGATCTTCATCGACGTAATCCTTTAGTTCACCAGCAAATTCAACACCAGTTGGACCACCACCAACAACAACAAATGACAGTAATCTTTTTCTTTCTTCTGAACCCTTTGGATATAAGGTAGCTCTTTCAATGGAGTCCAACATCTTTCTTCTGACTTGAACAGAATCTGGCAATTCTTTTAGGAAACAAGCATTCTCAGCAACACCAGGAATACCGAAAGTAGTTGGTTGAGCACCAACACCAACAACTAAATAGTCGTACTTGATGTTACTAGTGAAAGTATCAGTTGAGGTGGAAGAACCAGAGTCCTTCTTTGAAACACCTGAAGTCTCTGTAGTTGCTTGTTTGACTGTAACAACGTTCTTTTCAACGTTGATATCAGTAGCATCAGCTTCCATGAATGTAACTTCAGCTGGAGTTCTCTTGGCGATAGATCTGATTGGTTCAACAATAGATCTCAATTCAATGGTACCAGTTGGAGCAGATGGTAATAATGGAGTGAACAAGAAGTAGTTTCTTGGTGAAACAACAGTAACATTATATAATGAGGTGTCCAAGTCTTTTAACATGGATGCGGAACCCCAACCTGAACCCAAGATAACTAAATCTTTCTTTTGGGCACCTGCAGTTGTTAAAGCAGTTTGTGGTTTTTGAGTCTTTGGATTTGCTTGTCTAACAATTTGGTATCCAAACCAAGTAGTACCCAAGACAGTCGCAAGAGCACCTGCATCTAATGGGACTTTGAACAGCTTTTGCCATAAATTCTTTTCATGATGAGCAGCGAGTCTTGAAGTTGTTGAAAAATTTCTTCTATTGGCGATTCTTGCTAATTGAGAAGACATTTTTATCTATACTATGATTATTATTGTTCTGTAAGTCTATTGGTACAGTCAAAGTAAATATTGGCCGTAGAAAGGAATATTATGTATGGGGGGTGTAAGTATAGAATCCAACGAAAAGCAAATGAGATTGAACAAAATAATTCACAAATTAAGTCAATGTAAATGTCAATGTCAATAATTGGCTTGAAAGCCAAAAGACGAACATTAAGGTTTATATAAGGTCCATGAATTTGTAATTTGTAAATTGTAATTCGAACAACCAACCACTCTTGGAGCTAACATATCAACAATAACAATAAACCGTGAATTAGAAAATTTTTCCAGGATTGGCAATTGAAATTTTAGTACAGAGCTTTCTTTTTCGGGGAGCAAAGATAATCAACAGGGAAGCGAGGAGGGACATGGATGAGTACAGGGGGTGCAATAAATGAGGATCCCCAAAAAACGGCACCGTAAGTCTAAGGGAAGCTTTAAACTGGGGGTGTCCCTCATTTTGGCCAATAAGAGAATGTAAAAAGCGAGATCAATAATATTGACACGTATATTTGACATGACAGTGCAGCATAATAGAATGGCTTTCATACTTAAGTTGACCAAATTCATTCATTCCATTGAAGTTGAGTGTATTCCGAAGTCCTAACATCGGAGACACAAGTAAAACTAGCGAATCATGAAGTTTGGTGAATAAATTTCAGTATTAATTCTGTTTACTTTTAGCAAATGTGTGTATAATTACCAGGCTCAACTTATACCTATAGAATTGAGAAGACCGACTGTATGTATGTATGTATGTGTATGTGTGGACATGCTCTTTTTGTTTTTGTTTTAGTGCAATACAATGTAAAAACTCGGAAGTGGAAACTAGGGGTGTAATATCTGGTAGTGTGACATAAGAGGGAATAATTTATCCCGAAGTACGTACTGCGCTCGATTAATTTGATTTCTTTCACAATTTCAAGAGATTCAAAGAGTACTTCTTCTCTATTCGCTAGAAGCCGTTTAAAATTAAGTTAATTATCATATATCTATGCACCTTACACGTTGTACGAACATATATATAATATAATGTATATATATACCACCCAAATCTCCAGTCACCGACCAGGGAAAATATTACTCAATGAGCTGTTTTCCATGGTTCCAAGTTCCTTTCAATTTTGATTGAGTAGTAGTAGTATGTATACTCAGTGCCAAGCGGTGGCTAAGATTTCGTGCAATTCGCACCACGTTATTCCATCAATAATACATAGTACGTATGTACATACTACATATCTTGAAATTTGAATATCCACTAAGAGGTTGACTTAACTACTATACATGTCATTGGTACCAGTTGTGAGTTAACTGGCCCCAGGTTTCAATCTTATTGTACAACAATATACATTTTAAACAGGTTTAATTTGAGTAACTAAAGCCGTATCATGGCAGTATTGTAAAATATATTATATATCACGTTAACCGAACCCGAGTATTCGAACAATTCTTTGATTTCATGAGGATATCTAATCACCGGCCGTCGACCGATACGTATTGCAAGCTAGAATTGAGAAATTCAAAATATTTCAATCTCCAGATGTATTGTTATTTTAAAACTCTAAACACCGACGTAGAGTTTCAGGCTATACATGCACATTGCACACCCAAAAAAAAAAAACTGGGATCCAAGTTTGCAACTCCTCCATACAAAATATTCATTGTTTTGTAACCACATGATGATGCCGTATCGAGTCAATCTATAGATGTATGCATCTCTATCAATTACAATATCGGAGGAAAGTCTAGGATTAAACGATCAAGGTTGGAAGATCGATAGATTCTTAGTGCTTTTGGGGGACCTCAGTTACCACTATTACTAGATATTGGATCTTTGAAATGTAGTTGAAAACCACAAATCACAAGTCACAAGTCATTTGTCACTTGTCACTTGTCACTGTTATATTTTATCAAATTGTATGTAGATCCAGGATCAGCCAGGGAGAATCTATCGAAAAAATTATAAAAAAGAATGAGTAACTTTCATATTCAATATTTACATTTTCAATTCTTGTTTCAAGTGACAAATCTAATTTCAGTATAATTTGGATCTGAATCGAAAATAGAATCTTGTCAAACAACAATATATCAACTATTAGTAGAAAAATGTTCCCAATTTATTTGGAGCTTTTAAACGCCAAATTGAATTAAAATTCAAGGGGTGGTATATCTCAAAGATGGACCATAACACAACATACGTATGGAGAAAACCGGGAGATGACTTCACAGAGAAGCGAATCAAGGGAAAATAAAATTTATCCCACATAAAAAAAGTAGCTGGCTCTAGTGAGCGAGTCATTATTATCCTATATTAACACTGACTTGGTGGGGGTGAATCATCCTGGGTTTCTTAGCTAAGAATTCGAAATTGTTCCGAGTTGCTCCTATATGAGGGCCAGGGGAGGGGCAGTCCCTCTCTCGTGGCTGCGAAGAGGGGGTGCACTGAGCACTCTGCACATCGAGAGGTTTGACAGTATATAATATTATTATATAATATAATATATAATATATTGTGCTCTGCATGATGATGATACACATTCAACTGAATCTTCAAATTATCCCATCATCATATGTACACAATACAATGAACTTCCAGAACCCCCATCACTCCAGATTATTCGGTTTTCAATCTAGCTGATTCGATTACTAAGATCAAAATGTAAACATTTATTTCACCGGGAAGTAATTGTCACACATGTACGAAGCGGCGCTGAGCAGTAAGTAGATAGATGGATTTGACTTAACTACTCAATTAATAATAAAGCTAATTCCCTTCCCCCATATCACTACTAACGTACTGAGTACTTCAAAGTTGAAATATTCTAAACGTCTTTCTTTACCTTTATTCCAGTATAATTATCCATGATTACCATATTGGAATTGAACCAATGATTGGCATCGTATACCTATTCTGTCATCAGCGCGCGCTTAAATGGGTTTGGGGGGTAATCCTGTCAGGGGGGTAGGTAGCTCATTTCAAGCCAACGCGCATATTATGAAATCTGATCCAAATATAAGGTTTAGGGTAATCAATAATTACAACAATTTTTATCAGATATAAAACTCTTATAAAAAATGTTTATTATCCCGTATAGGCGAATTGTTCCTTTGGAACGCTTTCTAGGTCTAGCTAAGTTATAGTATATGATGACCCCATTCAATACAACTAATAATTGTTTTCTTCTTTCTGAGAGGTTTCAACGATCAAAGCTGAGAATTCATCGGTGGGTATTTATACGATTTTGACTTCAATATAAGAAATAAAAGCATGTCTCAATTATCTAATAAACAAGGACAGAACAAAAAAAAAACACAGAGAACGAAAACAAAAACACATATTCAGATGTTTCAAAGAACATCGATTCCAACATAAAAAAATAACGAAAAACAACACCAGATCAATTCAAAAACCAAATACAATAATAAAACCAGTATCGTTCACCTAAAACCAGTTTTATCTGCCCACTCAATTTGATAAAAGAGTAATTTCCATAGTTGAACTTAAAAATGTGTGAAGACGGAAGATGATGAGTTCCAAAAAACTGGGCCTGATGGAAATGGGGTTGTTGATGTTATTGTGTTTGGAGGCCATGGATATGTTGTATGATGATGCCCTCCTGGTGGTCCTCCTGGGTGTCCTCCTGGTGGTCCTCCTGGGTATCCTCCTGGTGGTCCTCCTGGGTATCCTCCTGGTGGTCCTCCTGGGTATCCTCCTGGTGGTCCTCCTGGGTATCCTCCTGGTGGTCCTCCTGGTCCGCCTGGGTGTCCTCCTGGACCTTTACCTGGACCTTTACCTGGACCTTTACCATGACCTTTACCTATTCCTCCATTTCCGCCAGGTCCTCCTTTTCCATGACCAAATGGAGTCTTAGGGTTCCCAACAAAAGGTTTAGGTTCTTTTTCTCCAGCTTCGGGTAATGGACTACGCTTTCCTAAAAAGGAACCCAATTCAGGGATTGCACTTGATGTGACAGCAGTTGCAAATAATGCTGCAAACGCGACAGATGAGAATTTCATTTCGATTGAAGGGTTATTGATTGAGTTTCCGTTTAAGCACTAGTAGTGATATATATTTCTACTGTATGGGTATCAAGTTGATTAGTTGAACCGTTTGGTGGTATTATTAATCTCGTCTTTCCAACCATAAGATAATTTATTTGAATACAAAAGAAGATTTCCCTGTTTAAGATTATGGGAACATGCAAACTATATATATTGGGATATTCCGATGACTGACACAAGCTAACAGACTTTTAGGGTAACCCCCGAATCAAACTCCGACAGGTTGATAGATGCTTTTACTTACCATTTCTTTGGAATTTCAAAATGGTCTAGAATCATCAAAAGTTGAATAATTATTACTGATTATACAATGTAGGGCCTTCAAAGGAAGGATTCAATTTTGAAACGTGCATTGGAACAATGAACAATACGAATGGACACTTGATTGTTCACAATATATATACTTATAATAATTTTCCTACTTAAATTCATACATGAAACATTTCAGACCGTGTAATTAGCTATCATTACCCTTGGAGTTAGCAGGCGCCTGCGACAACCTCCCGCCGATGTTTTACCAAGACGTTTCAAAGTTTGAAAGAAAAAGCAATCATCAATTTTATTTGAACTTCACTTATTTCAATTAGTTATTATTAAGAGACACAAATTAAACAGATCTTATCAATTGCTAAGATGATTTGTGGAACTGAAGAGGATCGTTCCAAGGTTGCCATAGTGACAATTTAATGTAAAAGGTACACCATGCATAACATAAAAGTAGCCGCACAATAAGGATTTAATTACATTGCATTTTGATTCGGTAGATGATTTATAACTTGATGCTAAAATTTCAAAGTTATATTAGAATTTTAATTGTTCATGAATTCCCATGGTAAATCAAAGGCTTTTTTATCATTTCGGAACAAGAAATTATACCTCATTTCTATTAACAGATTGATTGATGCCAGGTGCAATTATAGTAAATCAATCTTAAAATTATGGCTACTAGGCTAGTACTCATTATCACTACTACCTAATCACTACGTAATAAAAACAGGAGAAGTTTGCTTAAATCTAAAACAAATAGTTGCAAGTTGCCTGGGCAATTGTTCATACGGCAGTGATTAAGTGCCGATCTACATTGTGGTTAAGTTTGTGATAGTAGTATCACTGCCCATCGTTAACAAAGTGTTCTAGCTTCTAGCTAGATGTATATAATATATAATATATTATTCAACTAAACCAGTGTATGCTCTATTAAAGAAACAAGTTTTAACAATATGATAAGGTACAAATTGGTAATGCATTTGGATCTACAATAGTAAACTTTGTCTGTTACAAATATACCATATTTAGAACCGACGTACACTCATTTCCAATTTGAGAAAAATGATGTACCTTAATCTGTATATCAGTTGCGCTGGCCGCTGCTGCACATGTGCATGTGCGACGGGCTAACCGCCACTGCCCAATTTCAAACCCTCAAGAATTGTGAGTTCCCTACCACCAGCACCTGGAATTCCAAAGAACAACTTGTTAATACTTGGGTTATAACCAATGTCTTAGACTGTTAACTTGAAACTAAAATTCATCTTGGCCTTCAGGAACACCAATACTGACAAGTTATTTTAAAGAGCTGCTTTTTGGGAATATATGTAAATTAACTAGTCAGTTATGTTGTGTTTGTGAATCCATTAAAGAAGGTGATAGATATCCTTTTGGGATAATATTTCTAATAAGTTGGGGGCAAAGATCTAGGTCCTTGCCCCCCCCATAGCAAAAACTGACACCGGTCGATAGAATGGGAACGTGTCTAGACTCTAGATGCATATATGTTGTATTATGATCTAGCGGCGATCTTTAGCATGTGTTATTGCTTGTACAGATTTGAAAGTGGTTGGAGTTGTGTTAATTGATTTGAAAAAAAAACTCACTAATTTTCGTTTATATACACCTTATGTAGCTTTTCAAGAGACAACTGAGTGATTATAAGACAAATATAATACTTCAAGGTTTTTCCGTAGGTGCAAGATAGTTTGACCCCAACATGCCACTCATATAATTCTACCACATTGGAACCCTAATTAGGTGTATTGATTGAAACTATATAGGAATGATTCAATGAAATCAGTAATTAGCCAAGCAAAACTAGTGTATTCAACAATTAGATAAATAGAGTTTTACACTAATGCCACATGCAACTAACTTTACAGGGAAGTGGTTGCAGATCTGAAATTACAGTTTTATGTAATAAATTGATAGAGGATATGAAATTTGACTATAAAGCTTATATTATATAATATATAATTATGAGATAAAGGTATTAAATGACATATGCATGTAATCAGAAAGTTTATATATAAAATATAATGAATTGCTCAATTTGTTGCAATCCGCTCTATTGCTTTAAACCAACACCACACCACAAAACAACACATTTAAAAACGGTAATCGATTCATACTAATGAGTAACTTGAAGAGCGCTGATCCTTATGATTTGCGAAGTCGAAACCGTGTTTTTATTGAGAAAACACATCCGCTGCTTTCCTTTAAGAGCATCTATGATCTTTGATGACGTGGCAACTTAATGTTCATGCTAATATGCGCTATATGATATCATTATGATGGTGATGATAATGTTAGCACAGTGTTGCCCTGTGACTAGACTTTCAATTGCGTTGCTTAGTATGTACAATGTAGTATGTATTACAACTTACTGAAAATGAATAGGCCCTTAATGCACGCATTGGAGCTGTATCTTGACCGTTTTTTTTTTAAAAACTTTTTGTAGTATTAATATAATCTATGAATTTCTAGAATGAGATATATACGTGGTAAGCTAAAAACAATACATGATCACTGGCTGAGATTTGACCGAAAAAGAGGAAAAAAAAATCTTTTGATTTGAAATACTTATATCAAAAAGAGATTTAGGAAACGAAACGAAACAATTTATTACTTTTAAGAAAAATAAATATAAAATTGGATAGTCAATTAGGCAGAAATTTTCAAATTTTCAGCTGCAATTTTAGATTGTTTAATCAATTCTTCATCATATTTACCATGATAATCAAAGAAAAATCCTCTATAATGGAATGTTTTACCAATTTCAGTTAATTTATCAAAATCATCTTGATCAATCTCGAAATCAAAAGTTTTAGTAACTTCAAGTAATCTTGATTCATTTGAAGATGTCGTAACTGGTAATACACCAGATTGATAAACCCATCTTAAAATCAATTGAGTATTTGAAACATTATATTTCTTAGTCAAATCATCAATAAGATCATCCAATGGACCTCCATCAGTAATTTTATGAGGTAATATTGGAGTTAATGGTGAAAAACCTTCGATTAAAATGTTATTCTTTTTAGCAAATTCAACAATACCAGATGATTGATTTTGTAAATAATTATTATATTCAATTTGATTGACTTGAGGTGGATATTTTGCAATTTTTAAAATCTTTTCTATTAATGGGATATCCCAATTGGAAACACCAATGTTTCTAGTTAATCCTTCATCAACCAATTTTTCTAATTCTTTCCAAGCTTCTTCAACAGTTAGACCTGAAGCTTCTTTAGACACATAAGGACCATGAATCAAAAATAAATCAACATAATCTAATTGCATTTCCTTCAAGCCTTTAACTAACGATTCGTAAGGACCTGAAGATGTAGCTTTATGTTCTGAATTCCAACCTTGATTATATTTATCAGTGACCCATAATTTGGATCTATCAATACCTGATCTTTTAATAGCTTCACCGATCTCAGGTCTTGTTGTGTAAACTTCAGCTGTATCAAGATGAGTAATATTACCTTTAGTTAATGCAAAGGTCAAAACAGAGACTAAGTCTTCATCAATTGAGTCTTTAAGTTTTGGATCACCTTTTTTCTTATGTTGATGCTTAGTACCACTTCCAATGGCTATATCAATAATTGGTTAGTTGAATCGGTTGGTTAGTAATGAGTCATTTAAAGGGG
>JAKTQZ010000033.1:0-59038 GCA_030579435.1 Ogataea nitratoaversa
AACCTTTCCCAATTATATGACGTGACCGCATGGTCTATCAAAAAGTAAATATTGAATATCCGCCGATAAGTCGATTTCAAAAATTAATTGAAAGATTTGAAAATTGAAACAAATTAAACTTGAAATTGAGATATATTATCAGCAAATTCAGTAATACAAACTGTTCAGCGACACCCCCACGTCATGCCGGGATTCTGCATCTGACAACTAATCTGCAACATCTGGTTGAGAAAATAACTTCAAGATTTATTAGATTCAAAAGGTTTGAAAAAAACACAACTTCAAAGTGACATACTTATCAACCTGTGCAGAAATACAAGCCATTCAACTGCAAAGGCCATTTGCAAAAGTACTGTTATATGATGTTCAAATGAACTTCCTGGTAGTTGCATAGAAATCAATTTTCAAAATTCGATACAAAACTTCAAAAAACAGCCAAATGAAACTTGAAGTCGACATAACTTATCAACCAATGCACCGATTTGATCAACTAAATATTAGATATGTTCTTCAACTGGCATCATTAAACAGTGTTGTTAGTCTGAAAATGAAAACTTGATCTTTACCAAAAATCCCAATCCTTGAAATTTAATACACTCAAACATTTTGAATCATCATAACTTCAAATTGACATATCTCTACAATCAATGCACCAATACGATTGAGTTAACAGCAAACATATTTCTTAACCTTAATGAGTAGATGTATTGTGTATTCTAAAAGAAAGTATCGATCTTTAGCTTGTAAATCAATCGACAAAACTTCATTTAAAAATTGAAAACTTCGAACAAATCGAACATTAAAATTGATTTAACTCGGCAACCACTGGAGAAATACAAACAGTCAAACAACAAATACATCCATTCACTCATGCTAAACAAGTCATTCATGATTCTGAAAGTAAACTACAAACATTTGCCGAGATATTTATCTTCAAAATTGAAGAAATTGAAAATCTTTGAGACATTGCAACTTCAGATCAATTTGACTTGACAGCCAATTGAACAATTCCACCATTTCCAGCCCAGATCAATTTCTGCAATTGCTGTTTATGCTGCTAATGTTAATTTGCATAATTATTAATGGTATTAGTTTGAATATTGTACGAGTGTCACAATGATTCTCGATTATTTTGCTTTATAATTCTCTCTACGGCTGAATGAAGAGTATTCTACTTTAACCTTCAATTGCTCTCATCGTTATTGAGATGTCAGTTCATCACAAGCTCCACATGAATACATTGCTTAAGATGAAGTTTCATGCCATACATAGTCAATCATCAAGTGTAAACAGACTCAACATCTATCTTTAAATTGTTTTGTTTTGATTTGTCTTGTTTTGTGAGAATCCAATTTGGGATGTGTCATGCACAGCCCGGATTCCAATTTTTGAACTCACCAGACGTCCCATTTTAATAAAACTTTGGCTGAATAATTATTACTTTATGCACATGAGTATGCGTTCTGTTTTGGGCACTAAGAGTCGGGCACTTTATCTTGAGAGATGATATAGTGGAATGGTGAATAAGTCTCAAAAATAAAAGACAAAAGCTGTAAACACATATATTAAAGCTAAAGTAAAGTAAAACAACACTTAATATCTATGCTAGAATGTAAACAAAAGATATACTACACCGCCAGGGATCTGATAAAGTCGTTTTCTAACAAGAAAAATATTATCCCCCGCCAAATTTATTCTCATAGGCCAACAGCTACTAGTAAGCACAACCCTACACTGCCACACCCACACAAACTTCTCACTATAAAATTTACTATGTCACCTCAAGACCCAGAAATGTCCCCTATGTATGGTTTCTCTTGTTTGTTGACTATCTTGTGGAACATGAAACAACAGCAACTGATTTAATGTTGGTGGAAGAATTGGTTGATTTATTCTTTTTATTGGATGAGGAAGCGAAAGGAACAGGAATATTTTTATAACCGTCATTGAAGAGTTCAGTGTGTTTAAAAGTCAATCGAATAGCATTAACTAGAGGTGCATTTTTCGATGAGTAAGTGAGAACTTTAGGATGACGGTCTCTTACATATGCAACTAAAAGTTTAAAATTGAAAGTAGAATCCTTTTGGTCAATACAATGGATAAGGGCCTCTTGAAAGGGTGCTGTCATCTCCGGAGGATACGCTTGTAAAACTCGGAATAATTGAGATACAACAAAGTAATTGTAATAGATAACATGAAGATTATCTGTATTGAAAGCATCAGCTAATGCTTGAACTTCAATGTCTAAGAAATCAAAGGTTTGTTGAATATGACCAGGAGTATCATTAATTGGTGAAAATAAGACATCCCAAAACTTACGCATAGCTGGGATAGAAGAACCTTTGTGTGCAACTTTTAAACGCTGGTAATAAAGGTAAGAATCTTCGGTGGCAGCATTATTTTCTTCAATAACATTGTTCAATTTGTAAGTATGATGCATGAATTTAACAATTTCAATAGCAATTTGATCAACGGCAAACATGGCCACACTTTTGTATCTGTACGCTGGTTTGAAAAATTGAATACCACGCTCTGTACTATGGGAAAAGTCGTATTCTGTAGGTGCAGGGTTTAAGATATAATGTTCTAAGTGTAGTCCCTTCAAACGTTTGAGAATGTCTGAAGCGATAATGTTGGTGTTGTTAGCAAAAGAAGCAACCTCCTCTGTTGTAGGTGAGACCCTGTACAGTTCCTCCTTCACAGTTTGACTGAATGTAGCAGCAAGACGGCGGAATTTCAATTCTCTATCCAAGACTGCATCATCGATTGGGTCTGTGATGATGATCTGAGCAACATTTGAGGTGAGGTCGTCCACATCATTAGTAGATTGTGGTGGCATAACTGGACTTGGTGTAATGTTTGTACGTAAGTGCCAGTCTGCTAACTGTTGGGTTGACTCGTCTATTGAAATAGTGAATAGTTGTGGTTTGTGGATAGCTGGGGGGTTAGGGCTAAGTTGACTATTAATCTGTTAGGTTTATATGCATAAACTTTTCTAAACAGGAAATATTAAGTAATGATTAAATTATGTAATATTATTATGTACTTTAATTTAGAAAAGATGAAAAACCCCTGATCCTTTATTCTATTCTTCTAATAAATAGTCATAAATATATGTGTATAAAGAGGACAAGTACTGAGCTATTTATGCTATTTGGGAATAGGTGTTTGGATCAGAAAAGATAGATATAAATGAATGTTTCATATAAAATATAGAAGTATGAATTTTTCAGTTAAAATATAAGATAATGAATGTTTCATAGAAGAATGAAACAGTTGTTTTTAGAATTGTTAGTGATCTTATGTAATGATTTGATATTCTTGACATTGGGAATCCCGATATTCCTAACACTATCTAATATCAGATGTGTAAAACTCAAATTTCAACTATTCACAGCCCGAATATCAAATTTACTACCCTTAACTTTTCTACACTATTTCTCATGAACTTCCCGCTGATTTATCTTTGTCAAATGAAACAATGAACTGAAATACTACTATATTCTTCATTGATTATAAGTTATAATCTTTGTCTATTTATGCGCGTTATGATATTTTTGATACTTTTGTTCTGAAATATTTCAAATCTACTGAGTATTTAGTTGGATTTTTCAGAAAATTTGTTAAAATAGAAAACTCTTTCAAAACGGTGTAAACACTAGTTTTAAGCTACTCTATGACTTGTCTGAAAGCACAGATCCTTGTGTGCTTGGTCTGATAGTTTACACTTACATGTAAGTATCCCGTATTGCTGAATAAAGAACAGAAACTTAAAATCACTACAAATCCCTTGTCGTATTTTAACAAAAATTCAAACGAAATGTAAATAAACTGACTAAGATATTGTGTAAGCCCAGCTATCAAATTTACTGTGAAACAAATATTAACAAAAACAAACCTACACCGTTTCCCATACAAACTTTACTATGTCACCTACATATGGATAGTCGAACATTACTATAGTTATCAAGTTATTTATATACCCACCCATATCCGCCTGCTTTATATTGATAAATAATAAATAGTAATATAATTGACTATTGATTATTGACTAAATCTATAAAACTTGACAGACTCCTTACGGACATGGATTAGCGAGACTTTATTGCTATCTCGGTTTGACTGGAATCATTAAGCCTTATCAATATATGAGTTTTCCAAGATAGGAAGAATCAATCTATATGTATAATGTAGATTCTATACTATTCAACCTCCGATCTATTGGTCAAAATAGATAAGAGCGCGCAAAAGCCGTTCGTCGGTCATTTTAATCCCTAATTTTTAACAATCAGGTAGATCGCGCCATATTACGATTGTTTTTTGCGCCTCTCCACAAAATGGAATTCGGAGAAAGGAAAACCTAAGAATTATATGCAGGGGTGGTGGTATTACCATCATTATCAAGATTTAATTAGTTATATAATATATGATAAATAAATAATTATATATAAGGGTCAATAAACCTCCCTGATATACATAAAACAACTGGGAATGTTTTTTCATTGTATTGCTCTCTTACTTTTACGAATCACTCACTCACATTCACATACAAGAATATTAGTCAGTTGTTAGTATTCTAGTTAACCTTGTCCTAAAAGCAACAAAAAATTAGTAAAGAATATAAAAAAGCAAAAAAACACAATGACAGTTGAAAAAGTTGTCCGCCTATTTCAGCACGAAGTTGGTAAAAAGCAACTTGAATGTATTGGAACAGCAAAAGATGGGCAATGGTTACTTATCAAAGACCCAAAAACAAATGAAAAATTTGAAATCTATGATGCCGTCTCAGGTGCAGCTGTCTGCTCTTTGAAACATGGTGACAAAGAAATTCTCTCTCAATTGAATGATTTTGCCTTAGAAGCAACCTATACCGCCTGTATTTCTTATTCTAACAAACCTGCTGAAGACTTAGCTGCATTTATGGTTTCCAAATCTGAAGGTTTCTTTGAATCAGCAATGTTTGTCTGCTCTGGTTCAGAAGCAAATGAACATGCTATGAGATATTCCAAGCAATATCATGTTGAAAGAAAAGATCCTCAAAGAAATAAATTCATTAGTAGAAAAAGCGCTTACCATGGTTATCTTGTTGGCTCGTTATCAATTGGTGACAATCCTAAGAAGCCTCTATTACAAAATATGCTTTTACCGGAAGAGCAAACTCCAAAGATTTCTCGTTTATATCCATACAGAGACATGAAACCAGGTCAGACTGAAAAAGAATATACTCAACAATTATTAGATGAATTGGAAGAAACTTTCATTAAGAGTGATCCAAATACCATTGCTGCAGTTTTCATGGAAACAGTTTCAGGTTCTGCACTAGGTAACACTACTCCACCAAAGGGATATTTGGATGGTGTTAGAGCAATCACTCATAAATATGGTGCTTTATTAGTTTTAGATGAAGTTATGTGTGGTTTAGGTAGATGTGGTTATCCTCACACTTTTATGGACCCAGACTTTGGTTTAACAACAGGAGGTCCAGATTTATTAACTTTCGGTAAAACAGTTGGTTCAGGTTATGTTTCTTTATCTGGTGTGCTGTTAGCAGAAAATGTTGTCAAGACATTCCAAGAGGGATCAGGTTTGGTTTTTGGCTATCAAACTTATCATTCACATTATTTGAATTGTAGAGTTGGTTTAGCAGTTCAACAAAAACTATACGAAACCAACTTAATTGAAAACGTTAGAGAAGTTGGAGGATACCTCAAACAACAACTTAAGGAACAATTGAAAGATTCAAAGATATGTGGTGATGTTAGAGGTGCTGGTAACTTCATAACTGTCGAAATTGTGAAAGACAAAGAATCTAAGGAAGTTTTCCCTCCTGAATTAGCCATTTCAAAAGTTGTTGCTTCAAAGGCCTTCAGCAAAGGTGCTCACTTCATGACAAACTCCGGTTGTGCTGGTTATGAGTTGAAAGATGGGAAGATTATTGAATATGGTAATCTCATTACATCGGCTCCAGCTTTTGGATTTTCGAAAGATGATGCTGATTTCATTGTTAAGGTTATCAAGGAAATTTTGACTGAAATTGAAGCTGAATACCTTTAAATCTGTGTCCAGTGATTTATCAATCCATTCATCATTTTATTTTCATTTTTGTTTATTTGATTTTGTGTAATCCTTTCAACCCAAGTAATTTCTGACTTTTATTATAACCATAAATTGTATTGATCAAAATAGTCATTGTCGTATGGTAAAATTTAGTCTGGTTTGCAGATACCGAACATCCGAAATCCCGAAAAATTACAAATCTGTTTTTTCATATAACAAAGTACAGATTTCAAAATCCGTATCTGCCAAATGTTGGGCGTTTAAGAGTCCCAGATACGTACGGTCTTTAACTTTGGCAGTGTGGTTTTCCCTCGGTTTTTACCATTTAATCTTAGTTGTATACTATTGACTAATTTAGTATTTACTATTTACTATTTAGTATTTAGTTTTTACTATTTACTATTTACTATTTAGTAATTTGATTACTTGCAATAAAATACACTCAGCAAACCTCCAGCTGGTTCCAACTTTCCTCACTTTACCACTCCGAGATCTCTTCAGTCGGAACGTTTTGCTGGTGATAAAACCAAGCACTCCCATCACATGATTTAACACAGGTCTGCTGTATCAAAAGGTAAAGCTAAACCAGTCTGGATTATGGACTCAAAGCTAAAAAAATAACGTCTTGATTTTTGACGGGTTCTTCAGGGCCGTTCAGTTGTTCTTTGATGAAAGTTTATCTTTAGACTGTCAACACAAGTTATTTTTGATTCCTATCAAACTTTTGAAATTGATCCGAACCACTTCTCAAGGCAGTCAAAGTTCCAACTGCTTACCGCCAACTGTTTTTTAAGAAACTTCTAATTTTTCAAAAGCCCACTGATTGTTGATGGCCCGTTAGAAATTTTGATGATTTCTGGCAAATCTTTCGATATATTTAGACTAGGCATTTGATGTGTGGAGTGCTTTTAGTGTTATGATCTTCTTCTTGAGTGTGTACAATCACAAATTCGAGTGATACTGGTAAATTTCGATATATACTGCCAAGATAATAGTAGTAGTAGTAGTAGTGATGTTGTAATAAGAAGGGTGGTTTCAAACTAGACGTTTGAAATGTGACATAAACTAGAGCAAGTGGATTGAAGGAAACAACTTATCAGCACACAAGCCCAGCATATGTGATTGCACCATACCATGAAAAACGCATACCTTTATACTTCAGTGAACTGTACCTGAATGAATTATTATGATTTTGAGAAATTGGAGAGAACAAACACAATTATACAAAGAAAGTGACTTATGAATAACAGCAGATCCATAAGACTCATCATTGTGAAATGCAGAAAGTAGAGAAGAGAAGATAATGCTCACTCTATTTTTCTCTCAACGACTTGGATTGTACTTCATTTGAAGCCGTAGTTATTTCTGTGTTACGTTCACTAGCAGGATTATTTGGACTGGTGTTCTTGATACCAAGCTTGGAAAAGTTTTCTGCCAACTCATTTCCTGAATTGGTCTTATTTCCACCAGTATTTTCATCATTAAGATAAAGTCTTAGTCGTTCATCTTTCACTTTTAACAAAGAGGTTTGATCATTAGCCTGTAATGCACATAATCTGGTCAAGTATTCTAATAACGATAAACTTGACTGTACGTTGAACTTCATTATTGAACTGAAATTATCTATGGTACTCTCTTCTCCGTCTGTATCACTATCGCTCTCATCATCATCATCATTTAACCCTCCTTCGTAATCTCCCACTGCCACCCATTCAACAATATTGCCTTTTGAGGCATCATGGTTATCTGCGGCCAGATCCAGCGCGTCACTGTTTGACTTGATGAGCTTCAGCACAAGGACGGGGGAAGTTCTATCGTCTAATTTCAATAGTCTTCCTGAAGCACTAAAAAATAGTCTCGAAACAGATTTGATATTCACCTTCATTTCTTGAGGAGTTTCATCTTCCTCATGATATCTAGCGTCATCGAAATCTTCTATAATATGTATCTCATAATCAATCTCATCATTGGGAACTCGTAGTAGTTTGAGTTTGCATCTTGCAAACTTTTCTCTCCAAGTGATATTAGACTCACCGTGTAATAGTCTTGCAGGATTGTAAAAAATGTCATAAAATGTTAAAGAAAAAGTCGGTCCAACTTGAACAGTTTGGTTGGTCAATTCAAATTCCTTATTGGAATCATTGACAAGAACAGCAGAGTTTAATAAGTGGCCTGGAGAAGTAAAATTACTCAGACTACCACTCAAACTTGCTCCAGAAGTGGTCAAGGCAAGATTTATAACTGGAATAGCTTGTTCTATTCTTTCAAGTAATTGTTTCATGTAAGATTCTAAGAACTTTATTGATTCACTTGTCAGTTTCTTATTAGTTGTCAAATCCTTTGTCAAATCGTCAATATTCTCTTCAAATTCATCGATTTCCTCTTTCAAATCTTTTGTCAATCGCAAAGTGCTCTCTAAATTTGTATTACCTCTCGACGCAACCAATTGAATTAACTCTATAGCATATGTTACAATTTCAATTCTAGTCTGTAGTCTATTTCTCATTCGATTTATCTTCTTTTTATCTTTCTCGGGAACATTCTCCATCACTTTCCCAACTGATTTAATAACATATGAAGAGGCAATTTGTACTCCTGATCTGACAGCAAATGTCACGATTTGACTACCAGCTCTGGCTAATAATTGATCCATCTTTTGATATCACTTGGGAACTAAATCTATCGAGTATGTCTTGTTTGATTGATAATTAGTATCGAAGGCCAGTTAGTAAGGAAGTAGTAAAAATCAAATAGTAAATTTTAAATAATATTCAATAATTATCAAAAAATTAAAATACTAATAGTAAAATTAAAACACACGATCCACCATCGCACCTAATATTTAAAAAATTAGCAAAATTAATTTACGTGGCAGTGTTTGTTTGGTTTAATTAGTGTTGAACTTTTGAAGAAATGAATCAATATTAAGTTACTAACCATTAAATATCATCATCATACATTGTAAACACATTTAATACTCGTATAAATATAGTTAACTGAATATAAATTACACACGTACGCACTGTACTATTTGATGAAGTCATCCTCAAAAATTTCAAAGTATAGCTTCATCTTGGTCCAGTGGAGTCGATCTCTTATGGGGAAACGATTTTTTATTAAGAGTTGTAACATCATCTACAGACTTTCCGATACCATCGCCAAAATTTAATATACTGTTTTGCTGAAACTTGTTATTGCCCTGATGGCCGTTTGACTTTCCTTTTCTCAAATTTGAAGTCTTAGAGGAATGAGAGAATGACCTGAGTTATCTTGCAAACAGGTGTTGTTGGAAACTCATTTATATCCAATAATCTTATCACAATTGTTAGGTCTTGGAACTTTTTTCCTTTTGCAAATAACATTTCAATCATACGTCTAACTTGATGTTACAAAATAAAACTTCCTGTTGGATCAAAGATATCATTGCCCGGCCTGCCTGCCTTCCCAGTGAGAAGAAGATATCAGCTTGTAAGACTGGTCCCATATTAAACACTCTAGTGAGCATCATTTGAAGACACCAGCTTGTCCAAACCAAAATGTCTCAAATGTAGTATACACAAAAGTTCTAGTGTCAATATTAACTTGATCGTATGTATAGTTAGTTGTATTTGTTGCGTTTGAGTAAGAAATCACTTCCAATACTCGGCGTTCTCAAAAGTATCTTGTATTATCGAAAATTGCTCATGATCACTTGTTGATAACTGATCACCAAAATCACGATAACCACTAACCACAATATCATACAGTGTAGAGTCAATTCTTCCATTTTCTCTAGCTATATTACCCACCATCTTTATTAAAAGGGATGCTTCATATGAATTAAACACTGAAGCACTGGAGGAATGAAACTGCCAGACCGGATTTTCAACATCATGAATTATTCCATCATTGTCTCGTGTATTAGTCTGTTGTGATAATGCAAAGCCGTGTTTTGTCTCTACACTTGTAGAGACGACAAGTGTTAAGAAACTTAGGATAAGAAAGAAAGGTCTCATCTATTTTGTATGTATATATAGAATGAACTTTGTGGAAATAAGTATATACTATAATAGTAGGGATGCTCTAAAAAAAAATTAGAGAAAAGTGGGAATTGAAAAGTGTTTATATAATATCCCATTTTTGTAACGAGGCGTGCGAGTGTGCACTGTGAATGCCACCACTTGAGTCTCGGCACTAATTGAAAATATAATTATATTATATTATATTATATAACCGAATCGTGTGTGTATGATAAGATGATACTTAGTTCTAAACTAGGTTGACAACATGTTTTGAAAGACAGTTTCAATCTTTCAACTATTCACCTTTTTAAAGCATGCTCATTCAGCTATTCAAGTAAGTAAGAACACGCACCAATCAATATGGAATCTCTGAACCGTCTTGAACATTAATGAACTTTCCACTTTCCTCCAATGTTGCACTCTCAATACTAGAAATTATGTAATGAGCACTTTCTTCGGGAGTAATAGCCAGGCTCTTGAAGGCTTCAACAGACTCCTTTGGAAACGAAGCAAGAGCAGCAGAACCCATGTCTGTCGAAACCACACCTGGATGGACATTAACAATAATGTATTTATCATCAGCAAGCTCATTACTGAACTTTTTGAATGCAAAATTGACAGCTGCCTTGGATAAGCAATATGCAGTAGCAGGAAGTGGTAAATTTGTACCAATTGAGCCAGCCACACTTGAAACAACGTAAACCTTTTTAGTTTCTCTTTTCTCTAAAAATGACTTGATTTGTTGGAAGACCAAAATTGGTCCAATTGTGTTGGTTAAGAAATGATCAGAAAGTTGCTTTGAGCTTGCCACTGACAAAACAGATTCTGGTTGCAATATAGCAGCATTTAAGATGGCAACGTCAATACCATCAGTTAAAGTCGAGATCTGGGTGGATAATTGGTCAATTGATTCTTCTTTACTGACATCTAAAACAACAGTGTCAACGTTTTCCAACTTGGCCAATTCTAACAACGACTTTGCTGATTCCTTTGATCTGTAAGATGCAATGACATAGTTATCGGAAGATTCACTTAATTGTTTGGCAAGTGCAAAACCAACACCACGGTTAGCACCAGTAATGAAGTAAGTAGTTCTTGAAGACATTTTTTTTTTCAAATTTTTTTTTTGTTGCTATTCACTTTTATTTTCACTATTGATTATTCATGTAAAAATAGAGTCTCATAAATTTAACAGAATCATCAGACATAGAGGAACCGTTGACAAATTTATAGAATTTGCCTCGTTGACTTTATCTACTTGTCATTTGTAATCATACTCTTTTCCAGTGCAACATTCAGGTAGTTGCAAGTCACATGCAATCTATCCGATATGCATGCATCCATGTCTGCTGCCAGTGCAGAGTCGGAATAAAATTGCCAACTTACAAAATCTTTTATATATAACTCACTCTCAATGTCATGCCAGACCCGCCAGTTGTTTTGTTATTATTCAGTTTCTTTCCTTTTTTTGGAACCTTCTCGAAATTTCGATTATTATTGTGATCTATAATAGACCTAATACTAATGTAGAATCATTGATTGACAGATTATACCCAACCCTTTACATGTCATTTTATGACAAATCATTTCATTTCCTCGGTCTTCGGCCCACCCCACTAGGAACTCGGATTTTAGAGATTATTATTTATTTTGTGTGCATATGAGGGCCATGAGGGCCGTAAGGGCCGCAGACGGTAGGAGCCGTGTTTGTATAACCTTTGATTGTGTTAGGTTTATTTGCATAAACCTATTTTTAGTTATATTTTCTGCAACAACTTATATAGTATCTGATTATTGGTTGTAAGGGAAAATGTCTAAGCTCACATGTGCTTCCGCTCTATATCAGTGGCAAATTCAATGTAGTTGAAAATTTAAGTAATATTACGGTTACCCCATTCACTTGTCAGAGTTGTTGGTGACATCTAATATCATTGCTAAGTATATTGTTATTTTGGAACAGCTTTTTGATACTGAAGTACTTTATACTTGTAGTTGGAGATTTAACATATTTGCAAACACTCGACACTTCGCGCATTAGAAACCGAAGTGTGGACCGAGGCCCAGGCCGAGCACAATCTGATTGATTTCTTATCTCCTAAAAATCTTACGTATTTCTTATCTCCTAATTTGTAGAGAGGATTAAATTGATTATTTGAGATTTTGTATGAGAGTTGATAATTCAAGATTTTACATAGGGACGTACAAAGTTTAGAGATGAATCTTTTATTATAAAATAGAAGAATTGCAATAAAGTAGGGGGACAACTGAATTCAATCATGTAACATTCAAAGCATGCAAGGGCTGAGATGTAAGAGTTCACATTGAAAACAACTTAGACATCAACCAGTAGTTAACTTCTCTTTATTAGCACCCTTCAAGATAAGTGATTGCTTCAAATTCTTCACTGCCTCTTCAACGACATTCAAATCTATACCCGTCTTATCATAATTATCATTTAGTTTGAGCCCTAAATACTCTAATTCCTCATAGTCAACTGCCAATTTACCTGTTTTTATTCTATGTTGTTCATACAACGGTTTGATTTCAGTAAGTGATGCCCTAACTCTTAGTAAATGTTCATTCCAACCTAATGGCCATGGACCTTGTTCCGGATTCTTGGAGGCGTTTAGATCTTTAATTAAATCTAAAGGGTATAATAGATCATCAGGACGAATAACATCATGAAATCGAGGACCCTCTCCCTTTTTAGCTAATAATTCTGCTTCTTCTTCAAACAATTTTTCAACTGATGGTAATATGATCCGTTTTGTGAATATTCTTGCAATCCATGCTGTTTGAATCTCTGCTGTTTTAAAAGGTGAGACAAATCTTGGAACCATAATAAAGGCTAATCCTGGATAGTTGATACTTATAGACTGTTTATATAGTCCATGAAATCTTGCACCATCAGTGATCAAAGGTTTATTAGATTTATTGATTTCTTTGAAAAATGGATAATGTCTTAGAAAACCTGTTCCAAAAATTATCACTTCGACATTTTCCAACTTTGTTCCATCGACGAAATATACTGTCTTAGAATCAGAATCAACTTTCTCAATATCCGGGACCAGTTTAATTGACTCAGGTTCTTGGAATGGGAAGATAGGTTTTGATCTGGCACTTTTATAGACTGTCTTGTTTAACTCTTTAGAAATATGGATTCCAACATCAATTGAAGATGTACCATTGCCAACAACTAAAATTTCACCTTTAACATCCCCATATTGTCTAACAGCATCTCTAAAAAACTTAGTATGAGAGATACTTTTAGGGTATTTTTCGGCCCATTCTTTCAATCCTGGTTTTTCTGGTAAGTATGGTAAATCATAATGACCAGAAGAGACAACAATTGCATCAACTATAATGACTTGATCTGGTGATGATGCACTTTCATATAAACCACCTTTAGTATCATCATTGACTGGTCTATAAACAACTTGCCATCTTTGATCTTCTAATTGTTTCACTTCAATGACAACAGTACTATATTTAATATAATCTTTAAGATCAGCAGCATAATCATTTACATACTTCAACACTGTCTCATTAGAAGGAAATAATGCGGTTCCCTTTGGGAATTCGAAACCGTTCAAATGCATAAATTCTCTTGCAGTGTTTGTATGTAGATTCTCATAGACTCCACTCGGCCAAACATATTTATCCTTGTCCAACTTATAAGATTGAACTAATTTATTATGAGGGTCTGTTTCTGGGACGTCTAATTCTGAAGGATCAAGATAATTTTCATTATGATAATTCCACAAACCACCAGCTTGATATCTTCTCTCAAAGCCAATCACTTTAATTCCTTCTTCTAACAATCCCCTAACTGCTATGGCACCAGAAGAGCCAACTCCAATGACGGCAGCTGTTTCAATCTTATGTAGTTTGTACTCAGTCATACTTTAAAGTATCTACTTTGTTCTTGCTCTAACTTAAATGGATTGATAGTTTATGTCTTTTCAAACATGATGAAATCCAAAAAAAAAAAAAAAGAAAAAGAGCATGTATATGTATTATATATATTATATATATTCAATGGAGTAAAGAACATTAGGTATCTATACACTCTCATTAAACTGATTAGTAATAGTAGGTTTTCATAACTTGTAACATGATTTATATTATGGATCTAATTGTGATCGAGGATCAACACTATGTGGCTCGGATCTTTAAACTTTGTACGTTGTGCCTTTACATCAGATCTCTTGAATGTGGCTTCTTAATTCTGCCAAAATATAATCTTGTTCACCGATTGAAGGGGGCGGACGGACCTGCATGTATGTACTAACTTTCTTTACATTACTAAACTGCAATTAAATTAAATCTATATTTCAAAAACCTAAGTCTTTCTTTCTAACAAACTTCTTTAAGAAGTTAACCAAGTAATTATGTAAAACGATGCAAAACGGAAATAGTATCTGGATGGGCAAAAATTGGATCATTTGATTTAGCTTTTTCTTCTCCATATCTGTTCCAACCCAAGTATCCAACTTTAGTACCTAAAAGATAAAATTCATCTCTAATATAATTGTTCAATTCATAACCGTTTTTCAATCTATTAGGTAGATCTGGATTTGAAATCCAATATCTTGAAGCTCCAATCAAGGTTCTATCATTTAATTCAACATCACGAGCCAATAGATCTAAATTTTGTATATAACTTCCTGTTTTGATAACAATTCCTTTCCAGATATCAGTGATCCAAGTAGTACTAAAACGAATACTTTCACCAAAATCTGTATCATTAAGGGGTTCAACAACAGAGACATAAGCAAGTCTATTAATTGATTTTCTTGCTCTTCTTTCTAATTCTTCAAAGACATAACTGTATTGAGCTATACGATTAGGATTATTGTCACCTTTGGACAAGTGATTCCCACTATATGGTGATAATCTAATACCAAGTTTAGAAGCACCAACGGCTTCAATTGCTAAATCAACAATTTCTAGTAATAAATTAGATCTATTTTCAATTGATCCACCATATTTATCAGTTCTTTTATTAATTGATTCATCTAAAAATTGTTCAAAAAAATATCCATTTGCTGCATGAATTTCTACAAAATCAGATTTAGCAATATAAATTGCTCTTTTTAAAGTATTGATATAATCTTTTTTGAAAATTTCAATTTCTTCAATTGATATTTCTTTAAATTTACCCTTTTCATCAGTGGAAAGAATTGATGGAGTGAAAACAGGGTAACCTAATGATTTAGCAATTTCTGAATTTGCTGATCGTCCTGAAGCTCCAATTTGTAATGATATTTTAGAACCTTTTGCATGAACTGCTTCAACAACTTTAGAATATGCTTCAGCATGAATATCATCAGATAAAAGTGGTACATAAGGTCTATAACCAGTTGAGAATGAACCTGGTGTACTTTCTGCAATGATCAACCCACCATTATCTTGTGCTCTTTCAGAATAATATTCCACCACAGCATCTGTGGCAAATCCATCTTTTGTACCTCTAAATCTTGTTGTTGGTGCATATACTAGTCGATTTTGTAATTGAACATTGCCAACTGTGATTGGTTTAAACAGGTTTGTCTTTGAGAAGTCTAAAGTCATAATGTGTTGTTTGTTAGTTGATTCATTAACAATTCAGTAAATCTTTTTTTTTTTTATGTTGTTGGAATATATTCATTCCAATCCAATGTACTAACGACTTCATTATTAGCAGATTCAAGATCTTATATAGCTGTGTTACAATCAGCAAACTAATCAAACAACATTGTAAGTAAACATTCAATAATTACTAATTACGAAAAGTTTCACTCGATACTTACGTACTAAAGCTGGGGGGAAGCGGAGGGTGGCGTGTGCACATTGCATGCATGCACATGTGAACAAGAGAAATCGATGGTGTTAAATTTCGTGCCATTTGTTAATTTTGGGTTGTTGTTCAAATAAGGATTTTTGAGTTTATTAAGAAGATCAATGACATTGACATATTAGATTTGAAAGTAGTAGTAGAAGGGTCGATGCATGGGAGAGAGAGAGAGAGAATTATTAGTAATTAATGAATTCAGTAGATTGGACTATTCAAGTATTAAGTGGGGAATTTAACAACATCAATGAAGTAGTTAGTATATTGGGATATAAAAGTAAGATAAAATTTCCCCCTTTAATTGTGTTTCAATCTAACATTTGTCGTTTTTTTGTTTTTTTTGGTTTTTGACAAAGAATAATCAATTTTAATCATTATTATTTTATCATCACCACATGATTAATAATATCAATTAGATCTTTTAATGGTTTGTGTTTTTTTATCAAGTGATTGATTAATCAATATGATTAAATCAAAATGAGAATCAACAGTAGGGAAATGGGAAATGGGAAATGGGAAATGTACATTGATTGGATATATATAATATTTTATCATTTTATTAAATCGATATCAAGAGATTATTATTAGAGTGATTATATATACATATATATACATACAAACAGCCAACCAACACAAAGATAGAACTGTCACCAAGAAAAAGGAATAAGAAGATTGATAAATTATCAAAATGTGATACTAATCAATCAATCAACCAATCAACCAATCAACCAATCAACCAATACTCAATCACTAGATAAATAAACAAGGAATGTTGTTTATTATGTGTTTGACCCTCTTTATCAAATTACCCTGTTATTATAATTATTTTTATATCCTACAACTAACTAACTACAACAAACAAATGAATATCAATTGATATAAACAAATAATAATAATAATAATAGTACATATATTCAAATGGATAGATAATCAAGCGATTAAAACACTCAATGTGGTATATATTGTCTATAAATACTTCATGTGAATGAATGGAGTAAATCAAATAAATAAAAAATTATAGTTCAACAAGACAACAGCAATGTGTTAAATATAAGAAGTCTAAGATGATTGATTGATTCAATTTAAAAGTTCAGTGTACACATATATATACACACACTATAAATTGATTACAACAGGTGTATTATATTATATTGTATTTATGTTATGAATATTAAACATATCTTGATATCATAAATACATGATTATTAACCAATCATATCCAATTATTCACCACCATCATCATCAACAACAACAACTTCAACAACTTCAACAAACACCTTTTTTTCCCTTTCTCCATTTCCCCACAACTATAAATGGCTCCATTGAGTAACTTTTACCCATTTACTTTTTTTTTTGGCATTTTTGGGGGCAACCAACCTCTTTGCTGCGAAAGTCATTAACTTTTTCTTTTGGTGTTAAAGAGGGTGAAACAATAAATTAAATTGATAAAGTAAAAGGTGTTAATATTTGTCTGTTTGTTTGTTTGTTGGTTGTTTGTTGGTTGTTTGTTTGTTTGTTTGTTTGTCTGTTATTCTAACTATTTGGTAGTCTACTTTTATATGTAATGTACATTAAACAGTAACTCAGTAACAGTAACAAAGTAACACTCCCACGAGCCTCTTTCTTACCCCAGTTTTTTTTTTTCATATTTCTTCTTTTTTTTTATTATGTGAATTCAATTTATAGACAACAAGAACATACCGGGGCTTACAATTGAGGGTTGGTTAGTTAGTTCATTGTTATTGTTATTGTTATTGTTATTGTCTAGTGGTATATATAATTGCTGAAATGAAATTTTCAAATTTTATCGATCTATCAATTTAACTAACTAACCGTCTCATCTTTGTCCATGAACTCTTCTAATTGATCTGTCATTGTTTTTCGTTATTAATTGATGGATGGCTTGTTTGATTATCTATTGTTCTATTCAAACCTCCTCTTATCAATAATTGCATATTATTTTTTGTGTTTTTTTTAATTTTTCAACATTATGCATTATCATTTTTAAACTTTGTCTCTGTTTTTTAACTTACCCCGTGGGGGGTGTTTTTCATACTTATATTGTAAAGCGGAGCTAAAGTAAAATTGAAATTTTATATAAATATCTTACATTATTCCATTCATTATATTCTATTTTGTTTCCCTCTGTCTTTCTCTCTATTATTATTATTATAACTATACTTCCTTAGTTATATATATATACATTATATTGAATCATTTAAAGACTTTCAAAAGCTGGCCTTTTTTTTAGTATACAATAATTATAATTTATATTCAGTCATTTCATTCCATTCCATTCTCACTCCATTCACCCAAAACAAAAAGACAAAAAACTTCTTTCAAAATAATTCAAAATGGCTATTCCAGAAGAATTTGATATTATTGTCGTTGGTGGTGGTTCCACAGGTTGTGCCATTGCTGGTAGATTAGGTAACTTGGATGAAAATCTAACTGTTGCTTTAATTGAAGGTGGTGAAAATAACATCAATAATCCTTGGGTTTATTTACCAGGTGTCTACCCAAGAAACATGAGATTAGACTCCAAGACTGCTACTTTCTATTCTTCAAGACCATCTCCTCATTTAAACGGTAGAAGAGCTATTGTTCCATGTGCTAATATTTTAGGTGGTGGTTCTTCAATCAATTTCTTGATGTATACAAGAGCTTCTGCTTCTGATTATGATGATTGGGAAGCTGAAGGTTGGACCACTGATGAATTGTTACCATTGATGAAAAAATTGGAAACTTATCAACGTCCATGTAACAACAGAGATGTTCATGGTTTCGATGGTCCAATTAAAGTCTCTTTTGGTAATTATACTTATCCAAATGGTCAAGATTTCTTAAGAGCTGCCGAATCCCAAGGTATCCCATTTGTTGATGATGCTGAAGATTTAAAAGTTTCACATGGTGCTGAATATTGGTTGAAATGGATTAATAGAGACTTAGGTAGAAGATCTGATTCTGCTCATGCTTATATCCATCCAACAATGAGAAATAAACAAAATTTATTTTTAATTACTTCAACTAAAGCTGAAAAAATTATTATTGAAAATGGTGTTGCTGTTGGTGTTAAAGTTGTTCCAATGAAACCAGTTGAAACTAAAAATCCTCCAACTAAAATTTACAGAGCTAGAAAACAAATTGTTTTATCTTGTGGTACTATTTCATCTCCATTAGTTTTGCAAAGATCAGGTGTTGGTGCTGCTCATAAATTGAGACAAGTTGGTATCAAACCAATTGTTGATTTACCAGGTGTTGGTGAAAATTTCCAAGATCATTATTGTTTCTTTACTCCTTATCATGTCAAACCAGGTACTCCATCTTTTGATGACTTTGTTAGAGGTGATAAAGCTGTTCAAAAAGCTGCATTCGATCAATGGTATTCTAATAAAGATGGTCCATTGACAACTAATGGTATCGAAGCTGGTGTTAAGATTAGACCAACTGAAGCTGAATTAGCTACTGCTGATGAAGATTTTAGAGCTGCTTATGATGATTATTTCGGTAACAAACCAGATAAACCATTGATGCATTATTCATTAATTTCAGGTTTCTTTGGTGACCATACTAAGATTCCAAATGGTAAATATATGTGTATGTTCCATTTCTTGGAATATCCATTTTCAAGAGGTTTTGTTCACGTTATCTCATCAAATCCATATGATGCTCCTGATTTCGATCCAGGTTTCATGAATGATCCAAGAGATATGTGGCCTATGGTTTGGTCATATAAAAAATCAAGAGAAACTGCAAGAAGAATGGAATGTTTTGCAGGTGAAGTTACATCACATCATCCACATTATCCATATGATTCTCCTGCTCGTGCTAAGGATATGGATCTTGAAACTACTAAAGATTATGCAGGTCCAGATCATTTCAGTGCTAACTTGATTCATGGTTCATGGACTGTTCCATTAGGTAAACCAAAAGAAAAGAATATTAGTCATGTTACTTCAAATCAAGTTGAAATTCATCCTGAACTTGAATATTCTGAAGAAGATGATAAAGCTATTGAAGATTATATTAGAGAACATACTGAAACCACATGGCATTGTCTTGGTACTTGTTCTTTAGCTCCAAGAGAAGGTTCCAAGATTGCTCCAAAGGGTGGTGTTGTTGATGCTAGATTAAATGTCTATGATGTTAAGAAATTGAAGGTTGCTGATTTATCAATTTGTCCAGATAATGTTGGATGTAACACTTATTCAACTGCTTTATTGATTGGTGAAAAGACTGCTACTTTAGTTGCTGAAGATTTAGGATATTCTGGTGATCAATTGAAGATGACTGTTCCTAATTTCAAATTAGGTACTTATGAACAAGCTGGTTTAGGTAGATTCTAAACTATTAACGTTTTTTTTTTCTTCTTGTTGTTTTCTGGTTGTTGCATCTTATGTAAACCCTATTTCTTTGTCTCTAAACGTATACGATTCATCTGTTTCTTTAAGTATATCGTGAATTAGTTCTTTGTCTCTATCAATTACATTAAATTTGTTTTGTACAAATTTCGTAATTAAGTTGTTGTGTAAGCGCGATCGATCAGTCCAATAAAGATTTGATCGAGATAGTGAATATTAAATAATAAATACTAAATACTAAATACTAAATACTAAATACTAAAACTATTAAACTGCTTAATATCTATAATTCAATTTTCTTTATTTCAACTTCTTTTTGCTCGGTATACGAATTTGATCTTTTATGTAACTTATTCGATATTCAGTCAACATAATTAATGCGGTAAATTATTCGATCATAAATCTGGTAAAGATTTTATCCTCTGTTTTCTATGAATTCTTTCATTTGTGGGAGTAACTGAACTGGATTTCACCCTGCAGTCACTAAATGGACTGTTAAATGATCTTCTTGGATAACAATGGTAAGCAATTAAACTGCGAAAATAAAATAATCTGACCGATGCTAATAAAAATGAACTAGGACATGAGCTACACTGGGGCTAACCAAAGTCATTTTGATATATATATGCGCTGTGTATTTTATAGACGCAAAGAACGAAAAGAAGAAGAACTACAAAAGGATTTTATGTGGTGTTATCGAGTTATCAATCATTACTATTACATTTCAGAACTGGGCAAGGACAAAATAAATAATGCAGGTTATTGATACTAACAGGGAAAAAAGGATGAATATATTTTCAAAAAATAACTCTATACAAGATGAAGAATACAAGTAATCCAATAAACACAAATGGAGCATACTGTTTCAGCAATAATTGAAAATTGATCTTCTCGGCGTATTTCTTATACTTCTTAGATTGCTGTTTTAAATTGGCTGATAAATCTTGTAATTTATCTAATGAATCCCCTCTATATAACAAATCTTCAATATTTTTGTTCATTATTAACTTAACATCGACTAAATCGGTATTCAATTTATCTAAATTTGATTGTGCTCTGGTATCACCATAAATCTTCTTCGTCTTGTTTATAAATGAATCAAATTGCATGAATTGATATGGTGTTAAGCTCGGTTTATTCAATTCATTGGAGTAGACGTGATCGAATTCGGTTGATATTTCTGAAAGGTATGAAAAAGCTAGCTTTTTAGGAAAGCTTTTCGTAGAGATACATATGTAAATGATTGAATTCAATATAACGTAGTGAAGGGTGTTGTTTCCTGAATCGATTGATGCTCTGGGTTCTGAATTTTCTGAACTGATCTTTGATATAATTAACTTACATTTTTTCTTCAATTCTAATAATTTTGGATCTTTTTCATCATCACTTGATGCAGATAACGGTAAGCCTTCAATAACAAAGATGTAATTATCCACTTAGTTAGTATTTGAGTTTCTAAATTGCTATGTAATGTACTAAATAGATACCAATCGTCATTGTTATCGAGATAGCATGCTTGTTAAAGGAGATTTTTTAACATTGACAGTTCAAAAAATTGACTCACCATCGGATATTCGGTATATTAGCGTGGACTCCATTTTAAATGGCAATTCAATCACGGGCAGCAGAAATACCAGGGCACTATATATATATATATATATTATTGTTAGATTGTTGTCGATCCAAAAGACAAAACAAAACGGGTTCAAATACGTGTGCGCTTGGAGATCAGAATGGTCATTATTTTGAAAAAGAAGACGTTACGTGAAAGAAGATCGCGGACGATTGATGAGCAGCATGTGGCCGATTGTCGCACAAAGCACTTTCCTAGATAGCTGTTAATTAATTTCAACTTAGCTTAGTATCGAATAATTAAATCATTGATTAACTTATTACATACACATCTGTTTTTCATGGATAGATCGACATGGTCAATATTATTACATCTAAATATACATAAAGGTATAAAGGAACAAACAACACAATGCAAAACAATACAAATTTCGAACTAAAAGATTGGTAGACAAACTTGGAATTCATTGACGTAATTTAGCAACAAGTTCTTTATCATTCTCGATTAATTCATATAAATATTGAATTCCTTGTTGTTGCTTAGACAAAATTTTGATTAATTTTGTCAACACCGCTTCATTCTTAGAATTCTTATTATCTTCAGAACTATTGCTTAATGTAACAGCAGAATCGGCACCGTTGCTGCCATTTGATGGATCTAATTTTTCCAAGTTGGCGTTTAAATTGATTAATCTTTGTTTCAAGTTACTTAGTCTTGCCCATAATTCATTTGATCTATTTAGTCCAATTGGATCATCGATCGAATTTAACAATTCTTTAAATTTGGATATTAATATTTCTTCGTCGTTACTTAGTTGATAACCTCTGTATTTCAATATAGTCAAATTGATTGCAATTTTCAATAGTTTCAAATTTAACAGTTTTTGATTGATCTTACACTTGATTAATCTATTCAATGAATCTAAATCATGTTTATCGCCCAAATTTATCAATCTTGTATTTATGTCATTCAGTATTAATCTTGTTTGTTTTATATGTTCAATTTGTAAATTTGATCTTTGAAACAAATCTTCAAACCCTTTAACTTTAACAGGAATTGAATTGTAATTTTTGGGTCTTGCTTCCATAGCTTTTTCCCAATCTTCAGGAGATTCATCTATTGGTCTTTCATAATTATTGAAATCTTGTGGGACTTTATTGTAAAAATATGTTTTCATTATCAATTGATTGGAATTTGAATCCCATGAATTTTTCACTTTTGTCAATTGATCATTTATTGTTGGTGTATATCCTGAGCCATTAGATGAGGATTGCTGGGTAGACTGTTGTCCTATTATTTGAGCTTGTAATACAGTGGGATGAACTTGTTGCTGTTGAGGTTGAGATCCACCAGACCATGCAAATGAAGGTTGTGAACTCTGAGTAAAATTCAGATTAGTTGGCGGTTGCTGTTGCTGTTGCTGTTGCTGCCCTGGTTGTTGTTGTGGTTGCTGTTGCTGAGATTGTCCAAATAAACCACCAACTGGTGTTGTGTTATTATTATTGTTATTATTATTACCAAACAATCCCCCAGCTGGTGCAGTGGATGCATTATTGTTACCAAATAGTCCCCCAGCATTTGTACCATTGGTGGTATTAGTATTGGAGGTGTTGCTCGGTCCTAACAGACCACCACCTGTGATAGAACTTCCGCCGAAAGAAAACCCTCCAGTTGGTGCTGTAGGCTTGGTATTTGCTCCAAATAATGAACTGCCTGTTGAAGAAGCTGCGGTATTATTATTATTATTTGATGTTCCACCGAAGGAAAATCCACCACCAGTAGTACCTGTCGTGGCATTTCCAGTGGCAGTGGTATTATTAGTAAGGTTGGTTCCGAACCTCCCTGCAGAAGGGGTTGTGGAATTGGCAGCTGAGCCAAATAGACCTCCATTAGATGCTGGCGTAGATGTCATTGAATTGTTGTTATTACCAGCAGTATTTGATCCAAAGGAGAACCCATTCGTGGTCGATGGGGCTGCAGATGTAGTACTGTTATTTGAACCACCAAATAACCCACCTGAAGGGCCAGCTGGGACGGGTGTGGAGCTCTTAGCACCAAACGTAAAGCTTCCTCCTGTACCACCTAATGAATTTGATCCTGTATTGTTGTTGTTGTTGTTGTTGTTACTGTTTAATCCACCAAAAGCAAATCCACCAGAAGGTGTGTTAGAAGTAGCAGCAGGCGTTGACGGTTTGGAACCAAATGAAAAGCCAGATCCTCCACCAAACATAATAATTGAAACCTTTATTGAGTATATTTACAGTTGGTCTGAGTGAATTTACCAACTCCAAGTTCGTGAATAACTCACAAATAAAGGTTTTCAACTTATAATAGTAAACCGAATCAAACCATCAACAAACAAAGAGAAAAATAACGATTCATATAACATGATTATGTACGTGATTATGTAATGTTACCCTATTCTCATCTTGATTAGTGCAACGGTGTTTATGTTGCACTTCTCTTTAGCTTCATGATTCCACTGTTCAGTGGCCACATTGGTATCATTACAGGATGGATATACAATATAATCAATCTAATACACAAAGCGAGTTTATATTAGAGCAAATTATAGTAGAGAATACATAAAGATAGCGTATATTTTTCAAAATCTGTGACTCTGTGACTCTCTCTATTGATATGACTTCCATCAACCATAATCCAAGGCAATTCATTATATGCCACAACCACCTCTTAACGACAAAACTAGATGTAAATCAGAACCTGCACGAACACCACATTCTTCGAGAGTCTTATCGTCGTCTCTGTAAATTCATCATCGAGTTCAGATGTGTAACGTTAGTATGAATCAAATTAATGGTTTTATAAAACTTGTCAGTGATGGGGACACATCTTTGTATCTTCATATTGCAACTAATTGAAATACTTACAACTGTTTCCCAGCAAACAAGAATTTTTGTTGATGAGGTGGAATACCTTCTTTCACTTCGATAGTTTCTTTCAAATTGATTACCTAGAATAAGAGTGATGTTGTCGGTAAGCATTGTTGGTTAGTATATGTACTTATCTTTTCATGACGAGGTGAGTCTGTTATTAAGAACATTATTTTCAACTGTTGAACATTAAGTGATACGTACTTTATCAGTCAATTCGACATCAATTCTGATCTAAATTCAACGCACATGATAGGAAACACATTCAATCAATGTTAGTATTCAAATTGAGGTCATGAAAAAAAAAAGCATGTTCAATCTGTTGTACAATTGGCAATTCTAAAGTACTTACAATTCTTCCTGTCAAACTCTATATTTATTAGATCATACGATCGATGAAGTTAGTACAAAGGTAGAAAGATAAAGTCGAAACGGGTGTTTAAAAGACTGTGGAGTCTTCAAGATAAAGTCGAAACGGATGTCTAAAAGACTGTGGACTCTTCTCGGACTCTTCTTGAAGCGGATGTAGAACACTTACTCTAACTTTGATCTCAGTCATATTAAGTGTGTGTGTATCTAAACAGGTATACAATGATTATATTCATAAACAATTCAGAATACACAACAATACAACAAATTAAACTTTCTTTTCTTCTATCACTAACCTTTTGTAACCAGTTCAGTTCACAATGCAGTTAGGATTTCGAGCCACTGGGATTCTAAATTTTTGCGGAAAAATTTCTGTCTTCCCCATAATTCTATCATTGACGATTGTACCAGTGACCACTGTATCTTCTACTGGACACCACTTTCATATACATACGTGAATATAAATCCTAAACTTGAATATATACAATACGCTGTTACTAATGCTCCCCACTCCCACGATTATAGAACCAAATTATGAAAGAATATACGAACCAGCCGAAGATTCGTTCTTACTGCTAGACCTTTTCGAAGAACTACAAGACTACTTTAAGTCCCAGAAATCATTTTGTCACAAGACTCCATTGATAGTGGAGATAGGGACAGGGACAGGTATAGTTACTACGTTCTTGAACAAGTATATACTTTCTGATGCAATTTACATAGCTACAGATTTGAATCCATATAGCTGTCAAACATCAATACGAACTAACAAATTCAATGCTACTGACTACAACTTTGATTCAATACGATGTGACCTGACAACATGCTTAAATTTTAATAGCATAGATTTGTTGGTGTTTAATCCTCCATATGTGCCTGCTGAATACATCCCCAGAATACCAGAGACATTGGAAGAAGAAAGTAAGTGGGTTGATATTGCATTGAATGGTGGACCAGATGGAATGGACATTACTATAAAGGTACTAAAGAAACTGAATGATACTTTGAGTGTTGGTGGAGAGGCTTATATTTTGTTTTGCGCTAGGAATAAACCAGAATCGGTTGTGAAAAATTTTCTACTACAAAATCATAATTTCAAAGTGGAAAAAGTCGTTAGTAGAAAAGCAGGATGGGAGGTTTTGAGTGTCTATAGATTTCATAAATTGACATAATTTGTATTTTTTTCCTATATAGTACATAGATGCGATCATTGGAAAGGGCAAACCAAGGCAGATTATTCGAATAAATCATTGAATAAATCTTGTTCGACAAGTTCTAAATCGGTATGTTTCATATTATAATCATTTTCATAGTTGCAAATAGTCAATTTCTCGAAGAATTCTCTTAATTCAAACACATTACTTATAGTCTTATATCCAAGTAAGATCGGTCTTTTCTCTTTATCATTCAAGAATGTTGACGTGATCTTCAACTTTGAATGAGGATCAATAATTCTTAGATTTTTCAAGCTGCTGATCTTGTCAATCAATGATATAACAGGAATATTAGATTCTCGGTAAACAGCATCAGTGCTATCGGAAATAAATAACCATTCACACAACTGAAACTCTTCCGTCTTTAGTAATAATAGAACATCGAGTAATTTGCATGATTGCAAAATTAATTCATTGTCCAACGGAAGTCCCACCTCTTTTGTTGGCTCGTCTTCCAACTCCTTACTATTTAAATCTGACAACAATTGGAAGATTTCATGGAAAATGGTTTGTAGTTCGGTATAAATAGTGGGCCATAAGGTGACCAAATGAGCTTCTGAAAATTTCAGCACAACGGCCCTAAATAATAACAAAACATAAGGTTTTAAGGATTGTTGAGATGAATTTTTCGATATATCATAAATCTTGGTTTGCAATTCTTTCAAATAATTTAAAAATGAATCCTTTGGAGAAATCATTATTAGATATGCAATTCTTTTCAAGTTTAATATTCTATTGATCAGTTCGGAATCATTCCAGTTGAATAAAGTGGATGATCCGCTATATGGGACCAACTTAATTATCAGTTCATTCATTCTATCCTTATCCAGTTCAATCCACTTCAAGAAAACTGAATCCCAATCTGACTTAATTCTTCCAAAATCGAAAAATTTGGAATCCATCAACGATTCATAGCATAAGCTCTTCCAAATTCTCAAATTAGAACATTGAGGTAACTCACTGAAAATCTTCATTAGAGATAATACGTAAAAAGGCACTTGATTCAAAGACTTATATTTTATGGAAGGAGCAATGGTACTGCCTATTATCGTAGTCAGGCATTGCAAAGTTTTATCTGAATCTTGAACAATAGTTTGAATTTTCGGAATGACATGACTCAACGCTGAGCATAACTCTTCTTTAATGATAGCCTTTTCCGATACGTCTTTCGGTGGTGATGATTCTCTAACACTTGAATGAGTGTGTGTCGGTTTATTCAAAGCAGCATTTGAATTTATTGTATTCAAACTACTACCATTATTTGTATTTGTACCCGTCATTATGGCAGGTGCCGTGGCCTGAGTCAACGTCTCGCTAGAGTCTGTCTCGGCACTTGGTAACATATTCAAAGGATTTAATAAGGATGTAATTGAATTATCGTCAAGTAAGCTGAACTTTACGTTCACAGCAATACTCAAAATCTTATTGAAAAAGTCCACCATTTCTTTTCTAACTTTTCGTTGTTCACCAAAACTTGTTTGTGATAGTTTCACCCCAATAATAGTGGTAAATTTGAGTAAGTCCGGGTACAGTAATCGATACATTGAAGAATTTGATTGTACATCTTTCAAAAATGGTGTGATCTGAGGCCAAATGTCTTCGATCACATCATTGCTTAAAGACTCCACGTAGTCAACTAAAAAATTGGTGACCTCTTTGTCAGATAGGTTGGTAATCAATGAAGATCTTTTGTTTGCTTCCAACAGCGAAATGTTCACCCTTGACACTAATGAATCTATCAGTAGCGGTAGAGTAGTTTGAGATCTTGACCCATCCAGCACATGGATAATCTTGAATGCAGCGCAATCACTATTAAACATACTTTGTCTTTTCTGGCAACTTATCAACGTTTCTAGAGTTTCTAGAGGCTCTAACATATAAATATTCTCGAGCAGCTTTTTGGTCCGAAACTTCAACTTGGAAGCATTGTAGTTGATTGATTTGGAGAAAGTCAAAAATGGTGGTTTCATTTCCTCTATAACAGCTGTTTTCAATGAGTCTATACTAGGAAATCTAACACTCGACGTTAATCTACTAGAGTCAAGAGATGGTGGAGTAATCAGAGATTTGCTAATTGGTATCACCTTGGACATTTCATCTGCCCATAGCCAAATCTTATAATTAGTAGTTACAGAATGTTTCAAAGCTTTCAATATCATCACTCTTCTATCAAACTCTTCATTCTTATCGTTAGGAGTCTCCACTTGAAAAACACCTTGAATTACAGATCCAAAAAAACTTGTCTCTTTATTGGATAAGCCGCCAGCACCATTTGTATTTGAAAAATTTCCAGTTGGAACATAGTTCAGGTATCTATGAGAAGTAGTTAATACGTCTTGTAATCCATTTATCATTTCCGAAATAGATTCGTCAAGTTCAGTAAGTTTGCTATCGAAAGAAACACTTCCTTCGGTGATGTAAATTTTGTTCAAAGCAAACAAGTCCTCGATCTTATCACATATACATTGCGTGATGTGCAACGTACTTTTGAATATAAGTTCGGGATAATGATTTGACGTTTGTGTTATTAAGCCCGTCCATGCTTCTAAGGCTATAGCAGTATTAGAATTCATTATACCTAACTCTACAAATTCTGAGAAATTGGACACAATGTCACTGATTGGGATTTCAAACAAAGAAACTATAATCTGTTTTTGAGTTGATATTTTCAGAATTTTAACCAAAGTGCCTAGATAAAACGAAACAATAACACCCGATGAATCACTTGAGCTAGCCTTGCTACTGAGTTTGGATAACAGTGTTGAAATTTCTTCAAAGTTGCTCTCAGATCCATCAACCAAAAGTTCCAATAAGTTCAGAGAAATCTTGATACATTTGGAATAATTTTTTATCTCATCCACGTCTAAGCTTGCTGGTCGATCAATGGATAAAAACCTCAAAATAGTGGTTAGAAGTAAAGATTTATAAGTTGAAACATTCCAATGGTTATTGTTAATGATGCTAATCTCCCTGTCATTATCCATAACACAAAGCTCTGCTTTGAAAACTGGAAGCAATAAAGCAGAGTCTGTAGTGAGTAGATTGTAAAGTGTCTTCAACTGATAAGCAAATAATTCAAAGTCATCATCCCCATTATCACTGAAACTAACAGTTTCCAAGAACTTATTTTTTAGTAGCAGCCCAGAACAGCAGATTTTGAAAATTCTGTTAATTGAACCACTATTAATAGTGCCCTTTATCCATTTAGAAACAAGACTGGCTTCTAATTCCTCCTTACTGTCAAGATAATCTAGAATTAGTTGAAGAGGTCTAGATAGAATAGTATCAGACTCGTTCAAAGAAGATGAATGAGTCCATAAAGCATTGAATGCTCTTACTCTTGTTGAATAATCGGATTTCAAGAAAAGAGAAGATAGAGCAGCCTCTATATAATGAGAATTAACAGTCATTTCTAAATTCCATATTTTCATGACTGACTCAACTTGATATTTCCCACTTACATGTATCAAACAATTCCATAACAACTTTATAACAATTTTCAACAACTTTAGAAGACCAAGTTTGGAAGTCTGTTTGGATAAAGTTTTGAAGATTAAGGAAATACCAAAAGCAACAGGGATATCCTCGTCCTCAAAAGTATCAAATGAATAGTTATTCACCGCTGTAATTAATGTTTGATCAGACCAGTCTGTTGCACTTGCAGGAATTTTTTCGAGCAAGTCATTTAATATCTCGCAAAAGTTGTAAAATTCCGATGATTTGTGTTCGTTTAAGAGATTTTGGGTGATAAAAGTAGTCAGACTCAGTAACATTGCGCTGAGATCGGCAGTATCAAACGGCTTTTCATTGGTCTTGAAATCGTTTTCGTTAGATGGTTCTTCTCCCGCCTCTTTTCTTTGGTTCTGATGTTCCGACGTAATGTAAAATGTTGTTAACTTACTAAAAACATCACTTTTGAATTGGTCAAAATTCTCAAATAATGTACTTATATCCGTATACTTCTTATCTGCGTGTTCGATGGGTAAGAAAGCTCTCTGTGGAATTAGATTCATCAAAAGTCTGATTAAATTTATCCATTCGTGCTCGCCTTTGTATGATATGAGCACTGTGAACAATATTAGCGGAATATGGGTAACAACCATATCTTCATCTTCTACTTGGAAATGTTTTAGCAAGAAACAAATCAAACTGATTTCATTATTCTGAACTAGCTTCAAAATATCGGACCAAATGGTTATCGACTCCACTCCATCAAAAAAAGAGTTAGCATTTTTTAATAGCTCTTCGAACTCTTCAATGGTGTTTGTCTCATATGTCTCTTTTGTGCATCTAACAATTGGTATCAAAATCTGTGGAACAATCAATTGACCAATTTCCCATTTATCCATTATGGCAATAGAAATCTTACAAGCTTCGATCCTCTGCTGTAAAACTGTGTTTGCATATGCAGAACCATTTATCAAAGAAAACAAAGTATTTTGTAAATGCACTAAGCCATACTTCTGAAAATATTCGGATCTCGAAATAACAATCTTAGGAGTAGCACTCACTAGGGAAGACGAAGGAGGGGTAGATGAAGTATTTGGTAGAGCTGCAGTAGAAGTACTGACAACAGTACCTTCTGGATGTTCTGGGCCCAAGAACCAATTCCATAATCTTCTATTCAAGGACATATCTTTACGTAAAACAGTAGTAGCAGCACTTAGAATCAATGTTTCTTTATCTTTATCAGTGACTAAAAATTGTACAACTTCGAGATTCAAGGGTAGTTTCAAGGAAAGTAAATCAAAAAACCCTCTTTGAACATATAAGTTATCATCTTTCAAGCCTCTACTAAAAGCCCTCACTAACAAACCTGCTTCCGGGGACACGCATGCTCTAGCCTCGGGAGAAAGCTTCGAAAGTATAGTTGACTTTTCGTTCACCACTTCGTCGGAGTCATCATTATTTACAAGCTCAAAGCTCGGAAATTTTTTGATACACCATTCCATTGCACCAGATCTCTTATCTGGTGAGGTGACAATACATAAGAACAAGCATTGCCAGAAATGAGAATCATTGTTTAAATGCTTTTTGAAAGACTCTATCAAGTCCAACACAGCTTCAAATGATTCTGATGTGGTGTCATCCAACGCAGGAAGTAAACTCAACAAAATTGACTTGAAAGCACTTCGGAGAACTACTGAATCTAGTGTGACTAAATAAGTTTGAAATAGCTGGATTAGCTCGGGTTTGACACTGATGCTGGCGTATGACATCAAGGGGAGTAATCCAGGTAACCAGATTGTGATATCTGAGCTTAAGTTATCAACCCCCAATATTTGAAATATTAATGACAAAACATCAATTGCCTTTCTATGAACTCCGCTTGGCAATTTTGCTGATAAACATTGTGATAAAGTCTTAGAAATTTCGAAATCCTTTGGGATCCAGTGATTGATAGCAGGCTCTGGATTTGTTTGTAGAGCTCTTTGTAACTTACTTAGGTATGATATATAGTCTGCCCATTCATCCACTGAATCAAAAGCTGTCAAGGCCTTTTCTATGTTGGAAACGTACTTTTTTTCTTTAGCATTCAATTGCTTTGTGGCATGTTTGGCATTTGAACTCTTACCATATAGCAATGGCAAGGGAGACATTGATCTTAAAAAGTTTGATCCCTTTGTCTGCTGAGACGACATTTTGTAAAACAGGCTTCAAGCAAATCAATTGCAGCAAATTTGGGTGTCTATATTAAAGGGATTTTAGGTTCCTTCTTAGATAATGTATTGTGAATACGATAAATGTTCTTTGTGACCAGAGCTGTTCCTGTTATTGTACAAGCTTCTCTGTGTTGTTGTTTCCAAGATAGGATAAATAAAGGGTGCAAAGATGTCCGCGCGTTGAAGTTTGAAGTCAAAGAGGGATAGAAAGTATTCATTTTATTCTACATTCTTCCTTATTCACTTTGGTATATGTTTATACTATATATATACTATATAGTAGTATAGTAAAGCTCACTTCTATATATATTTATAGTATATTATATCTTCAAAAATAAGAAAAATCAAGTATAGACTTCTGAGAGATAAAAGCTTATGTCTGCATTGCAAAGTTGGGGTTCATTAATCTACAAGTACTAAGGGAAAGATTAACACAGTTTTGCCTTTCAACCCTTTATCTTAGTATCGACATATTCCGACTCAACTTCAAGATTGTCACTTTCAACATTTTCTGCAAATTTATAATCACCGAACTTTATGTTGATCTCTTCCAAAGTCAATCCCTTTGTCTCAATCCACAAGTACCAGATAACAGGTAAAAACAATATGTCATAACATGCATTGATAATGTAGAACTTCCATCCTACTGCATTCATCGCAATAGACAAAATAAAAGCACCCAATAGGCCAAAGCCACAGTTCCAAAATCTGAACCATGCCGATCCCACTGCTCTTAACCTAGTTGGAAAAATTTCAGAAGGATACAATTGATTTAATGGAGTGAAAGAAAAGTTGTAAAATGCATTAAATAAGAACATCCAGAAAATAGTAGCATATTGAGCTGAATGGTTAGAGGCGCCATCTCCCCAATGTAAAATGAAACCTCCAAGACAGAAGAAACAAACAATCATACCAATCAGTGATACAAATGCTTGCTTCTTTCTTCCAAAATAGTCAAAACAGAAAGCTCCACAAATTGCAACAACAAAATTCCAGCAAGCACTGATCAAATTAATTTGGAGTAATTTTTTAGCACTGGTGATACCGGCTTGCGATAACAAAACTGTTAAGTAATACGATCCAACTGAGGAACCACCCATTTCTAGCAGCCAGCACATTGTGATAACAATGAGAAGTCTTCTAATCATTGGTTTTGTAAAAGTGAACAATTCACTCCAGTTACGTTTGCCCCCTCTAGCATCTGATTCAATCTCCAACTCTATTTCATGTAGGATTGGAACTACTTGCTCAGCATTCAAACCGTGGGAGATCTGAATGACTTCTGAAGCATATTCAACATTTCCTTGCAAAAATAACCACCTTGGAGATTCTGGTAGGAATGGTAATAGAATTATTGCCAATGCAGATGGGGTGGCCTGTAATACGGCTGGCAATCTCCAAGACCAAGTACTTTCAATGTCAACAGTACGGTAAGTAACAGCAGTGGCGATAATAGCACCAGCATTAAACATGGTGAAAAAGAGGCCAACTAGCCAACCTCTTTTGTTGGATGGGGCAATCTCTGTAATCAATAGCGGAGAGGCCCCACAGGCATTACCGATTCCAAAACCCAAAATAATGCGAGAAACTAGAAACATAGCCATGTTTTGAGCAGCAGATTGTAGAATAACACCAATGAAAATAACACAAGTGGAGAAAAAAATTGTCTTTTTACGGCCATATGTATCAGATAGATAGGAAATCGAAACAACAGAAGAAATGTTTCCAATCCACATAGAAGCATTTAGTAACCCGATTGTAGCAGGATTTGTATTGAAATATGTTGTGAATTGGGGGATAGCAATCAATCCAGACATCATCATGGTGTCATATCCCATGGTAGCACAATTAACAACCGCACATGCAATTAGTACAACAAACAATACTGTTTGATTTCTTGGGCATAACCTTGGAACATATTTGAAGTCACCCATCTTGCTTTAACTAATGATGAAGATAAAAAAGACGATCTTGTAATTTTTATCAGAACCAAAAATATTCTTCAGGTATAAAGGAGTGAATCAAAAATAAAAAGAGCACAAACTAAAGTCAAGAATTTATACTGGATATATATTCCTGGTCTGATGGACAAGATCAACAATGTTCTTATTTTTGGCAACTATCAGATGTCAGATAAATCTCAAGGTGATAATCGGGTAAAGTCCAATTGAGTGATCCAACAATGAAACTATCTTATCAGTTGGTGATTTTCCAATGATCCATGAAACAATTCATTGGATGCTGGTTTAAGTCATTAAAATCAAGAAGCGAACCAGGAACAATTGATTGAGGAGGTTTGAGGTCAACTATGATTTAAACTTTAAACCCCCAACCACAAAAGTGTATACAAGATACACTATACTTGTTCTCCATCAGGGCCCAAAAACTTCAAATTTTTACCAGATTGATGGATCGAAAATCTCAACTCTTATCCTTCTTTGAGACGAAAGCTCTCTTCTTTTAATCTTATCAGTGCATCATATATCAAAAGTGTTTCGACCGAAACACAGATAACATTATGAGTGTGTCGGCCGACGCACTCAAAAACAATTTAATGTGCGGCTCTGTCAATAGTGATCATGAACTACCAATCACTCTTGCTTGATCTCTTTTCCGTTGAATAAGTTTCTCATTACACATTCAAAACGTAAAGTCCCCTATGTGTGGTAAGATTAGTCTTGTTAAGTGGATATCAGAGAGTTTCCAGCCACCGATTGGATAGTGAATGGTATGTTTCGCAAATATCCGAAGTGTTTCAGTTTGATAAACATATATAATGCTCGATATATCACTTTACCTACAATTGGTCTTTTCATGATGGCATCTGTTATCTAGGGAATCGAGTTATTTACGTATTTTTAAGGACAACACTCGTGACTCAGTCAGCTATTATTATTTAGAGTATAAGACAACACATAATGACAATCAGTGAAGTTGTTGACATTGATAAGGTTTTGCCACAACTTACCTTGGACGAAAAAGTCAAGCTACTAGCAGGACAAGATATGTGGCACACTTATGCTGTTCCTCGATTAGGAATTCCTTCGATCAGATTAACAGATGGACCAAATGGTGTCAGAGGAATTAAGTTTTTTGATAACGTTCCAACAGCATGTTGTCCGTCAGGTGCAGCATTGACATCTTGTTGGAATAAAGACTTGATGTACAAAATTGGTAAGATGAATGGCCAGCAAACCAGAGCCAAAGGTGGGCATATTTTATTGGGACCAAATATCAACCATTTCCGCTCCCCTTTGAATGGCAGATCGTTTGAAACTTTTGGTGAAGATCCAATATTATCAGGACAACTTGCAGGTGAATATTGCAAAGGTGTTAAGAGCGAAAGGATTGGAATTTGCCCAAAACATTTGGTTTGTAATGATAAGGAAGATTTTAGAATGACTATGAATGTTGTTGTCACTGAAAGGGCTTTAAGGGAGATTTACCTTTTACCATTTATGATCACTCAAAAGGAGGCCAATCCGGATATGTACATGACTTCCTATTCCAAATTGAACGGTAAGTTTTGCAGCGAGAATTCACATCTATTGAAGGATATTTTGAAAACCGAATGGGGTTTTTCAGGTGCATTTGTCTCAGACTGGTATGGTACTTGTTCAAACGCGGAGTCATTGAATGCCGGTTTGTCTTTGGAAATGCCAGGGCCGTCAATTTGGCGTGGTCAGTTGACTCAATATTCGGTATTTCATAACTTGGTCACGGAAGAAACAATTGATGGATTGGTCAAAGATGTTTTGAAGGTGGTTCAAGTTGGGCAATTATCTGGTATTCCTGAGAATTCCATTGAAGGTATGAAAGATGATGAAGAGACGGATACCTTGCTAAGACAATCAGCTTGTGAAGCTATCGTGTTACTTAAAAACGATGATCTGATTTTACCATTGAAAAAAGATAAAAAGGTTTTGTTAATTGGTGCAGCTGTGGAAGTACCAACATATGCTAGTGGTGGTTGTACTTATGTGGTTCCATATAGAGCTATATCTCCTTATGAAGGATTTGTTACTAAAATTGGTGAAAATTTGGTTGACTACGAATTAGGAGCACCGAATAGTAAATCTCTGCCATCATTTGCTAAACTTGCGGAAGATCAATCTCAAGCCCTTCCTATCTTGTACTGTGTTTATGATGATCCCAGACATGTCAAGAATCGTAAAGCAATTACAGAATCATGGGTTTCGAATATAGATGCCATTTTTGGTGACTTTGATCCAAAGAAGTTGAGAGATCCAGCTCAATTATATGCCCATTTTGAAACAAAAATCAGGGTTTCGGAAGCCGGAACGCACACTATTAATTTGAAGAATTCTGGGCTCGCCAAGGTGTATATCGATGGTAATCTCGTTGCTGTCAATGACAAAATTCACAAAGTAAGTGGTGCTTTTGGTATCGATGCTCCTGAGATATTCTTTGAAGTCGACTTATTATCTGACAAAAGCTATACTGTTGAGATTGATTTTTCAAGTACTATCGGTAAGTCTTCGTTCATAACTGGTTACGGATCTGTATCATGTGGTATTGCCAAAACACTAAATGTGAAGCAAACAATCAAAGATGCAGCATCGAAAGCCGCTGAATATGAACAGGTTGTTGTTATTTCTGGATTGAACAAAGAATTTGAAGTTGAGGGTACAGATAGAGAAGACATGGAGTTCCCACCATATCAAAATGAATTGATTCAATCCGTGTTAAATGCAAATAAAAATACGGTTGTTGTGGTCGAGTCTGGTACCCCTTTACACATGCCATGGATTGATGATGCTAAGGCGGTTGTTCGTTCTTCTTATTTGGGAAATGAATTGGGAAATGCACTTGCAGATGTGATCTTTGGTGACTATAATCCTAGTGGAAAGTTGACCTTTACTTGGCCAAAGCGTTTACAAGACCATCCAACTTACTTACATAACAACGTTGATGCTAACTTTAATTTGTTGTATGGAGAAGATATTTATGCAGGATATAGATACTTTGATACTAAGGACATTGATCCATTATATGAATTTGGTTATGGCTTATCTTACACCTCTTTTGTGCTCTCCAATTTGAAGGTCTTCAATAAAGATAATAGCGAGGAAGTCATTCAAGTTTCGGTGGATGTTACAAACACAGGTTTATTGAAAGGTTCAGAAGTTGTCCAGGTTTATGTTAGTTTTAAGTCCAAACTGACTCCAAGAGCTGATAAGGAACTGAAAGCATTTGATAAAGTCAGCCTGAATACAGGGGAATCCAAGACTATTGTTCTTACCATGGAAACAAAGTACACGTGTTCATTTTACAATGAAAATATCAACAAATGGACAATTGAAGGTGGTACCTATAAGTTACTGGTTGGTACCTCTTCGAGGGATAAAAATTTTTTGGTTGATACGTTTGATATTGCTTCCACCAGAAACTGGACAGGAATCTGAATAGCGGCTTTCTGAATAACTTCTGACTATCTTATATAATTCACTAAATACCGAATAGAGTAAATACCAAATAAGAAGTAAGAAATAAGAAATAGTAAGTTTTATGGTTGTATGATACCGGCGCTTGGCACTGTCGCTTAATTATAAGAACCTCGTTGTAAACACTACATTGAATTATCGTGAGTGTAATTTCACGACTTTTCTGTTGTTTTTACACCAATAGTCAAGACTGCATTTTTGTATGTTTCATGATTTCCTACAGCCAGACAAACGAACTGGTCAAGAATCAAGATGATTGTCTGTTAAAGGCTGTGTACTTCACGCACTTTATAAAGCTTGGATAGAATTTATAATGATTACCGATAAGAGAAGAGATCAGATTGACTAGAAGTTCTTAAAAGTAGGTGTGATCATTTCATCATCATGATTCTTCAATCTATATACTGTCATTTTGTGAAAGTATCAGAATACGATAAAGAAAATGGAAACCCTTCAGGGTCGCTTTCCAGATTCCATCCGTAAAGTGCGTCGAAAACCATTGAGTTGTACGGAATGCAAAAGAAGAAAAGTCAAATGTTCTAAGACTATCCCATGCACTAATTGCATCAATAGAGGGGTTAGGTCCACGTGCATTCGGGAGACTGTGATGGTTGTCACCAAAACGAAAGCAGTTAGTTACAATATTAACAAAGGTACAACTACAGATTCTGAACCCACCATTCGGTCTGTTCAAACGGTGAAAGACACATTGATAAAAGATAATGATATCCAATCAGTCAAAGATACTATTCAGGCACTGACATATGGAATTGGGGAACTTGATAGCTTATCAAGCGCTCAGGAACTAAATGCGGATGTTAACTGGTCGTCATTGAACGAAGATCTATCCACATTTTTGGGAAAATTCGATAGAGCCAGCTCGCAGAAGATTTGCATGTTCTCTTGTAAGTATGTCACATTTATCCATCAAGGAATAATTCCCAAGTTGTTTATGGAAGATCACGACTTATTTTGGAATAGCTATGCTGATAGCGATAGGGACTGCTTGCTCTATTATAGAAACAATCAATTTTTAAGAAAACATCCTAGAAATTATTACTTTTGGATGTCGTTATATTATATCAATTTATGTATTGGAGTATATTTTGGAGCTGAGATATTGAAAGATATTCCTGGGTTTTGTTTTACAGAAGAAGATTTAAAAGTGATACCTAGGTTGTTTTTCCAAGCTTCGTTTGATTGCGTTTTCAAGGCTGAATGTTTGAGAATTCCAGATATCAGAACTTTGCAAATATACTGCTGCATGAGTGTTTGCTTTCATGCCTTTGGTCGCATGAGACTGGATTACAATCTTTTGGACATTGTGAAGCATACCGCTCATCATTTAAAACTTGATTCAATCACTGAAGTAATAGATCAACATTGTCAAGTAGATTTCTCCATGGAGGTAGGGAAGAGGTTGTTGTCCACCCTATGTATTATTGATTGGTTGACAAATGCGGAAACTCCAAAGATGATACACTTTCATAATTATAATATTTCCCATCCTAAGTACATAACAGATGATCAACTATTGGGACGAGTACCAATTACCGAGTCAATTGTCCAATTATGTGGAAGCTCATTTTTGGATTTTAATATCGATTATGAACAATTTTCTCCTCTCATTTATCAAAGGGTTATGTTTGAGATAGCTGTGATTAAGAGAAAATGTTATGCAGAGCATGCAACTTTCAGATCAATCAATCACTACTTTATCCAAGTTAAAAAGTTGAAAAATAAGTGTCTGCAAATGTTCAATCACAAGGTTACTGAAGAGCAAATGGTTGTAGACTTGAATGAGACGGAATCTCTCTTGACCTTTGTTCCTCTAATTTACTCGTATTCAAAATACTTACTGCTGAGCTCATTGAACGAGTTACAATTAGACTGCGGAAGACGTTTACTTTCCATTGTGGGAAGAGAGGAATGGTCCAGAAAATACAGGCATTGTTGCTTGAATTTATCACTAGAGCAATTAGATAACTCGACTGTTAGTGTCCCTGAATACTTTGAAGTGCATTGGATTGTCATTCAACATATGATTTTTTCATGTATGTTTCTATTGATCGATATGTTGATTTTCAGTGATAAGCTGAGTGATAAAAGTGATGTTGTATATCACTCTGGATATAAACTAGATTGTATAGAAAGATCCTTCTCCACCATTTCAAAGCTGGAATCAACTCATTACACGGCTAAAGTTGGATTAGCCGTAGTCAAAAAGCTTCATCATCTAGTCAGTTCGGTGAAGTCTTATGAGGTGGCAATACATGTGGGACAAAATTGTAACGTTCCAGGATTCAAAGTCGAAGAGATATCATTAAGAGAATTTTTAAACGAGTTGCGTATTAGCCTTCCTAATAAGAATAAAGGTTATCATGATAACTGTATGGGGATTATGACTCCGGACAGATCACAGTACTTACGTGAAAACCATAGTGAATTTCCAGAATTTTCGCATACTTCTTCAGAGAGTCTGAACGGTGACTGCAGGTTACTTTCAACTAACTTTATCTTTGATCCTGGATATACAGATATGTTGGATGGTACTGGTTGGAAAGAATTTCTAGACTTTTTTTATGGTGGTGGATTACAAGATTTTCAGGTTTAAGGATCCAACCGTCACCCTTTTTGAATAAATTTACAGGTAAATCAATTCAAAATGATTATATTCTATTGATACTCAAATTAATGGCGCTTATCATATATGATGATGATTTTGTGTTCAGCTGTAGGGATAATATGAGTTATGAATTCTAACTTAATAAATTGAGTATGTAATCAAGAAATCTAACCCGGTGTAAAGATGTTCAATTCGGCGGTTCTCGTCTTGTTTTGTTAAGTGAGCTAGATAGATTCAAAGATGATCTTTATTCAAACAAAAGGCTTGAAAGAATAAAGTTTCAAATATGATTCATTGAAATGGGTTCAAACATTCAATTTCAATTTGCAAGCCATAGTACAACTTTGTAAATGACAAAATGGATATTACAGTGTGGAGTGCTATGTGTTATCCCTTCAAGGTAAAGTTTTAAAACCGCATTCTTTGTTAACTAATATATATTTTAACTGTCATATTAACCTTTTTGTTTAACTGATATAGGGGATAATCTACTTTTCGACGCACACAGACGGATGGATCCAGTTCAGGGGTATAATTCTGCCATTGTTGCTAGTTACCATTGTGATATACAGCCTGGCGTTTGCATTGTACAGTCTGGCGTGGATATTTACGGGAGGAATTATTGCAGTAGTAGGACCATCAATTTTCCAAATATCTCATTTCATTGTAATTTTCATCAATAATAAGTTCCTGTTGCCTGGCCCATTGGACCGTACATTTGAAAAAGTCATTAATGATGAATTACAGTTAAAGTACAACTCATTACCAAAAGGTATTTTGGGAAGTCGGTTGGATGGGTATTATGGAGAAACGTTATTAGGACTATGTTACAGAAATCTGAAAAGAATTATGAGTCCAGAGAGATGGGTGACACGAGAGTTATTTTACTTTGCTGTTAATATGATTCCTATAGTTGGACCATTTTTGGTTATTTTATTGAAAGCATCTCGTTGTGGATTTGGCAAACATAAAAAATATTTCTATCTGAAAGGGTATAGTAATGCAGAAGTTAATTATCTATGGTCAAAAAAAAGATGTTTTTATTTCAGTTTTGGGTTGGTATCTTTGCTATTGGAGGTGATTCCTTTCCTAAACTTGATTTTCTACTTCACAAATGCAACTGGTGCTGCATTATGGGCAGTTGATATAGAAAGAGGAATGCGAAGACCTAAATGGCAGCCAGATTCTGCTAGTGGTGGTCTTAGCTAATTTATTTGTTTGTAAATATTAGTTCATGGATACGTATATGCTACTTTAAACACTTAGCTTTGTTTTATTAGTTTTGGTTAAATGACATTTTCAAATTCTTGGGATAACTCTTTTAGCAAATTCAACAACATCACCCAACTCCTCTTCGGAGGCAGAGTGTCCCAAACCATAATACTCCTTGAAGTTATAATTTTTGAATCCTAGAGACTTGAACAAATCAGCAGTTGCCTTGCCAAAAGTGAATGGAATAACCGGATCTATATCACCATGGGCTTGGAAAAACGGAGTTTCCTTGTTCTCTTCTGTGATTTTTGCATGAAGAACGTCTTTTACAGGACAAAAAGCGGATAATCCCAACACACCTGCAAGTTTTTGATCAAAAGTACCAGCAGTAGCTAAACTAACTGCAGCACCTTGAGAGAACCCACCTAATATAATTCTACTTGACGGAATCCCATTAGCGATCTCTTGCTTGATAAGATCCTTGATCCTATCAGTGGTGGTCCAAAAACCATCTATATCTTGTTTAGCGTTGGGGTCTGCAAATTTGTAAATATCAAACCATGCTGGCATCTCATATCCATTGTTAGCGGTAATTGGCAGCACTGGTGCATTGGGAAAAATGAAATTGACATGTCTAAAATCACCTTTCTGATTGAGGTAGTCTGCAAACCATCTCCAACCATTGCCTGTATCTCCTAGACCATGAATCAGGATGATGGAGGCGGTTGCTGGTGCAGTGGATGCAATTCTTACAGCACTGATGGACATTGATGTTTGCTGTGTATGTGTATATGTATATGTATATGTATATGTCTATATCTGTGCTAGAAGTAGTGCTCTATCACCTTTCAATAAGTCAGTAATAGGTAAACAGATGGATATAGCAGTAAAGAAATGAATTTCCGATGTTTGGTCTAGTCTCGGTAAAAGAGTGCGAGATTTTAAAGAGCTCAACAGGTCAGTTAAATGACAAGATTTTATAGTTCCTGCTGTGGCCAAGAGATGTGATTTACATATATGGGTTCAGACTGAAGTTGAATTTTATACATTATCCATACTTCCATTGATTAATCCCTCATCGTCGTGGGAAGAATTAGCAATAGTCACACTTCTTTACAATCTCATCTTCCAAATTGACACTCTGGCGCATTCAACTGATCACTATCATTATTAGTTATAACTTAAAACTCACATCCGAAACAGGCCAACGTTCACAAGTCACTCCCTTGGCATAGTAGATTTAGATCTATTAAATTATCTTTGGATCTTTAGTAATATTCATTTTATCAGAAACTCATCGCCGAGCTCACGATTATGTCCAGACCTATACTACCACCAAAACCTCTGGATCAACAGGAGCAATCAAGTCAACCCATTGCGCCATCAAATGAGCATATCATAGATTACGACAAGTTAGAGTACCCTTTGATACCTCCAAATATAACAGACACCTATTTGCACTACGAAGCCCAGATCCCCTCGCTTTCCAACGACATGAGCACTTCGAAAATACGAGATTTAATCGAAGATCAAACACTACTTAGAGGTTATTTGCTGAAGGGTGAGGTTTTCAGCAAGCTGAACACCGAACTAACAGATAAGCTAACACAGCAATTAGAGTACAGCAGGAGCTTGTTACAGGAACACACAAACGAAATAGATCCCAGGATTGAAAAAGTGAACGAGCAACTGGCTGAATATCATATTCTTCTAGACCAGTTCAATGAATTACAAGTCGAGATGTACAATAAGTTGGGGAAACTATCGAAAGAGTCGCTAGTCAAAAGGATTGAATCTGATCTGATTTCTCAGGATAATCTTTGTAAAGCTTTATATGTTGATCTGTTGAATCATACCGAAAATGGAGATCAAACACTCAACGAATTGACAGTGAATCGGTTTGTCAAGGATTACAAAGGAGAAAGACAGAGATATCATTTGATCAAAGAGAAGCTTTTCAGAATGTATGAAGATAGAGTAGGAGGGCTGGATTGAGTAATTCGAATTGCCAATTGCAACTCTCGTCCATATTCTGCGGATAAAGATATAATTACCGAAACTACGTATCAATTTGTATGTGTTCGGTTACAAAAATCTTTCAATTTGATATATAAAAATAAAACAATACTAATCATCATCAATCGGAAAATTTTATTCCCAAAGTAAAGTTAGTCTCAAATAGTAAATAGTAAATACAGTAAAAAAACATAACGAAAGTACAAAATCTAATGAGCGAAACAAAACAAAATGAAACAAAATAGAAATGGTAACATAAAAGTTAACATGCGCCCGAAAATGGGCAAGTAAAAAGGGTTAAAAATAATGCTTTTTTTAAAAAAGCAAAAAATAAAATAAGAGCTTTTAACCTAGGCAGAATCTAGTAAATAATTAGTAGCAAGGTCAAGTTTCCAATTGTTCTGCTTTAAAGCATTGATAATAGCATCTTGATCAAATCCCATACCTTGCAATTCCTCGATGGCCAGTTGCTGACTTTGGGAGTAGTTAGACGCATCATTATCAATTTGTTTATCGGCTGCTTCATCAGAAGCATTTGACTTATCAAAACTAAAAGCACCCTGATTTGTTGAAGTGCTGCCAGAAACATTACTGAAATCATAAGAGGGTGGAGCACCAAAATTTTGATAATCTGGCTGTTGGTGTGATTGTTCAGAAAATGAACCTTTTTGGAGATCTGGATCATTTCCGAACCCAGCAAACACTTGTTCCCAATCATCTGCCTCATTTGGTTGAGTTGATGTGAAACCCTGCGCACCAAAGTCATCGAAAGCGCTCTGAGGCTGGTCAAACGAAGTGTGTGCAGCCTCCTCCAATCCTAGATCATCAAACAAATTCGACGCTGGAGTAGCTTTCGAAAGTCCTTCAAGATTATCAAATTCATCATTTTCCGTAACGGTGGCTGGTCGTAAGTCAGTTGCAGTGAATGGATTGAATGACGTGTTGACGGTTGCTGGAGGGATAGCATCGTCAGCTGGAGGATTACCAGGGGTTGAAATGGTATCATGAAATTCAGCATTATCTTCTTCATCGCTAGATGAAGACTGATCTGCTGGATTTAATTCTTTCAATGGTGGGAACTCGCTGTTGATGTTAGAGGTCGAGAAGCCCTCGTTCAAATGAAAGCCGGTATTCTCTTGTTCAATTTCTGGTAACGAATCATTAGCTGCCGTGCCTGCTGGTGTCAAGTCAAAGTCTTCTGAATTTGAGAGGTCCTTTACCACTTCTGGGAAAGTATCTACGGACTCAGTCTTCACCGGTTTTATATCTGAATTATCAGTTGAAGAATCTTTGTAAACGTTTTTATTTTCTAAAGGCTTTTGCTCGACCTCGGAAACAGGTGGCTCCTGTTCTGGTTCTGATGCTGGTGCCAATACTGGGGTCAAGTCACCATCATTTTCAATTATTTCGGATCCAAAATCTCGTTCGGCAGTAGTCTCTGACTGTTCCTTCAAATTTTTGGATTCGGCGGTGATAATTTCGTGAGGTAATGGAGATGTTTCCTCTTTACTCGAATCACCTTGTGGAGTGGATTCGGTAAAATTATTTGAAGCGGTTTTAATTGGTGAATGTTGGCCTGCAGGAGAGTAGAGCTCCTCGTCATCATCGTACTCAACCACGTCTTTAACATCAGCAAGAGATGCAGCTTCTGGTAAACTTGACTTCGATGAGTCTTTGGTCTCATCTTGCACTGGGAATCCACCAGGGCCCTTATATGTGTCTTCAGTTGCTGTAGATGGAACATCTGCAACATCCGAAACAGTCTCTGTCGGTTCCAATTCCGTTTCGATTGACTTTGTTCGAACAATCGTATCATTCGCATCTCCGTGATTGATGATTTCAAAAGACTCGCCGTTTTCGTTAGACGAAGAAGCAGCAATGTCCTGATCAGGGGTGTCCTCGGCGCCTTCCGGCATGATCTGAGAGCTTAAAACGACCGGTGGAGGGGCAGTTGATTCTTCAGCAATGGTTGATGTTGGAGAGTCTGGAACATCTAAGTCACCCCTCACTGACTGAGAAGGATTGTTTTGAATCGAAGACGTCTCGGAATGTGGGATCACAAAAGGTAACGAAAATTGCTGTTGTGCAGAAGATCCTTCGTATTGAAAATCAGAAATTTCAGTGTCAGCAGATTCAGAGACAGATTGGTGAGTAGATCCTAACCCTGATGTTGTATTAGAAGGAGAGCTTGGAACGTCTGTTTTAGTGTCCTGTGCTGTTGGAATAGTGAAATTATCATCATCAAAGTCGTCTAATGAGGCAGTCGGAACCTCCTCATCTGATTCAGGAGTAGCAGATGAATCTAATTCATCATGCAAAACTGTTCTTCCAAGTGCTAAGGCTGCTGCACCTCCTGCTCCTGCAACGACTGCACCTGAAGCTAAAGCTGTACTGAAGTCTAGATTTCTTTCTGCATATTGAACACTTAGATCCCCGTGAGTGTCATGCAGGTCGTTATTTTCCTCTTCCAATTGATTAGATCTTGCAACTAGACTTGAATGTCTTAGTTCTAGGTTTTGGATTTCCTGTTGAATTCCTGCTATCTTTGATCTCAAATCACTGTTTTCAAGTTCTTGAGTTTCAATTTGACTTTGTGTGACAGCAACAAGACTTTCTGATTGTTTGTATCTTTGTGATAAGTTTTGAAGTTGTTGTTTCAAATCAATTGACTCGGCATTCAAAACACCCAATCTTTCTTTAGTGGTCTGATTGGCCTTTTGGGACTCTTCGACATCTAATTGTAATTTTTGTAGCTTTGTTTGCTCAGCATGATAATTAGCTTCTACTAACGAAAGCTCCTCGTTTAGTTTCTGAGTTTCACTTCTTGATTCAACTAAAACATTTTCAACTTCGTTGACTTGTTGTAACTCCCTTTCATATGAGGTACGTAGTTGGATTAATTTTGACTGAATGCCTTCCTTAACTTTCAAAATTCTGTCCAGCTCCTTTTGTGCCTTCTCTCTTTTAGCGCTGGCATTCCCTGTTTGAACACTCAATGAGTTGACTTGATTTGAAAAGTTTGCAATATCCACTGTAGCCTCTGTTAATCTGTTTGATATTTCACGGCCCACTGATCCGGAAGTGGAATTTTGGGTAAGTTGGCTCGCACTTCTTTGTTGGACGGCAGGTTGCTGTGAAAACCCACTCGATGCTTGGTTAGTGAATTGTGACACAAGTCCAGCTGAGGTGTCGGCAGCGTTGAATTCAGCTGCTGAGCTTGCTGCAGAGGCCGCTCCAATGCTGAAACCAGAAGCTGGTTGATCGGTAAATTGGAGGTCCTGCTGTTGGACTGGGGGTGGCGGGGTTGTTATTTGGTAACCTTGAGGTTGATCACTGAAAGTTCTCAAAGCAGCATAATTAGGACGTGTTTGGTTAGAGAACTGTGGATTTTGGGAAATGGTAGAAGCAGGTGATGGAGTCTCATTTGGAGTGTCAAAGTGCGGTTTCTGATCTCTACCTGGAATAGCAGGTGGAACCGATATTTTTGGCTTGCTGTCCAAATTCTCAGGTCCATCGTCGTCATCAGATGAGACATCCTGCTCATCTTCCTCTTTCAATTCAGTATCGTGTTGCAATAGTTGTCCGAAATTAGAAGTTGGAACAAATGCAGAACGTCCACCTGTGGATGATGGAGTAAAAGGTTGAGTTTGCTGGTGTAAAGAGCTTGATCTTGATGCTGGTGCTGGAGGAACAGGTGGTTTGAATTGATTGATTGATGAAGAGGTCCGTGGTTGAGGTGGTATGGAAGAACCATCAAAAACATCCAATAAGTCATTCAAATGAGATGCTGAATGTGGCTGAACAGCTCTAGGAGGAGGTGGAGAGGTAATAGTATTGGAGGCTGCCACTGGAGGAGGAACAGATATCTGTTGTTCTTGAACTTCAAGTGCACTGCTTTGGATAAGAGGAGTAGGAGTCTCTTCTGGTAATTCAAACCCGGCAATCTTTTTTTGAACAAGATACATAGCAATCAAAAACTCTTGTTTGTTGAAGTTATCAGATCCATCTAAATTAGATAACTCCCAAATACTGGCTAAGACATCGTTTGGAAGTTTAGAAGTCATCAAAAATGTAGCAACGTCGTTGCCTGAAATATGGCCCGCCCTTTCCTTGTCCAAGTTATCAAACACTGCACCATATTGTTGTTTCTGTTGTTGAGACATTATCCAGGTATTCAAGTCTGTTCCGGTCGAAGTAGTGGGATGTGGGGGTTGTGGGTGTGGTGGTAGTGACGGTTGTGGGGGTAAAGATGGTTGTGATGGTAGGGGTGATTGATAAGGTAACTGCTGAAATGGAGTTGAGGTCACAGAAGCACGCTGTTGGGTAACAGGAGACTGGGGAGGAGCCGGTTGTGATGGTGTGCCAACTTGCTTTGCCGTAGCCCAGATAAAATCAGGAATCACAGTAGGTAATATAGTCATGGATTTATTCAAAAAAGATTGAATTAAATGCATAGCAACAATAAATTGAGGTTTAGTCAATTGACCTTGTTGCTGTTGATCAACTAGATTCCAGATTTTTTCTAAAATTGGAGTTGGTAGCCTAGCTTTCAAGAAAATGTCCCTTGCCTGGGCGCCTGCTAAAACTCCATTAGGAGCAGATCTATCAAACATGATACCAAAACTTGATCCCTGTTGAGATGACAAAACAGGAACCACAAGCTGTTGTGGAGAAGAGATTGAAGATGAAGATGGGCCTGTCGATCCGGTGTTATTGGCTGTTAACCCGGTTCCTGTTGGTGTGATTAGAACTGATCCGAATTTTGCCAACTGAGGAGAATACTTATGTGCAAGGTCTGGAGACATAGTAGCACCATTTTGAACATGGGCAATCAATCTCATAGCAACACAAAATCCAAATTGATTCAATGAGCCAGTGTTTTCAGGGTCAGCAGCATTCCAAATCTCTCCTAGTAAAGGTAACGGCAAATTGGATGCCTCTAATAAAGGTTTAGCAGCTAGTCCAGAGATTGCGCCTGAATGAGCTGGATCCAGTGTTTTGAATATTTGTCCATAGAACCTCTGCTCATCTTGAGTGAGAGGTTGATTCAAATTCCCACCAATAGTTGCTGTAATAGAAATGGGTCGTTTAATAGAGTTAGTATTGAAAGGTTAAAGGTAAACAAGAGTCGGGTAATAATACCAATCCAAATCTGCGTAAACTTACTCGACATGTTTTTATTAAAAGCTTTGAATTCTCTATTGACAATTGATCTTATCTGGTCTCTGGGTAGGTCGTTATTCAAGGGTGGTCCATGTATTATCTTACTGTTTACAAAAATATGATACGAAAGAGCTGTGCCTTGACTGCGTCTGCTCCGGATTGATTCTCCCCAACTGTTCGACACTTAGTAGATCGAGTTTCGCTTCCTCGCAGTACTCCTTATAAAATACAGATCATGGCAAAATTGTGGAGGATCAGCTATAATCCAAAAATAGTGTCAGAGATTACATAAACAAATTGGTTTTGAGCCCATGTCAGGCATACACTTGAGTGAGTGAGAGATTCGTTTGTTGAAAGTTGAAACTAGTAGCAACTGAACCACTGAGATAATATTTGTAAATAGGGCTGGTTAACGTTACTATCTTGGTTTAATTTGCAGTGTGAGACACCCTAAACTTAGGACTGCTTTGACCAAAAAACTATGTTCAATTGTGAAAAAAAAGTAAATGCCCTCACTCAGAGTTGAACTGAGGATCTCCACATTACTAGTGTGGCGCCTTACCAACTTGGCCATAAGGGCTGGATTGTACTTAAAACAATTAGTACCTAATATAACATAAAATTGCTTAGTCATATATTACGTCATAGCTTTCTAGGAAATTTGCAGGTAGTATGCAACTCGTTACATAATACTCAAGATTACATAACAATTTACTTTTATGAAATTCAAATGACATGAACTCTGTTGTAACAAGGGTCTTCGTTTTCAACTGAGTTTGGTATAAAGTTATAAACTATACATCTATTTTAAACTTGAAGTTATCCCTTTCTCTGTATAAAAAAACCAGTTATGTCATCTGATTATTATTGTCACAGTGCTTTGCTACAGAAAGCTACAAAGAAAAGTAATGGGGATTAAAGTCTTAGCCTGATTGAAATTCTTTTAATAAAATTCCCTTCTTGATCTCATCAAACCTTGCTACCATTGGTTTTTATTTTTACCAATTTGTCAAACCGAAACCAGATATACATCAAATTTTTGTTTATTTGGGTCTATCGTATGGTTCGTGAATCAATGGATACAGAACTAAGGCTGAACAGAGGTGATTGTCTACCATGATTACATCAGATTAAATAAGGGTCACATGATGAATGCAGAATTTGGAGCGAGGGCTCGTTCCATCTTTGACTAGCTCGTTGAGTCATTGGTCATTGATTTATAAACATGATCATACTAGTGTATGAATGGTTTAGAAATGATATAAAGAGGATGCTAAGAGAGGGGGGAGAAAGAAGAGGGGAACAAACACGACATAAAAATCTGGAAGGAGTTTTATAATCGATGATCCGTAACGAACTGTAGAAGGCTCTACATTGTTGAGAGTCACCTCCTAAGTAGTGACGTTATAAATACATACCGAAGTTTTATTATACATTTAGGTTTTAGTAGGAACTACATTATAACAGTCGAAGACCAAATCTTGAGTTAGATATTTATAAAAAAATCCAACATGGCACCCCTATATTTAATGTCTAAAATTCAACACGAGAGCAGTGAATGACTAGTAGTAGATTTGATCACTATTCTTAATGATGAACTAATTGCTAATAGTTACTGACATCATAAGAATAACTATCAATAGTTCCAGGATCAAAATATCACGCCATATTATACTGGACGCATTGTAAGTTACAGGTGAAGAGGAATATCCAAGGCTGAGCTACCAGTGATGTTACAACACAGTCAAGGTTAGATTCATTACTGACGGTACGGATATAATGGATGCCTTTATACTTTCATCCCTGAATCCGCGTTACAATTCCTTCTGATCCTCTTCTGGTGTATAAAATCATAATTTGAACAAATCATTATCTGTCCATGCCAGTTGTAGTATTTAGTTAGACGCTGAACCATAATAATATATACAAGATGACGATAAGAAGGGTCATATCTCCAAAGAGTTGAAAAGGCGGAAAAAAAAGCTGTTGCTCCCGCTGTGCAGGTCCCTTTATCTTTAGCCATCACTGACTTAAGTTGTTATCACAAAAATATAAATTTACGGAATTTTATGACTTCCACCCAGCATGTGATAAAAATAAATGAATGCATTTAGCTAACTGCACATAAAATATATAAATTTGAGCCATAAATAATGACAGCCAGTTAATAACTTGAAATCTAATCATATAGCGTTCTTTCTAGTCAAATACTCGAATCTGCTGAATGTATACCCAATGAAGGGTAAATCTTCCTTAGTATCCTCTGCCAGACCTCCAACATTACCACTATTCTTCAATATTTCTCTCTCTTTTGCAGCTTGGGCTAAGGCGGGAGAGTCGGGAACACTTTCTAATTCATCAGTTGGGAAGAATCTCGTATCGGTAATAGACCTCAATTTTGGAATGAAAGGTGCTTCAACGTTACGTATCTCATCCCAATCAACTCCTCTAAAAAATGGATGACTCTTCAATTCATCCGCCCCTCCATGGCGACCTAATCTGTGTTCAGCATCAGTTAAAAGTCGTAATATTAAATCTTCAGCTTCAGGTGACAAATGTATATCTTCAGGAAATTGTAGCGTTTCTTGCCAGTTTAAAATCTTACGATATGTCTCTTTTGGAGTTTCGGAACAAAATGGAGGCCATCCCACTAAGCATTCAAACATAATAGCACCCAATGACCACCAGTCACATGTTTGTCCATAACCTTGATTGATAAATATTTCAGGAGCTATATAATCCGGGGTACCAACTGTTGAGTAAGCCATTAATCTTCTTGATTTTCTCCAAGTTTGCATTTGCTGACGGTTTGACATTGTTAAGTTAATTGGATCAACCATCATTGAATTTCTACCATTATTGAATTGATTTGAATTAGAACCTGGTCCATCTTGTTCTAATAACTTACGATAGTAATTAGAATCATGTGTTTTATGAAATCCTGTTGATAAGCCAAAATCAGATAATTTTATATGACCTCTAGTGTCAATTAAAATATTATCAGGTTTGATATCTCTATGAATGAACCCTAGTTTATGAACAGCTTCGATTGCCAAAACACATTCTGCAATATAAAACCTTGTAACATCCTCTGTAAAGATTTGCCATTTGATCAACATAGTCATTAAATCACCACCTGGTAAAAACTCCATAATTAGATAAAGATACAGGGGATCTTGGAACGAATAATATAATGAAACAACCCATGGTGAATTAGCATCTGCTAATACATCTCTCTCTGCCTTAACATGAGCTAATTGATCTTTTTTGTACATTTCACTCTTCAATAACGTTTTCATTGCATAAATCTTACCTGTGTCTTTCTTTTGAACTAATCTGACTTCACCAAATGCACCTTTACCAATGACCTTGACTGTACTGAAATCTTCCAAACTCAATCTTGTTCTACGTAATCTCAAAAACTGTGATTCATTTCTGCCAAATACTTGAAGTTCTCTATTTTTCCTTTCACCTGAACTTTCAGTTCCCAATCTTTGCTCAAATGCGATTCTTCTCTGATTTCTTTCAATTGCATGCTCAATTGCTGTTTTATAAAAATGCTCTAATTTCAGTTTGATAGCAGATGCTTTATCTTGTGAAGGTTTTGAAAACCATTCAGGATGGCGATCAAATACCACATATTCCGTTTGAGGAGGAGGGGGGGTCAGCTGTTGTTGTTGTTGTTGATGATAAGATTGTCTTAAACTAGAGTTACTGTTGTTGTTGTTAGGATTAGAATATGAAAAATCAGGTTGCTTCAACTGAGGTTTTTGAGGAGAAACCAGTGAAGAATTCGATGAAACTGGAGCCAGATTAGCTGATCGAACACTTCTGGAAGGACTCGAAGGTGGTTGAGCGTACATGTCAGTGAATTGGGAGTTTCTCGTTGGAGATGACCCATAAAATGCATTCTGTTGCTGTTGTTGTTGTGATTGAGGAGGAGGCATTTTTGGAATGGTGTTCTGAAAATTCCCTGATGAGAGTATTTGAGGGGACAAAGAGTTTATTTGAGATATATCTGTCTGTGAGTTTTGTTGCCTTAAGTAATTAGCACTGAATGGTGAATTAGGTATCACTGGTTGTTGTTGCTGTTGCTGCTGCTGCTGCTGTTGTTGTTGTTGTTGTTGTTGTTGTTGTTGTTGCAATCTATACTGAATTTGCTGCTGCTGTTGTTGTTGTTGCTGCTGCTGCTGAAGTATCAGTTGCTGCTGTTGCAACTGCAACTGATGTTGATACTCATTGTACTGTTGTTGCTGTTGTTGCTGCTGTTGTTGAGCATTCAGGTTATTGTACTGATGACTACCATTAGAATGGTCATTGCTATTCGGGTACATGATTGTTTCTTGAAACAAGAACCGCTTGTTTTTTAAGCAGAAACACTAGTGATATGTTGGATGAGCAAATTGATACTCAAACATATGCTCTTACATACAATAATTCAAAGGGATCAAGGCAAAGAGACAGATCAAACAAGTTAAAACAAAGCAAAACAAAACAAAACAAACCAAATCCACCAATACTTCAATGATCTCCCTGACATCTGCGAGATTCAAACTCGCACCAAATGGTCTCAGCCCTTCATACACTCTTTTGGCGTACGTGATGGAATTCTAAACCGTGATTTTTTATTTCTCGTTTTGTGTGACTCCTTTGGCCTGTCTTAGGTGTTTCACTGTGTTACTGTGTTGTGGAACATGTATATATGATAGAATGCTACTATGTATCTGTATATGAAGCTCATCCGTCTGTGGTGTTTGGATAAAAGAAACTGATGCACGAGAAACATTTGTTGTTGTTCGAAAAGATTATCTGACCGGCACTGGTCGATTGTCTTACCTACACTACATATAAAAATTGATAAGAATTGATTGTTTTTCATTCTTCAAAGGTCTAAAGACATATACATATACACATCTTATACAAATAAAACGGTAAAAAAGGACAATTAACGATTATACTATAATTTTCAGCCTCTCATCATAAACAGTTTGTTTTATTATTGTTCATCTAGCATTATGACAATCAATTTTTAATTATTTTTTATTGAAATGTAAAACAAACAACTAAAACAAAATGAAAACTTTCCCAAATATTGATAAATAATACCCAACATTCAGAATTGTAAAGCTTGACCCTTTTGTTTCTTGTCACCACCTAATTCGAAATGCTTACATCTCTTCAAAGCTAATTGTAATTTGGTCTTACAGACAATACATTCTAATCTTAAGACAACCTTCTTAGTGGTCTTAGCTTTCTTGTGGAAAACTTGCTTGGTTTGACCACCATAACCGGATTGTTTACGGTCATATCTTCTCTTACCTTGAGCATATAAAGAAGCTTTACCGGCTTTGTATTGGGTAACTCTGTGTTGAGTGTGCTTCTTACAGTTCTTACCTTTACAGTAAGTCTTTCTGGTCTTTGGAACGTTAACTAAAAGTAAAAATTTTGAAACGAATAATTTATTCATGAAAATGTTAGTATTTAAAATCAAATTTTTGAAGTGTATTGATGCTGATTCGAGAGTGAAGCGGTATGAGAAATTCAGTTAAACAATGTTACATGTCTCAATAGAACCTATTCTAAACGTATGATTATAAACCTGCGAATGAATTCTATTGTATAAGTTTTTCATTTAATTGATATATTGAACAATTCTTTCAAATGGACTCTGTAAGGACGGACAAAAAAGATCTTTATAGGTTCTTTATGATTGTAAAACTTCATAACAACGTATAATCAAAGATCTAAATGCATGGCCATGTACCTGTGACAATTTGAAACTCTTCCATATATTACATTGAAACACATGTTGTATTATGATAACTTGCTGTTCCCCTTGTTTAGATGACGCTATTTGTCTGAGTTGTTCTGCTTTCTGTACTTATTTGATTTGTCAGTGTCAAAGACGTATTCATGAGCAGTTACTGATATTTACTGACTCTTGGCTTTTATGATGCTGTATGCTTCATCTTAGTTATCGACTTTACATAGAAAACCTTTGGATACTTCAAGTCACAATTTACTTCTCTTGTTGAAACGGTCCTTGAAATTAGAAGTGATAGGTGTTCCACTTGCTCTTCTGGTTGATTGTTCACTTATTTTTCTCTATACCTTTCTATTTGAATCTAACATTATGAACGTTTGCAAAACGATCTTCTTTCCACTAATGAACATACCCATTTTAATATATGTATAAAGTAATAGTAATTAGTTAAACCCAAAGTAGTATATGAAAGCAAATCAATTAATTCAATACAAACAATATCAATATAGCACTTTATTATATTAAATCAATCAGCTACTGTCCTAGTACTTCTTGCTGAGTACTGGACCCATCTCCATCATCCTAGAAACAGAACTCTCCATACTGACTCAATACTCAAAATCCAACTCTCCGTACTGTAAGCACTGAGAATAGAGTGAAGCGTAGTAAGATTTCGCAGTCATTGGAAAATTTTACGTTTGGCTTAATTTGGTAATTTGAGACCCTGGATGTGACCGCATACGTTTCAGAGGTGTGAGGTGTCTACAGACCAGAGTAGCAAAAGGGCTGTAAATATATCACATGACCACAAGAAGGGTTTTTTTTCTGAAAATGAATACGTAATTTGATAGCTAGTACTGTGCAAGGATGTGATCATTTGAATGTTCACTGATTTAGGAGGAAGACCTTATAAATTATTTACACAACATACTGTATTTGATGTTTATTATTTACACGTTCACAATGGGATAAATCATAAACATATATTTAATATATATCATATCATATGTCATAAAAAGTATAAACTTAAACGGTAAAGTGAATCGATCCTTTACAATCTAAAAAATAATTAAGGCCATTAATAGGCCACCCGGAATGTATGACAGAAAAAAATTTGATAAAAACGTCATAGAAAAACTAAATGAATTGAAGTCATTGAAATTTGAAGGATAGGGTGGAAATAAGGGGACAGGGCTGGAAGAGTAAGAAGTAAACGTAAATAAATTCATAAAATCAGAGACAGGAATAGGAAATGAGTATGTGATGGGAGATGAGGAGGAGATGGGAGATGAGGAGGGATCATAAATGGGCGGAAGGATATGATATTTTTGAGTTTGAAAGACTTAAATTATAATCTTCCAATGTTTTCTTGAAATTGACTAACTCAACAGGCAATTTAACGTAATGATTTGAAGCATCATTGAATTCAAATAATAACACTTTGATGTAATAATTCAATTTTAAGTCTTCTTGGTTTTCATTGGATTGATTCTTTTTCAAATAATTAAATATTTTAATCAATCCGTAGATATTATCTCTACATAATCTATATTCTTCAATAGTCTTTTTGAAAAATTTGGTATTGATTAGCTTATTGAATTGTAAATCAGGATTGAAATGATCAACTAATAAGGATAAATAATTGTTTAGTGATATTGATTTATTATTACTTTTCTTCAATCCTTGATTTATTATTAAACTTGTTGATAATTTATAATTATTAACTGAATTTGAATTTAAGTATGAAATTAATTTAATCAGTTGATCATTTGATAATACTAACGATTCTTTCAATAATATTTCTCTTGATAGTCTGATTATATTTGACTTATTTTGTTCAATCAAAAGTAATTCAATGAATTGATCTAAAAATGTTGACATGTATTGATAATTGAAATTTTCAGATAATTGAGTAACTGATTCATCAAAATCTTGTCTTATAACAATTAAATCCCATATTTTCAAAGAGAACTTTAAATCATTTAGTTCTAATGATTTACTAAAGATCATCAATAAGGAAGAAACTGAAACATCAGGTAACCAGTTTATAGCATCAAATTTTAAATAAGTATCATAAGCATCATATGGATTTAATTGTGCTTGTGAATAAATATATGATGATATTAATTTAGATAATTCTAATTGTGATTGTTTGGTTGATTTATCTTCAATATTATTGATTATTGAATCTAAAAATGTTAATGATTTTTTTGAACTTGAATCACAATAATTCAAAGTTTCTATTAATGTTGAATAAATATTGTATTGATTTTTTTGTAAAATATCTTTGGAGATTGTACTACTCAACTTTTGATATAATAAACCAAGAAAAATTTCATCTTTAGTAAATTTAGTGAAATGAATCAAACCCAACATAAAATTCAATTTATCTTCGTTTGATTTCCAATTCTTCAATCTTTTTTCCATGATTGAATACAATTCTTTTGGATTAATTCTTGAAATAAATTGATAATCATTCAAACATTTGATTAAATTCAAGTAAACATGATTTGAAAAATTAATACTACTATTAACTGTGTGACTAATTGAAAATAATTCAATAGCAATTTTGAAAAAATCTAAACCATCTTTGAAATTTCCAGTTTGATAACTTTTCAAAGAGCCCGTTAATAAAGGATCAACAATTAATTGATAAGTCTGATCAGTTGGCTTTAAATTATTTGATAACATATCAGAATAAACATTTAATAAATGAGTCAGTTTTTCTTCTGTTGATTCTTCTGTATTTAATCTTTTAGGTATAGATTCTAAAACCTTATTATATATATTGACATTTGGAACCAATTCATTACCTCTCATTCTAAAATAAAGAGCTAAAATTTCATTGGATTTACCTGACGATAATAATTGATCTATCAAAATTTCTTGTTGTTGTATTTGATCAACAGATGTTGGTTCATCAAACTCTTCTTGAAAATCTTCTACTATAGTGATTTTTGAATCAAATGAGTCTTTATCAATTTTCGATAAATTTAAACTAGAAATTTGACTTTCAAGTTCTTTTAAAGTTGAATTTTGTTTTCTTTCAGTTGTATAACTTCTAGTTTGTGTATGAATCGATTTATCTAATAAACTCATATTATTATTCAGTATTAAAGTTCTAACATAATTTGAATTTGATCTTCTAATACTTATAATTGCATGATTATTTGTAATTGAACCAATACTAATATTGACATGCCCATTTTTATTGACTTTATGAGTTGCCTTTTTAAGTAATAATAATTTTTTGAATTGATAATTATCATTATCATCATCTTTATTTTTAGTAGTTGAAGAATCAAAAATAACAAAATTTTGACTCATTGATAAACTTGGAGTTATAATACTATTATAACCATTATTATTAGTTTTATTTTTTTCCTCTTTTGTCACTTCATCTAATACTATTAAATCATCTGGTTTCTTATAAGAAGGATTGAAAAAAGGGTGATAATAGGATTTAGTTTCAATTCGTGAAAGAGTATCATTTTCATCATTATTGCATCGTTCAGATCTATTAGATCTATTACACTCAGTCTTTGTAGTTGATTTTGACCTTGAAAGATTAGAAGCTCTTCTTCTTAGGCTAAAACTGCACCTTGTTGGACAACAGGAGAAGCTAACTAAAGAACGAAGAACCATTATTTAGAAAATGATAACAGGTTGATGGGATGTGGATTGGATGGAGAATACGATTCAACGTAACGAATGTATGGATGATAGGAGAAATCAAACTAATGATTCCTATGAATGAATATAATTGAAGGAAAACTGATGGATGAATGGATGGATGGATGGATGGTTGATGAAATAAGATGAATGAACAAGAAAAGAGGATATATAAATAAATAGGAATCAAGAAAATAAAACAAATAAACAAACAAAAGCAAAGACAACAAGAACAATCAATCAATTCAAAGTTCCTCTTCCTCTTTCCAAAGAGATTTACAACACACACAAATATATTATATAATATAAAATAAATACTTAGTACTTATTCTTTATATTTACAAGTATTGGTTTTAAACTTTTTTATTATTTGTGGTAGTAATTATGTTACATAATCACTCATCTTTTATTGGCTCAAACGATTCACCGCTCTCCCGTGTCCCACCGACTGCCGTCCCTCCCACCGTAACTCTACGGAGATTAACATAGAATTTGTTGCCAAGAGAAATCAATTCAAGGCGAAGTAACAGAGTGGTGTGTGTCACATGGCAAATATCACATGAGTTAGTTGAATTCCCTCTTTCTTTAAGAATCAAGCTAGTATACAATCTTCAAACACAAATATCAGTAATCAATAAATGGTGAACCTACTTAATTATATAACTTGTAAAATAGAACAGTTTGATGTATCTTGTCTTGAATCTCTTTGACAGCTGGTCAATTTACCGATATTGATTAGCATTAGTTTTAAAGTATAAAAAGTAAATAAAACACCGAGAAGAAGTTCTCTATTCAAACCTGCTTATGTTTTCCTGCTGCTATACACAAAGATACATAATCTTACATTGTTGATTCTAATATTGATATAAGTGTATAGTATATAAAATTTATAAAATTTATATAATATATATAATACAATAACTTGTATGACAGGTAAGTAGACAAATCCGACGAAAACAAACATTTGAAATAAAAACACAGAAACCGATAACAATAGAGAGAAAAACGTTAAGAAATCATGAAGGGAAGGACATAAAGCTATAGAGAAATCATAAGCGTAAAAATGAGAATGCAAACAAAACAAAAAAATGGGAGTGACAAGAAAAGATAAACTAAGATGAGAAACATGCAAAATATGCAAAAAACAAAAAGTGC
>JAKTQZ010000034.1:0-125570 GCA_030579435.1 Ogataea nitratoaversa
GGGGGGGGGGGGGGGGGGGGGGCCTGGGGGCAATACATACCAATAGCAGGGATTTTGTCACCAGTTCTAGCTAATGTGAAAGTTGGGATATTTGAAGAACTCATGATGATTATGATAATGATTGAAAGATTGAGTTAGTTGTAAGAAATCAATAGAAAGCAAAACAATTGACTTAGTGAGTTGATTCAAGCTAAAGGAAAACGATTGATGATGATTATAAATTTGCAAAAAACAACACTTGAAAACAATTTATATATAGTTGAGTCTAGTTTAGTTCGATTTTAGTAATGAATATTGATCGATCAATCATTCAAAATACTATACTAAAATGTGAAAACCAATGGAGAAATAAATTGAATACCATAAATCAATTTAAAGTATAGCATATTAGTAAGGAAATTTAGAAAGATCCCTTGACATTGTCTACTTTGTGGCTTTAATTACCGAATCTATATATGAGATCTGGAAATTCTTGAAAATTGGTGGTGGCTGTGCAAAATGTGTGTATTTAATATTTATCTAAAGTGTTAAAAAGTGTGTGGAGAAAGCTATGGTGCACAGGTGTGTATTCCACAACCGCATCTCGGACATAAAGATTGATGATTACATAAGTGATTAGTAATTTTATTTTTTTGTTTAACTAGACATTACTACACCAGATCAGTTTGATTATATAATAAATTACTTAAGATCTATGATTATTACAATAAATCGTTAGATGTTTTAAAAGAGCAAATTGTAAAGCGTGGGTTGTATTATATAGTAAGTAAGAAGTATTAAGGGAGGGGGGGAAGGAAAGGAAAGGAAAGGAAAGGAAAGAACTATTGTCCTATTATATACAATTTAGTTTTACAAATCTCACTACTTCCTGTTGCTTTTGTTTTTTTTACAAACTACTAAATAGTTGGTTTCATTACTCGTTATACATTATTCTTTATACATTTACTTTATTCATCAATACAAAATGGTTAAATGTTTGCCTCTTATTAAAATAGTTGGAGTTGGGTCATTAGGTTTAGCAACTACGATTTTCGGATTAAGTTCTAAAATAACTTTACCAAATATAATTGAATTTTATGAAAATGAATCTGATGATGATTTAACAACAATTAGTGATAAAAATAATAGTTTTATTAAAACTTATAATTCTTTCAAAAAATTTATTTTATTAACTAGAACAAGTTTATTAAGTTTAACTTCATTATCAGCTTATTTATTCTTATCAGCTTTTAAAAGATCATCACCAAGTGGTAAACATCCATATTTGATTTATGCATCAATAACTGCTATTTCCTCAATTGGTTACTATCTATTCAAAGTGTTACCAATAGAAAATGATTTATTAGAAACACGTCAAAAGAATGATACATTATTTACTACAACTAGTAAGAATAATAATGATAATAAAAATAAGCAAAATAAAATTAAAAAACCAACTAAAGTTAAGATTCGTGGACCGAAATGGTTAACACAAAAAGTGAATAAACCAATTGAAGAAGAAAGATCACCATTAGATAATTCAGTTTATAAAGATTTAGGTAAAAATTCTGAAGAAGAAGAAGAAGAAGAAGAAGAAGAAAGATCACCATTGGATAATTCAGTTTATAATGATTTAGGTAAAAAATCTGAAAAAGAAGAAGAAAAAGAAGAAGTTGAAGAAGAAGTTGAAGTTGAAATTGAAGTTAGTGACTATGAAGATGAAATAACTGAAGTTGAAAATGATGACAATAAATTCAATAGTTTAATCATTAAAAATGAGTTAATTAAACATTTAAATCATTTGAAAGAAACTTATGTTTATGTTGGATTAATCACTGGAAGTTCATTTGTTTTATCATTTATTGGATACTTGGGTGATTATGCTTAATTGATTTACTTAGTTACTTAGTTACTTAGTTACTTAGTTACTTACTTAGTTACTTACTTTTGTACTGTACTGTTTATTTACAGTTTATTGTTTTATTTATTTATTTACATACACATTTAACTTAGTTAACTTATATACTTATTATTGATAAGTTATTATTAATTAACGCTATATAAAATTATTAATTTATCATATATTTATTATTTAATATTTATTATTTATTATATTATAGACCAATTTTTAAAACCGAAGACCATTTCTACTTCATCCTTACACACTCCATCGCATCCCATCCTTACACGTCATCCTTACACCATTTCAAATCTAATTTTTGTGTTTTTTTTTCCAGAACATTCCATCAACTATCAAAAACGCCACATTTTTTTCCTCCTTCCTCCTTCCCCCTTTCTTAGCTGACATAATTTTTAAAAAATTGAATCCTCTTATCTTATCTCAATTGGACGGACTAATTAAGTAATCTAGAAAATAATGACATGTCACTCGCATTCTCTCATTACATTAGGTGTGACACACATCTTTCCCACATTATTACTATTCCCTCCTTCTTGACTCTTGTTCTGTATATTTCTCTACATTTCCTTTTCTTTAAATTTTCTATCTTTTTACTTTAATACTCTTCTTATTTATTATTTATTTTCTTTCATTATTTAACTATCATCATCATCAATCGCATAAAATCTCGTCTTTCAACTCTTAATAACCCAATCATCTGATATTTTTTTTATCCATCAATCACTTTTAATTAAGCTGATAAAGATTATATTTTATCCTATCTTATCCATCCATCCCATCCATCCTAACCAACCAACCAACCAACAAACCATTTTCTTCTATTTTTATCCATTCATCCAAGCAATTGAACTATCTTAATACCAATATATTAAAAAGATTCAGATTTAATACCATATAAGCTCATTCTTATATCATTATTTCTGTCTTTCTTTGCTTCAAAATATAGTTAATTTAATTGCTCAATCAAACATTCAATCAATAATAATTATACTTATCGTATATTTACTACCCCCTTACTGACTTCACTTGTTTTTTTCCCTCCTTCATATTGTTGTTAAATTACATCTATTAGACACTGGCTTTTTTTTTTCTCTCTCTACTCGACTTTACTCTACTCTTTTGCTTTTGCTTCACATTTTATTTTTTTTGCATTTTGATTATCTTTCCATATTTCAATTCACCCATTCACTATGACATCCACTGAAATCTTAAATCCAAAGTTAAATAACAACTTAAGTTCAATCTCATCACAATTTAAATCTTCAATGGATGAATATTTATCTTATGAAAATGGTTCAACAATTTTAAGAAATAGATATAAATTCTTATCAAATTTACAAAATGGTTCATTTGGTAAAGTTACTTGTGCTTTAGATTTATCATCAAATACTAAAGTTGCTGTTAAAGCTTTGAAAAAAAGTATTCCAGGTGTTTCATTCATGGCAAGACATGAATTAGCTATAATGAAAAAAATAGGTTATCATGAAAATGTCTGTCAATTAATTGAATATTTTGAATCTACTAAATTTATTATCTTAGTTTTAGAATTTGTTGAAGGTGGTGATTTATATGATGCAATTCATAACCAAACAGAATTAGGTTTGAATTTTCAAAATGATCCAGTTTATTTCTCGAAATTAGTTAATCAATTATCAGATGTTATTAAATATTCTCATTCAAAAGGTATCTATCATAGAGATATTAAACCTGAAAATGTTTTATTAATGTCAAATGGTTCTATCAAATTATGTGATTGGGGTTTATCTACCAGTGCTTCAAAATGTAGAGATTTCAACGTTGGTACTGAAAAATATATGTCTCCTGAAGCACTAATCAAACAAAATGATTACTATGATTCAAAATTAGCTGATGTTTGGTCTTTCGGAATCACATTGTTATTCACATTGTTTGGTAAATGTCCATTTAGAAAAGCTAACTTAAATGATGTTAATTATTCGAATTTCATCAAGAATTCAGATTTCTTATATGATTATTATCCAAATTTAAATACTGTTTCATTCGATTCAATTGTTTCAAAATTTTTGATCAAAAGAGATTTAGAAGGTGGATTATCTATTTTAAACAATGATGGGTTAATTAAAGGTTTCACCGCTGATCAAGAATACAGATTTGAAATGATTAGAAAATCAACTATTAAAGTTGAAGATCATGAAGAAGATGAAGATGATACTGAAATTAATCAAGTTACTATTAATTCCGATGACATGTTATTAGGTGGAGAATTCTTTATGTTTGACCATGATAATGATTTCGATATCAAAGAAGAAGTTGATGAATTTTCCTTAGATGATACAACTAATAATAATAATTCCAATAATAATGATCATTTATCAATCGAACCTTCATTAGCTTCAAATTGTTTATCATTCAATCAATTAAAACCAATTGAAATCAACAACTTAAGTGCAACCAATCCTTCATCTATTTCATCGAGTATTTTACATCATTCATTATTTAGTAGTAATCAAAATCAATTACCTCCATCATTAACTAGTTCTTTCAATACAATTGATTCATTTAATGGTGGTAAATCATGGTACGATGATGATATTGATGATATTGATAATTATTTATTAACTTTCAAAAATAAATCATCATTAAATACTCAATCATTTGCTGCCATTGATAGAAAACATAATGTCATTGGCAATAATGTCAATGTTAATAATAATATTGTTTCTCAAGATCATGATGTTTTTGGTTTTTGATTTCTTGTGTGTTATTGAGTAACACTTTACCATACTTCTTTTTTCCTTTTTTTAATGATAACGATTTGCTGTTGCTTTGTGGTTTTTTTTCGTTCTCTGTCTTTTTTTTTTCAATTGTCCCCTGTTTGGTGTTGTTGTTTTGGGTTCCGATCAGCGTTTTCATGTTTCTGTTTCCGTTTTTGTTTTTGTTTTAGCTCTTCATTTTTTATCTTGCTCTTTATTTATTATATGCTTTTGTCCATTTTTTTCTTCTTCTCACATATGAACACTTTTCCTGCATTTGCGTTTTTCTTGTCCTTCTTTGAATTTTCTCTCCTTTTTTACGGTTTTCAATACTTTTAGATTATTGAATCTACATTTAAATAAAATAAAAAAAAAAACAATTTATAGAAAAAAATAAACAAAAAAATGCTTTTGTAATGTAAATTATAATCAATTATCACCTGCACTTTTTTTCCATATGATTTTCAAACCATGGAAGAACGATGACCCAGTTCTATACCATCATCACCATGTAATTCACCACTTTTCAATCTTCTTTTCTTACCTTTCTTTATATTTTTATCTCTTTTAATCAGTCGTTCATTGCGATGTTTTATATAATATCTATTGATAGTTTTAATAAACCCAATCAATTTCATGTACACATCTTTCCACATGATTAATAAGAGTAATCCAATCGTGAATGGGATGGTTAATTCCCAATAGAACGAAATAGGTCGATCTAAATCACCAAATTGTTTGAAATTCATTCCAAAGTATCCTGCCCAAAAAGATAAAGGTAAAAAGATAACTGTTATTATTGATAATTGTTTCATTGATTCGTTTGTTTCCATTGATAACGTATTAAATATCAAATTAACTAAGTTTTCAATTGTTTTTGACATCGACTCAATTTCATCAATGAACGAGAGTAAATGATCGTAAATATCTGATAAATATAAATTAGAATTCTCAGAGATATATCTTTTAAGATTCTCATTCGCTCCAGAATCTCTTAACTGATTGACCATACTTGAAATAGGTAAAATTGTTGATTTTAAAGTACTTAATTCATTAATCATTAAGTGAAGTTCTTGAGTATGTTGAATAGTAGGATTAGTTAATATGTCAACTTCAAATTCATTCAATCTTCTCATATATGCGGTAATAACAGGGTATAATAGATCAACCATTGAATCTAAGATGGATTCAAATAAGATAGATGGATCACATGATTCTCGTAAGATCGTATAATCTGTAGATAATCGTGACAATATTGCCTTTTCAATGTCATTCGATGAGTGTTCAAAGAATGTAATTATTGCGTTTGAATCGGTCAAAAACATTGATACTTGCTCAACCCCGACACCTAATCCTTTCCCATTTAATGGACGTTTAGCTTCAATGTTTTGTATTCTGATAGATCTAGATGAAATTCTCTTTGATGTTGGAATGAAAGTTAAATCGGTCATTTTTTTGATACGTGAGCATGTTTCAAGATATTCAGTTAAAGATTTTGGATTATTCAAAAACTTTTCATGATCATCATCTGTTGGTTGAAGGTTTGTCTTATGGATGAGATTATTGATTTGAGGATGAAGGTTTAATCGTTGTTTTTTTATTTGAATTAGTTTTAATAATGGAACCACAACAAATAGATGATTGGCGTATAGATCAACTTTAGTTCTTTGTGGAATATCAACCATATCCTCAATTGCTAACCTATGTAAATTGAAATGTTTTGCCACTATTGAAATAGATTCCCATGATAACCCATTAACATTAATCCATCTAACTTTAGACCAATCTGGTCTATGTTTCAAACCATGCTCGAAATCTCGTTTTGATTTTGCCACTTTTAAAAGATATGACGACAATTTTTGTCTATTTAGTTTCTCATCTTCACTTTCATCATCATCTGCAAAAGCATTACCAATCATTTCTTCATTATTATTAGAGTATCTGCCTTCTGGAATATTATTAGTCAGATTTTCAAAACTATCATCTTCAAAATCAGCCAGTTCTGAAAAGACTTCGAAATGTTCAACTCTATATCGAGTCTCCGAATAATCTGCTATAGTAATCGAAGAGCCAGGAGAGCTAAGAACAACATTAGTCGTTGAGATATCAATACCTGGCTCCCAAGCTGCTCTTTCTTTTTTGATTCTGGATCCTGTGTATTTTCGTAATTTCCGTTGATGTCTATTTTTAATGCGATTTTTGTTTCTTCTTTTAAGTTTTTGATTTTCAGATAATGAAGATGCTGCAGCATTAACCCCTGAACTTTTTGAAAAAGAGTTTTCTATACTTCGTGGGTGATCATCATCTTCTAGATCATGATCACTAATAGCGGGTTGATTATAATGTTGGTTTGATTCTTTGTAATGAATTATTGATTCACTCTTAGGATCATTTGTGTTATCACTGAAAAAATTAAACAATGAACTACTAGTAGATGATTTTCTTTCAAACTGCTTCTTCTTCTTATTTCTCTTTCGTGGTTTCCTCTTAGCAGTTTCTCTTTGTTCTTGTGCTTCCACGAGTGATGGCCTTTCGGTAGATGTTGGCATATTAAGGCCAGTCACATCGCCACCAGTGACATACGATGGGGGATAATCTGTCTGCCTTCTGTCTCTTGCGGGATTCACCCCTGTTACTGATTCATTCTCATCGGTTGAATCACTGGATGCACCTTCGTCAGATAAGATCTCATCGTAATCCGACCAAGATATTTCATCGTTCTCAGGGAGATTGGGAAGATTCGGGTCCGCAGAATCATAAACAGATGGTGACATACTCACTTGAGATATCTCAAAATCACTATATTAGATCCAGAGTAACATTCATGCTTCTATTCAGAGTAAAAGCAGTAAGTCAATGAACTCTTCAATTGGCAAATCATATATAATAAATAAACAATTTATCAAAAAATCAACCCTTGTGAAAGCCGCACATGCAAACCTATATTCTTTTTTTAATTTTGGTGTTTGAAAGCCAATGAGTTGTACCAGAATTGTTTAACGTAAGATTAATGGAACAACTCTAATATATATACCATCCTATCATTTCCTTAGATTTTGACCGAGTTCTGGCCTCATATACTGTTGTATATTGGTGTCATTTATATTCTCTTAGATATGAAACGACTCAAATTGATCTCCACACAGCAATTGAATCCAATAGCGAAGAAAATAAAATATGGATCACTTGCTACTTCACCTCGACTATCGATATGCCATCAATCTTCGCTGGTAAAATATAATGAGACGATCCGTCAACAGTATTTTAGACCTAATACCTCTTCTGCACAAAACAGCAAAAAGGATTCCAATCATGATAAGGGAAAATCCGACAAGTCTAACAGGAAGGCCAACTTAGGGGTTATGATTCAAATGCTTCAAGTGAATGTTCCAAAATTGTTGGATCAGAATTTACCGAGCGAATATTTGTCAAATGATGTTTTACTCCGGGTGTTTCCCAAGGAATACCCCAATGCGCCAGTTTTCAAAGGTCATATGGTTTATTCAACCACATTAAAAACAATCAGATTGTTATTGACCTCATTTTACTTAAATCCACATACTAAATTACATATCACGAACATAAAGATTGAGGAGCCTAGTGGCAGCCTCTTGAATAACGATGATTTGATCAATTTGTCGATCGATAATAACCTATTTGAAAAAACTAGTCAATTTGAAAAAGGAGTTTCTCAATATACTACGAAAATTGTTATCAAGTGGCGTACTTGCCTCTCCGGATGTTCCCATTTAAACCGCTCTAAAACTACGGATGCTAGATTAGGTTCATATAACTTGGGATACCTTTCACGCTCTGGAATATTCAAATTTTTCCATGAAACTTCAAGTTTGAAACAGATTGGGTTCGATTCTGGTAATCGTGATTATAATCTAAATCAGAGGAATGATGAGTTAGATATTGAGCGGGTAGTCAATGGAATATTTGTGTTTGAATTGAACAACGAAAATAATAGAATTGTGGTTCATACTATTGATAATTGTGAGATTATGGAAAGTAAAGAGGACGTTACTGATAATAATATAGGATTAGCTTCAGGTGCCTAAAATTCAGTTTTTTGATAAGTTGTTCTTATCGAGCTGGTGGTTGATATTTATTTAATGATTCTTTTACGATCGTAAACTTGTACAGTTGCATTTGGATTCTCATCATGTACATAAATTTTCCTACGTATACTTTCAAGGTTTATGCTTGCTGTTAGAAATGGTATTCGTAAATTGTACTTTTATGTAAGATAAAAAAGGCATTTGGGGTGATTCAAAGAAACAATAAAGTATTGATTAGGGAGACACCAAGGAAAAATAACGGCAGCGTAATGATGGTTGGGTTCCCAATCAAATTATCCCTCGTTAAACTTGTCTTCGAGAAAATCCAGTAACTTTTGTTGTTTGTCTATATACGATTCAAGAACATTCTTATTACTTCTCAAACACCCAATTATAATCAGTTGCAGTGAAATTATAAGTAAAGCCACAATAAGCATCCAGTTTTCAATTATAGGTTCTAATAATGCACCGTAATTATTCGTGGGCTGCATGGTCACATAATGTGGATTATCATCTTCAGCAACAGATTCAGTAATAGTACTGATGAGAGACTCAGAATCAAATTCTTTGATTTTGGTCTCTTTTTCATAATGTGAATCTTGATAATCAGAGATAGCATTTTCAAGTTCAGATTTAGTTGTTTTCGCTACTTCTTCTTGTCCAGATCTGGTTGATTTTTCGACTAAGCTTTTTATCCAACTTGATCCAGTCCAGTTAACTTTATAGCTAAGTTGTAACTTAGTCTTATTGTTAACATCCCAAGTGAATATATATCTAGTGACAACTTCAAATACTGTCCCACTAGGGACATTTGGAGTTTTCGACACTGTTGTGACCTCAATATAATTTTCAAAATCTTGGTGTTCAATGGTTTCACAGCATTCAACCCTAGTTGATTTTGGTCCCATCGAGTAATGCAACTTTTTCTCATATGTATACGTTCTAGTTAATGCTCCTGACTCGCTATCCCTAGTGAAATCAGAATAGTCTGTAAAATCAAACCCATCATTTAATTCTATTATATTGCGATGATGCTTTGTGACTTCACCAAATAGCAAATTGTAAGTCAGACCCAATGGTGCATTGAATGTATCGTTGAGTAGTAATATTTCATTGTTCGCATCAGGGAGAAACTCGTAAGCGGTTGGAGGATGGATTTGAGGACCACTGAAGCTAATTTCAGGCTCAGAAACCTTATCTTTATCCGAACTGGTATGAAGATTCACACCATCATTCTCATAGGGATCGCTTTCGTCGATTGTGAAAATATCATCTTCTGACAAACTGTTACTTGAAGTGAGAGATATGTTAGTAGATATCACATCCTGATCTCTGGCTTTCTCGTGATTCAACTTACTCAATGTGATTGAACTAGACCAAATTGTCCCTAAAAAGTTCAATGTTGAATCACGCGATACAAAGCTCGCAAAAGAGTGTTTAGAATCCTTAGTTTCAACAACTATACCGTTTGGAAAGAGACCAGCCGTCGATTTCCTTTCAAAGTGAGTGATATCATCAAGAGAAATAACAAGATTAGTGACCCATCCTAATAGGTTGGAATTGAAACACATGTAGTGTTCTGAAACGTAGAGCCTACCTTGTAGTAGAATTTCTCTACTCAAAGCACAACTGAAGTCATCTAATAACCTATCATTTTCAGGTATATCTTTAAATAGTTCGTGAAAGTCCAAATTTCTTCTCAAGGATGCATATCTATATTGAGTATCAAGAAATTTTTCATCCACATACAATTTGTTAGTGTAATCTGATTTTGGACTCATTGGAGAACTAGCATCAAAATCAGATCCGTTACTGTTCTCAACAACAGGAGTTTTCGGGGCTGACGAGATACTAGATGTCTTCCTAGTTCTTGAACGGCGATAGCTCAACATTTCTGTTGTACCATTAGCGCCTACGACCTCTTTGACAATTTGTCCTTGTGAGTCTCTTTCTGAGAAATCATCATCGTGCTCTTCCTCAATTATGTCTTGACCAGCTGTGATGCTAGAATTTCCACGTTCCCGTGTTGGGCTAGCTAATGTGTTAAGGGACTCTAGACTTAGATCTGATATGTTTCTTGTATGCTGCGAAGCCAAGTTCTTGATACTTGACATGAATGATGTTCCAGCTTGCAATGGTGTAACAGGAGTTGCAGGTAAGGTTTGATTCCGATATAGATCTTGGTCAATCGTCCTGGACAATGATTCTTCCGGCGAGTCAAGCGATTGAGATAATGGCTCATTGAATAAATTTGAGCGTGCTTCAGTCTTAGTTGTTTCTGGGTTTGCAAGAGTGGACTTCGAAGTGGTCATGGATAGAGATTGAAGTGAAGAACCTGAAATAGCTGATGCAACAGACGTAGACAGCAAAGAAGAGTCCTGAGAATATGAGTTTTTGGGCCTAATTTTATCAGGTATAGTCATTGCGGAAATTCTCTGTGGAGGCAAGTTGGTCAAAATTTCGTAGTTACTATCATCAGGTAATCTTGATAAGTCCACCGATACCTTACGACTTGAACTTCGAGCAAAGGATGAAACAGAAGAAGAATAACTTCTCGTTGCCTTATCCATTGAATCAGTCAGAGTGTTGTAAAAATCACTTTTGGAACATTCTGATGGACTGCCATTGTCTTCGTCATTATCAGTTTCAGTGTGCAAGGTGCCAGCATCCAAATCGCTCTTCACCTTGTCCTTGTTATCGGAGAGATTACTGTCGATCTTGCTGATGCTAGTATCAACAGGCAAATTGTCGTCATCCTCATTCATCATAAAGACCTCCTGTCGATCAAATTCTGCTTCGGATATCTGGGGACTATCCATTTCATAAGAGACCTAGTTATCAACCTAACAAGTTCTGGTGTATAATACCTAAACTATTTCAATAACATGAATCGATTTGACGGTCTAGGAGCAATGGAGAGAAGAAGTAGATGAGATGCAATGAATATTCTGTCAAACTTAGATCTCCAGCTTTTTGTGGTTTGCGCTGCTCTCTATCAGCCTATCTGTCTGAGGCTTAGGGTTCCAGCCTCTCAAATTTTCCAGGGCCATGTTATACGAGGCAGCTGTAAGAATATTTATTATTTATATTACCTAATAATTACTTTATCTACAATTTCTACACTGAGAAGTTAGAACTCTATCTCTATGATCCCTTATTTTCATATCTAGAGATTCTTATATGATTACAATTATTGTTACAAGACAAATATTCTTAATTGAAAAAATCAGGCGCGATTATAAATGTCATTTGCCAGGGACTGGTACCACATCTCTGTCCTTATAGCGCGTTCATAGCGTTGTTCCAACTCGATTGACTCTCTCACATACTTCAGTTCATTCTTGGCTAGTAAAATTCGTAATATCAACTCTTTACGTTTATTTGCCTTGACAAAATCCTCGTTTGTACCAAAATCTAACCCAGCAACGTACTTTTTCGGTATCTGAGAGCTGATATATTCCCAAATCGCAGAGTATTCTAATCTTAAATCCGATAAACTCAACTGGTACATTTCAAACATTCTTTTGAACTCATCAAATGGCTCCTCCAATGGCTTGGGTAGAATCTTGGTAGGCTCATTAAGCATCTCTCTTAATTTGTAGCACCACTCAACTATTCTAGTCAGTTCTTGGTCCGTTGTCCTTTTGAATCTGGAGTTAGTATTACTTACTAACCCAGAGATTGTGGAACTGCGCTTATTCAATCTAGTATTGATCCTATAAGACAAAAATGATATTCGTGGTAATGCTAAATTCTCGGCATACTTCAAAACTTGAAACCAAAGACTCATCACAACTTCATCAAAACATTCAGTTTCAAGATTGTCGTATAAATCATTAATTGTGTGAACCTGTATCTTCTCTGCATAACTATCTAAGAGATCTTCCCTTAAATGCTTGTAGTTCATACGAAATGCCTCAGGTGGGGTAGTTCTCAAACTTTGTTCCAGATATGGTCTTGTGAATATATCTTTCAACTGATTTGCCAACTTGTCAACAAAAGATTTTATAGATCTGTCTTTAGCTTTGGATATCTCCATTTTTGACTTTGTAATGTAGAAATGGGGGTCGTTTCGTTCCAATTCTGTGTTAATCGTTATGCTAAGACTGCCCGAGTTGGGATCTAGCGCAAACTTTTCCTCTAAAGGGAGTCCTTCTTCAGCCTTGATATTGAGCTTATAAACTAATGATTTGTAGACGTTACCGTTATCTTCTAGGACATCTAACTTCAAGTATCCCAAATCCCTGTTTGTTAAAGCCTGGAAGTTTTCGTCCCATTCAGGATTATAATCCTTGGATATGCATCTGGTACGGCCATTTATGACACCAGAAAGCAAAACATATAAACTCACAGGTTCTCCCTTTTTATCCTCTACATTCTCAGCAGCTTTGACTCCGATGGAGATCAACTTCTTAGGGTGTTTCAATCGTCGTTGGTGTTTCTGCTTTAAGATTTGTGAGTATTGCTGCACTTCATTCGTATCTATACCGGCCATATACTCTAACACTTTGAAGACATTATTTAAACACGTGCAAGACCGTCCTTTGAAGTCCAACGTGGGACCTGTGTATAAATCTTTTTCAATTGTGACAATCATAAAGTTAGTGAATCCAATCAGCGCTTGAGATATACTTTTGTATAACAAAGTGTACAGTTCTGCCAACTGCAATTCGTCACTCCACTTGAAAGATTTCAATATATTCACATAAGCTGAGCAGATTTGTATAACACTTTGAACACTGCTACTGTAAGAGCAGCCTTCCAATCGTGCTAAATTATCTTCATCAATAGCTCTTTTGCATTGAGTGTTAATGTCGTTGTTCCACTGATGCACTAGTTTTGAAACCTCATCAAATAGATAATCTTGATAATTGAATTCGAACTTGGATCTCTGTTTGAATTCATTTAGCGTTGTTATTAAGGACGCGATATCGTCCTTCTCTTGATCGAAACTTATATCTTTCTCTAGAGTATCTTTCGAAGGGTATTGCTGTTTTATAAAGTTTTTCAAATACCTCTCCACGGGTATTTTCATGAACTCCTTTGCAGTAGTATGGACCCTAAACATTCGATTCAAGTCTTCATTTCGAATCATCCAGGAGTCCAGCTGATCAAAGTCTTGGGTGACTAAAGTTAGAATCCTCACGAGACTGTTTTTCTGAGAAGTTTGTAAGTACCCATCAAGTCTCATAGACAACGATCTAGTAAGGTTTGTGTTTACTAAAGCAATATCATTGACTCCCAAATTTTGAAGCAACGATAAGGCTTCGGTAAACATTTTACTGTCATCAAAAAAATGACCCATACAGTCACCCAACAGTTCCCGGTACTTAGACAATATCTTATGATTTAAATCCAATAACTGTCTCTTTTTAATGGATGGCCATTGATTAATCGGCAATTGAACAGGCATCAATAGGAATGCCAATGCATATCTTTTATTTGCGAGAATTATATCTATGGTATCAGTTAGTAAACCACGGATCGTGAATATATAAACATCAAATGGATCTACTTGCCAAATGTTTAAGCATCGAAGAAGAGTCTCAAAGAACTTAGGACCAGAATTAAGCATTATCTCGAGTAAGAATGTTAATGCCTTTGGTAGGTCATTCGGTTTGTATTTGTAAGAGTTTGAGCTAGAGTTGCAACCAATGAACTGATTGGTAATCAATTGATTTAGTTCGTCGACTTTGGTCTTCCAGATATTCCAAGCTGTGTCGTCATCAAAATCAGTTCTCGCATACTGGAATGATAGCGACTCCTTGGAGTTAATATACTTGAGAACGTCTTCTTTGTTGATCTGATATCTTAATTCTCTGATAAGTAAGTTGAGTTTCTCCGGAGGATCAATTTTAAAACACTTAGTGATTGTAGTTTTGAGTCCTGTATCACTCATATCTGGAAATTGAATATATTTTTGTCTCAAAATGTTAGCTCTTCTGGAAAGTAATATCTGTCTCTGGCTATCACTAGCCTTGCATAGCAAAAGAATATCAATGATTTGAATCTGGCAAGTGTAATATATCTCGGGCGTCTGAGTTTTGGCCTCAATTATAAGACCATCATAAGTGTCTAATAAACGAGTAACTTCAAGGTTTTTCAACTGATGATTGTACTTCCCGTAAAATATAACTAATGACTTTCTGCTAATTGGATGTAACTGAAATCCACTAAAGCTGGATAAATCTTTGATAATCTCCAGAAACTGCCTATTTAGTATCGCATCTCGATTCCCTATGTTTAAATGTAGCTTACTAGTTGATAGCTTGGGTTCCAATGGTACCCCTGGTAGGTCCTTCACTTCTATTATTCTAAAGCTTTCATCGTATAATAATTGGACTTTTAAATAATACTCTAAAACATAGTCATGAAAAAAATCCCTATCAGATGCATCACTTTTCATACTGTTTGTGATTGATTTTCAAAATGTTACAAAATTATTATATAAGTACCAATTTTGGAACACACATATGATAGTGAAGATTGATGATTGAATCATGCCATATATTTCGACTCAAAAAAATACAAAAAGCTTGGGATTGGGGTGAGGCTCAATGTTTACATCTGGAAAATGGAAACGAAAACGGGAGAGTAATCGCTCTAAATCCATTTCAACAGGGCGATAAAGGAAATGAATAAGGTGGCTCGTGGAATGGACCAAAACCAAATTGATTGAAAACATGAAAACTACGAGCATGGTTGGAAGTCATTTGCGTGTTGACATTCTCTCGAGCTTGAGGCGATTAGTTGCAGCAATTATTTCACTGGCACTATGTAATAATGAAAAGATAATATATTATATTTTGCTACATATTGTTATCAGATGTCTTAGTTGTTCGCTCCATCGGTGTCATTAGCGTCATCAGCGTCATCAGCGTCATCAGCGTCATCAGCGTCATCGGTACCACTTACAATTTCTGGACCGCTCGGGTTGGGTGTACTCTCTATTTTGAAAATATGAGAAGAGAGTACCTTCTGAAGTTGATAGAAGTGGATTTTGTCACCAAAGATTGGTTTCATTTTGTCATCGCATATAATGAATCTACCATCACTTGGATCTTGTAATTTATTAACCTTGATATATTCCCACAACTTCTTAGTGATGTTCGCTCTTCCGATAGGTTCGGCGCTTCCCAGAAGTTCAGCCAACTGAGGGCTGACGTTATTGGGCATATGAATACCAGTCACAGGAGGATTAAGCTTACGCTTAGCTCTTGCAATTTCACGTTTTTCCTGTTTCTTCGCTTCAAGTTTAGAAAGCTTCTTTGTAGATTTGGCTTCTTTCGGCCCCCTTGAAGCATGCTCGCTTCTCGCTTTTCGTTTATCGCTTAGCTTTCTTTCCTTTTCCGAAAGCAAAATATTATTGTCGACCTCCTGGCCAATTTTAGGAAGACTTAAAGACTGATTTAGCCTGGCTGCTAGCTCTCTGTTTTGCTTTACCAATCTCTCCAGCTTCTCTCTCATACTAGCACTTTCATTCTCTTCGTTTTCTTGAACCTCCGTACTGAGATAAAATCTCTCTAAAATCAACTCGTTTATTTCATCATTTTTGTGGAACTTTTGGTCAAATAGAGATTCCAAAGCTTTCCTTATATGCTTCACGGAAACTTTCTCTACATCCGATACTCTTAAGATGGCATCAATTGTTGGAATGTAGTCTTCCAGTTTATATGATAAATCCGTAGCCGAATCAGATTTAGATTTAGACATCTTATTACTTTTTCTTGTCTCGTCTTGTATCCTCAATGGCAAAAAAATACAGAGTTTTGTTGTTGGTGTTTTTGTTGTGGATTCGTTAGATACAGATAAGTTATTATCTATACCTAGCTATATATGTAAACATATAATATTCGATTTTCAAGAGTTTATTTAAACTATTAACTTTTAAAGTTTACAAACTTTAAAGATACAAGTGTTTCAAATTTCAAAAGCTTACATAATCAGAAAGTACTCAACGATTTATTGTACTCAAAAGAAGGGTATTAGTGATCTATAGTGTATACTCCATACTGTTTACATAGCTATGGGCAACGGAAATACGGGACAAATATATTAGTTTTAAAGTGTACATATGCGTATGTTTTGAGAAGATTACTTACGTTCAGAAGCGTTTTTCAAGTTTCTCTTGTGCTGTAACTCATTCTTCTTGAGTAGGTTCTTTCTTTCAGATCTATGTAGCTTTCTTGGGTCAATCAACTCATCATCCCCACCTTTAGCTGGCTTGTCATCGACTTCCACCAACCATTGTGAATCAAGTTCCTTATTTTTACCGTTGTAACCCCATTTGTTAACCCATTCACCTTTTTCTTCATCGTAAACCTTCTTACCATCTTTACCCTTCTTCTTGATACCTTTCTTAGAGGCAAATTGTTCCCATCTAGTGGCTTCTCTAGCCTTAGGAACAGACTTTTCTCTTGGTAATGGTGTTATTGGATCAGGTAATTGGATTAAAGTCATTGTTGAGTTCTGACCGTTGGAATTATCGGTCGTTTGTTTCAATGGAAGGGACAAAATCTGATTTATGAGTAGTTGAACATTATCTCTTGTGACATCTTTCAAATAATCGTTTTTCACCGCTTCGTTTGAAATTTTTAATGCATCAAGAGGATTTGGGTCAAGTGCAGTGAGATTTCCCAAGTCGTAAGTAACAGGGATTAGTTTTTCAACTGTGACAGGCTTACTGGAATGAATAATTCAGAATAATCAGAAAGACAAAGTTAGTACACGCTTGAATAATAGTATGAAGATTGTACTTTTGACAGTTATACTTACAGTTCCTTTGCCTCGGACATTATTATTTGATAAAGTTGTGGGTAAATATAGACTCTCCTAGGTCTAGAAATGTTGAAACTAAGAGCTATCCAATACTTGATCTTGACAAACAGATCTTTTGAATCTGACTTTTATTTTTCTTTATTTCTTTAGACTGTGTCTGGAAAATTTTCCCTGCACAAGCCGCACAATAGAGCCTGTTTATTAAAAAAAAAATCAACTTTCGTCTCGCTAAGTCGATCGGCTGCCAGTTAGTTGGGCTAGTGATTATTTTTGTGGCGCGCGCTACTAGTTATAGATCGAGTATACATGTACGTGCATATATATAGATAAATTTGGCGAAGTTAGTTGTTGGTCACTAATCCCCATGGTTGGTTGGTACATTCGATATTATGGATTACTTACTTGAATCTAATGGTTGAATCACATAAAGATCAAATTTTCCTGAACCTCAACAAGATCAGAAACTGTGGCACACGAGTAAAGACTTTAACTGACATTCATCCTAATGCTAATTGGCTCACCAGCCAAAATTCAACGGGTGCAGGGGTGCATATCTAACATCATGAAAATTTTCCTGAGTCACAGATTTAAGAGCGCACGGAAGGCCGTGCAGGAGGAAAACCGCTGAAATCTGAGATTCTTGACTCTGAATGAATCATTTTTCAGATATTGTTAGGGAATAAAATCTTTTTTATTTAAAATAGTTAGGGTGCAGTTGGTTTGGATCTCCCTTCCAGAATACAATTAGTAAAATAACACATAGCAGTACATAACCACCATGTCGGGGATTTTTCAGCTCACATCAAGAAAAATACATATTTCTTCGTCTTTTAAAAGACTCCTATCTACCACAACTACTCTATTTAGAGGCCAAAACTTGACTGAAAAAATTGTGCAAAAATATGCTGTTGGCTTACCAGATAACAAGTTTGTCTTCTCGGGAGATTATGTCACAATCAGGCCTGCTCATGTGATGTCTCATGATAATACTTGGCCTGTTGCTTTGAAATTCAAAGGGTTGGGAGCTAAGAAAGTTAAAGATAACAGACAAATAGTGAATACTTTAGATCATGATGTCCAAAATAAAACTGAAAAGAATTTAACCAAATATGAGAACATCGAAAGATTTGCAAAAGAACAAGGGATTGATTTTTATCCTGCTGGAAGAGGTATTGGTCACCAAATTATGATCGAAGAAGGTTATGCCTTCCCATCAAACCTAACAGTTGCATCTGATTCACATTCAAACACTTATGGTGGTATTGGTGCTCTAGGTACTCCAATTGTTAGAACGGATGCTGCTTCTATTTGGGCAACAGGCCAAACATGGTGGCAAATTCCACCGGTCGCAAAAGTTGAACTGAAAGGTACTCTACCAAAAGGTGTCACAGGTAAAGATGTTATTGTTTCTTTGTGTGGGCTATTCAATAATGATGAAGTGTTAAATCATGCCATTGAGTTTGTTGGCGACGAAATACACAAATTATCAGTTGATTACAGATTAACTATTGCTAATATGACCACCGAATGGGGTGCATTATCAGGTTTATTCCCTATTGATGATACCTTATTAAACTTTTATACTAATAGATTACTAAGAGTTGGACCAAACCATCCAAGAATCAATCATGAAACTATTGAAAGATTGAGAAACAACAAGGTGAGTGCAGATAGTGATGCGTACTATGCAAAGACCTTAACAATTGACTTGTCAACATTAACCCCATACATATCAGGCCCTAATTCTGTCAAAGTCTCTACTCCACTATCACAACTATCTGCAGACAACTTAAAAGTTAATAAAGCTTATTTAGTGTCATGTACTAATTCAAGATTGAGTGATATCAAAGCTGCTGCAGATATTGTGAAAGGTCATAAGATTGCTCCAGGTGTTGAGTTTTATATTGCCGCTGCTTCATCTGAAGTGCAAGCTGATGCTGAAGCTGCAGGTGCTTGGAAAACATTGTTAGATGCTGGCTGTACTCCGTTACCAGCCGGATGTGGTCCATGTATTGGTCTAGGTACTGGTCTATTGGAAGAGGGTGAGGTTGGTATCTCTGCTACGAATAGAAATTTCAAAGGTAGAATGGGTTCTAGGGATGCTTTAGCCTTCTTGGCTTCTCCTGAGGTCGTTGCCGCATCTGCAGTTGTTGGTAAGATCGCATCTCCAGAAGAAGTACTTGGTCAGCCATGTCCAGAAACAAGAGAAGTCTCTAAGACTGTCACCCTTCACGATAAGCCAACAGATGATGGCGCTGCTGCTGCTAGTGAGGAAGATGCTGGATCTGTCTTGCCAGGATTCCCTAAAGAAATTGTTGGTGAATTAGTCTTGTGTGATGCCGATAACATCAACACAGATGGAATCTACCCTGGTAAGTATACCTACCAAGATGATGTTCCAAGAGAAAAGATGGCTGAGGTTTGTATGGAAAATTATGATCAAGAATTTGGCTCAAAGACTAAAGCTGGGGATATTATCATAAGTGGTTTCAATTTCGGTACTGGTTCGTCTAGAGAACAAGCTGCCACTTGTATCTTAGCTAGAGATATCAAATTGGTTGTTGCTGGCTCATTTGGTAACATTTTCTCAAGAAACTCTATCAACAATGCCTTACTAACCTTGGAAATTCCTGACTTGATAAACAAATTGAGAGAGAAATATGCTGATGCTGCCCCTGAATTGACCAGAAGAACAGGATGGTTTTTGAAATGGAATGTTCCAAAAGCTTTGGTCACCGTTTCTGATTCAGAAGGTAACGTTGTTTTGGAACAGAAGGTCGGTGAACTAGGTGCAAACTTACAGGAAATCATTATCCAAGGTGGCTTAGAAGGTTGGGTTAGATCTGAATTAAAGAAAGAGGTTGCTTAATTCATTGTGCCAAGTTAGTGATGCTGTTGGGTCTTAGCAACAGGTTTGTATATATAATATTTATTTTATTCCGATTAATTTTCATTTAGAGAAAATCGATGTTCTTTCGTAAACTAATAATCATATCTCATGAATTTTTAGCTACTACTGTGATTGCTCTTGATTGGTAAAACATTAGTGTTATATTAGAAAAAATCGAAGGCAAACGCAATATACAAAACTGCAACAGAGCTTAGAAAAGAAAAAGAGAAGAGCGTAAAAAGAGATGCTAGAAAGTACAGGTGTATTTATATATGTGAAAAACCAAGGCAACTGCAACACCAACATCGACACAGATGATCACTAGGTGACAAAGTTAATTGAGCAACATAGGTTTCCCAATTTCGTCACTTTTTTTTTTTTGCTGGAAGATGATCAGGAGGTATAAATTCAAAGTACATCACGTAACAAATCATGTACTATCAGATTATATTAATTTTGTCGAGAATTCTGTAATTGTCAAAGTTTTGCATGATTCAACAGGTCATTGACCTATAAAGTTGGAATTTCTTTCACAATCTCATCAAATGACTCTTTGTATTCATCAGCGGATTTGGAAGAGGCCTTCTTACCTTTACTTCCACCTGGAACAATCATAACACAAGATGTAGGTCTTTTTGTGGCACCAGCAGACCCTAAGTCTTCTTTTGATGGTACAAATAAATATGGAACAGAGCTGTCTTCACATAAAACTGGGATATGGGAGATGACATCCGGTGGGGAGATATCACCGGCAACTATAACTAAACCCTTCTCACCCTTTCTTAAGGCTTTGACAACTTCCTTGACACCTCTTTTGACATGCTTTGCTTTGGAAGCTTTCTTGACTGTTTTAAGAACCTTCTTGTTTAATTTTTTTGGAGCTAGTGGACGAGCAAATGGAAGCAAAGCAGGTAATCTTCTCTCGTAGTTATCAACCTCGCTGGTTTCCGATTTTTCCTTCTTGGCCATTGTTATACTATATATGATTATCTGAGAGTGTAATGTAGTGGCTGGATACGTAACGGAAGACAAAGCTATCTGTGAAGTTTCCAAGAACTATACATCATTTTCTTGAAGCTCACTTAACTGATCCTCTCTTCTGTTTTACAAACAAATAATTTTTCTAAAATTTTTCACCGTTGCACATCTGTGCACCAATACTGTCTCCACCGCCCAGAAGTTGAAGTTATGAATTCACTTATTACGTCATCTCTCATCTACGACGTTTGTTTTGTTTTTGCTGATCATTTACATGGCTTTGTCTTGTCTATTTCACTCTTCTTTGAGAGCTTGAGAAAAGAGTTACTTCTAGTCAATACCTATATTTAGATATCATATATATGTAACAATGGCTCCGAGCAAAGAGAAGAGGTCGTCGTTTTTGAGCCCCTTTTCGGGCCACCACACCAATGCCAAAAGTTCGAGCAATAGCAACAGTCTCAAGAACGAGTTCTTAGCAGCGTCTTCAACTGTCAACAGGAAGATAACCGTGAAGCTACCTGGTACTGAAGATATACTGCCTCCAATACCCAAGCAGAAAAGTCTGTATGATGTATCACCTAGGAAAATACAAGGACAAAGTCTGTCTGCAAAATCAAAAACTAGAAGTATGATACCTGACGACTCACGAATTTCGACAAACATGGCAACTCCACATAAAATCAAAAGTATGATACCGGATGACATTATGGTGAACCCTGAACCACTGAAATCCAGAAAAGTATCCCCAGCTGTTCAAGTCCCTTCATCCATGATCCCAAACAGAAATATTTCAGCAAATCACGCTAGCAATATACGTCTTCCATATAAAGGACCAGTTAAGTCTCAGCGACCCCTACAGGAGCCAATGATGAGCCCAAAAAACTCTATTTCTCTGGGGCAAAATATCCGACCTCAATATGAAAGACAATCGAGTGCTTCATCTTCCATATACACTACAGTAGATGGTACTGAAACAACTGTAGAAACCGATTCCACGAGGAATACTGCGGAAGATTATACTTCACAGGCTCTGGAGAATGATACTCACAGGGAAGGTGCTGTTTTCAGTTACAAATCCACGTTGGATAATCCATATATAGAAGAAGCTGATAAACCCATTGCAACAGCTTCAGTGAACTTAAGGTCTAGAAGAAGAAAACCTCCTCCTCCTTTGCCCACCGTCACTAGTCTGCCTACTACCAATGTCCTAACAAGCGAAAGTGAGGACCTTCTTCAGATTAGGCCTGCAAGCAATGATATCAATGAGAACTGTACTCCAAGAGAATCCGAAGTTGTGAGTGTCCTACCGGCAACACCGCCTCGGTCTCAGATTGATGATACGGGGGATGGTTTGGACTTCAGCCCAACAAAAATATATAGACCTTTAAAGACTACAGTGAGCAAGGAACTACCTCCAAAACCCACGGAAAAAGTTGAAACTGTCAACATTAAAGAAAGAGAGGCTATCAAAAATGATTTACTACTGACAATTGATACAGAAATTCAGCAATTATCGCTAGGAGATTTCAATATGGAAGAATTTACCCCATCTCCAGCAAGTCATTACGCTCCGTTAAATTTCCAGAGCTTGGTTCGTGTGGATGCTCCGTATGAGCTAGAGTCCAATAATCAGTTTGGCGTTCAACGGAATACCAGTAACGCTAGCAGTGTTCATTGGAAACCATATGATTCTGACGAGGAAGAACGTGAACCGGAGGTGCTTGATCAAATCCAAGTGGACCTTGAAAACGGGAGTTCACATGGAACAAGGGGCGATGACTTATCAGACGAAATATCACTAAAATTAGCAGACGTGCGAGAGGGTGTTGATTATAATGAATTTGACAACAAAGAACCGGCTCCACCAACCCCAAATCAAACTAGCGACATTTCAAAATCTCCTTCTATACTATCCTCTTCGCTGAGCATAGCTGATTTGCATAAAATTGTAGAAGGTGGTAGTCTCTCAGAATTGCCTCTCGTTGGTGACGATTTCTCATCTACTGCAGCAGCTCTTGAAACGTCTTCACTTTCTCATACCAATAACTCTGCTTTATCTCTCGACCACAATGAAAAAGATATATTTTATGACGTTCAAGAGCAGCTTCCCTCGGTACATGTTCTCAAATCCGAAGAAAACGATTATCCAGACAATATTGTACAATCGAAATCAGTACATAAAATTCCGGTGGAGGAGACCACCAGTTTAAATCAGGAGCGGCATATAACCCATGACGAAGAACAACTCGCTGATACTGACATAGAATCCGATTTAGAAAATCCATTCCAGCAATCTAGTGATGAAGATGGAGACGAACATTATCTTCCACAGGTTGATCAGGAGGAGGAAGACGAGACCGCAGAGACGATGTACAATGTTCATTCCCCATCTAACAATATCTATCGAGCTGAGTTTCAGGGTGCTTCTGAGCATGGTTCTGACCTGGATGAACGTTCTACTCACGTCTTAGCGGTTAAAAATCCCGAAACTGATGATGAAGATGAAAGGGGGTCTTCTGGCAACCTACTTGATAATTCCACCTACGATGAAGTTGATCCTCAATTGTATGGTGCTCCGGATAATGATAATGGAGATGATGCTGAGGAGCACAAGGGCGATGTTGACTCTCACAGCTGGATGGAGACCCCAACAAGTCCTGTATTCCAGCGTAATGCTTTCAGTGTTGTGAATCCAAACTCTGGGTACTCTAATGGTTTGTCTATCAATGTTGGCGAGGCAAACGATCTTCTAAATATCAGTGACAGAAAATTCAAAATTACAAATAATGCCAGTGATTCCGAAAGTGAAGAAGACAATGATGGTAATGATAATGGAGGAATAAATTTTGCTGCTAGATCTCCATATTATACTCACTTTGACCTCGAAGATGGAGCTCCGAAGCATAAAATGGTTATAGTTAATGGATCTTTGGAAGATCTGACAAATGATGACGATGATAATGATGATTATGATAATGGGCAATTACAGGATAGTAAAGTAACTTCCACATCAACTATCGGAGTTTCAAAATCGGTTTCCACTCCTCCTATTAGATCAATTTCACCAGCTCTGCAGCCATTTTCAACAGCATATGACAGAAGAGAAACACCAACGGTGGCTCCATTGACCCATTCTACGGTCATTCCAGTGGCGGCCCATTCTAATAGCGCATTCACGCCTAATAGTGCTTTAAGAAGACCTCCCCCTGATTTTCCATCGTCCGGTAGAGGTGCGAGATCTATTTCAGTCTCAACTGCGCAACCTGAACTATTTGATAATGCTGTCAAAAAACTAGGGCTGTCCGATGACCCCACCACGGGCATCTCGCCTCCTAAGAGCACGGATTTACAAACGAATATTAGTCAACAAGGTCAGCATCAATTACAACAACAACAACAACAACAACCGATGCAGCAGCAGCAACAACAACAACAAGGCGTGATTGATAATGCTGCCAAGGAAGAAAATAAAAGTTCTTTGGAAGCGTTAGGAAAGGGCATTCGCTCAGAATATATAGATCTAATGAGAACAAGATATAAAGGAGCTTACACGGATCAACTGCCTTCTTCTTCGAGATTGCCTATTGCTATCAGGCCCAAAAGCCGGGCCAAGTACCATCAAAGAACTTCATCAAGACCATCAGTTGGAAACAATGTCACTTACCAATCATCTATCAAGCATGGTAGTTTGAAACCGCGTACGAGGATGTTAGCTTCTGAGATTGATGCAAATGAATTGCCTGATTCCAAATTGAGTCATTCCATTGGTAAGACCAAGATCCCGACCGACCCAAATGCCGAGATTTTGGCGATCACTGAGCAGTTGAAGATTTTAACGGGCGATTCCATGTCGGGCACTAGTAGTAGCTTGAGTTCTAGTGCAAATGCTGGTGGCGGAGAATCTGGTTTGAATAGATACGCCAGCACGAGATCTGCCAGAGGATTTGGACCTAACGAACCAAGACTGAAGTTGTATATAGCCAATCCGGACGATGATAGTGATTGAGAGAAGTAATGGTATATACTTGTAGACTTTATCCCCGTTTGTATCGTATATTATCAACTAATGAATTCAAAGAGACTAGCCATTGTGCCATGGCCACGAATAACATTACTAGTAGACAAGAAATCAACAACACAATGAAGGGAAAAAAGGGAATACCGCCGCTGTTACGTAATCAATATTATTCTTTGTTCTCAGTGCACCACTGCTCACAGAATTCCAAACGTGTTCTTCAACAAAATGGTCTGAATTATAATCTATATGATATTTCAGCTTTCAGATCAACATGTTGATAGTATTTGAGCTTCTCCAATCTTGCCGATATAGTACTTTTGTTCCGACCTGCAACTCACTAATTGATCAGTATACCATCAAGACATGTCTGCCGATGTTGCGTACACTTTGGTTCATGAGGTATGTTTGAATACGCACACACACACATTGTTATTGTTATTAATGACGTAGACACTAGTCAACACTTACCGCTTCCCTCAATTGAAACTAATGATACTAACATAGCAATTACGTTTATTTTGTTTTAATATAGCCAAACTCAACTCACAAGCCATCTGTCAATGATTTCAAGAACATTTTAGAGAAAGGAAATGATGATAGAAAAATTGATGCAATGAAGCAAATCTTAATCATCATGTTGAACAGTGATCCTATGCCAGGTTTATTGATGCATATCATTAGGTATGTTATGCCTTCAAGAAACAAGGAATTGAAGAAACTATTGTATATTTACTGGGAAATTTGTCCAAAATATGATGATGCTGGTAAGCTGAAAAGTGAAATGATCTTAGTTTGTAATGCAATTCAACGTGATTTGGAACATCCAAATGAATATATCCGTGGTACTACGTTACGTTTCTTAAATAAATTGAAAGAACCTGAAATTCTAGATGCTTTAGTTCAATCATGTAGACCATGTTTAGAACACCGTCATGCATATGTTAGAAAAAATGCAGTGTTTGCCATTTATTCAATCTACAAGGTTGCAAATCATTTGATTCCTGATACTCCTGAATTATTAGCTGACTTCTTAGCAGTTGAAAGTGATCCAACTTGTAGAAGAAATGCCTTTGTTTGTTTGGGTCAATTAGATAGAGAAGCTGCTTTAAGATATATTCAATCCCAATCTATTTCTTCATTGGAACCATTGATTCAATTGGTTATTATTGAATTTATCAGAAAAGACGCAATCATTGCAGTTGAATTGAAACCCAAATATTTGAACATTATCTCCGAATTGTTAGATTCACCAAACAATGCTGTCGTTTATGAAGCTGCGACCACTTTAAGTGTCTTGTCAAATTCTCAAGTTGCTATCACTAGTGCTGCTGCCAAATTTATCGATTTGTCGGTTAAAGAACCAGATAACAATGTTAAATTAATCGCTTTGGAGAGAATCAGTGAGTTGCATCAAAAAAACGAAGGTCTGTTAGATGATATATGTTTGGATGTCTTGAGAGTTTTAAGTGCTCAGTCAATAGATGTTAGAAATAAGGCAATTGATATTGCTTTATCATTAGTTTCAAGTAAAAATGTTGATGATGTTGTCAAGTTACTGAAGAAGGAGTTATTGAAAACAGTTTCATCAAATGAAGAAAAATCAAGTGACTATAGACAATTGTTAATCTCAGCTATTCATACATGTGCCATTAAATTCCATGAAGTTGCAGCCAATGTTGTCGATCTATTATTAGAATTCATTGGCGAATTGAACTCTGCTGCTGCTGCAGATATTATTGTTTTTGTCAAACAAGTTGTTGAAAAATTCCCTGACTTAAGAAGTACTATCATTCAAAGATTAGTTAACTCATTAAAATTCGTTAAGAGTGGGAAGATTTACAGAGGTTCGTTATGGATTATTGGTGAATATAGCATTGATGAAAAAGATATTCAAACAGCATGGAAAAACATCAGATCAAGTATTGGTGAAATTCCAATTTTGGCTTTTGAAAAGAAGCGTAATGGTGAAGATGAGGACACTGAACAAGATACTAATGAAGCGGAAACTAAGACTAATGGTCACGGTGGCCCAAAGATTTTAGCTGATGGTACGTATGCTACCGAAAGTGCATTTGCTGAAGCCAATCCAATTCCTTCTACAAACTCTTCATCGTTATCAGATTCCTCAAAAACACCATTAAGATCCCTTATCCTTGAGGGTGACTTCTATTTAGCTTCAGTTTTGTCATCAACATTAGTGAAGCTTGTTTTAAGATTAAGTAAAATTTCTGAAAAGAAGGAGTTGTTAAATGCATTGAAAGCCGAAGCAATGTTAATAATGGTTTCTATTTTGAGAGTTGGAGAATCACAATACGTAAAGAAGAAGATTGATGAGGATTCTGCAGAAAGAATTTTGTCTTGTATCAGATTCTTATCGGAAGATGAAAAAGATGAAGCGTTGATTGATGAAGCATTTTTAGAAGATACCAAGAAGGCATTCAAAGAGCAACTGGAAATTGCGGACAAGAGGGCAAAACAATTAGAGCTTGCTCATCTACAAGATACGGCTGAACAGGTTGACGATGCTATTTCATTCAGACAATTGGCATCCAAAGAGCAAGCCGTTGATATTGATGATGAAGACTTAATTCTTGCATCTGGTGGATCTAGTACCACTAATAAAGAAGACTTATCATCAAGATTGAAAAAAATCACACAATTGACCGGTTTTTCGGATCCTGTGTATGCTGAAGCATATGTTAAGATTCACCAATTTGATGTCACGCTAGATGTTCTGTTAGTTAATCAAACCACAGACACTTTGCGTGACTTGTCTGTTGAATTTGCTACATTGGGTGATTTAAAAGTTGTTGATAAACCAACCACACAAAATATCGGACCACGTGGATTCCATAGAGTCTCTACAACAGTTAAAGTTACATCAGCAGACACAGGTGTAATCTTTGGTAATATTGTTTATGCCGGACAACATGCTGATGAAAGTACTATTGTCATATTGAGTGATGTTCATGTTGATATTTTAGATTATATTAAGCCTGCCACTTGTTCGGAAGCTCAATTTAGAAAAATGTGGAATGAATTTGAATGGGAGAATAAAATTAGTGTTAAATCCAACGCAACGTCTTTAAATGGATATTTGGAACAACTGTTGACTGGTACTAATATGAATAATTTAACACCAGGTGCCGATATTGGAGAAGATTGTAAATTCTTGTCTGCTAATTTATACTCAAAGTCTAGTTTTGGTGAAGATGCATTGGCTAATTTGTGTATTGAGAAATCTTCAAGTGGCTCGATTGTCGGACATGTTAGAATTAGATCAAAGGGACAAGGGTTGGCGTTATCCTTAGGTGATAAAGTTGCAGCTATTGCACGTAAAACAAATAAGGCTGTTGTGACACATGTTTAGTTAGGTATTAAATCAAAATTCTTTGTTCCTATTTCTAATATTATTACTTATATATCTTGTACGTGTATTTCTTTCTATCTTATTAACTATTGTTACCATATATTTAAACCATGTTTAAACTGGTATTACACCCCGCAAAACATTGAATGAAAAAAAAAAAGAAATGAATCATCAAGATTTGAAAAACACGGACTTCAGAAAACTGAATCTCCAGTGCATGTGAAATGTGCATCAATTCGCTCATCATATAGATATCAACAGAAATGGAAGTTTTTCTGTGTTTTGGTTTTACGTACATTGTTTTATTTGAAAGAATATTGGTTTACTGTATTTCATCTACAGGTCCGTTGTTTTCCGTTAGTGCTGATCTCTGTATTCAAGTAAAGGATCATATAAAGTTCTAAACTTCCATTTGTTTCAAGAATTGCTCAGTACAAAGTACAATAGACCAATCTGATCACTTGCTAGTCATCACTATTCTAATTGCTGATCTGTCTTCCCCATTTGTATTTGTCATATAGATAGCATATAGCATTTGTCTTACAGCATGTGTTCACTTACCGACTACGTTTCACAAATACGTAGTAAATACGCTTACAATTCTCCATTAGATGACTTAAACTTTGAATTTCCGTATCTTAACACACACATCAGTCCTTTCCTGTTAAACACTTTCCCTGATTATATCTCTGAAGACTCACGTCTTTTAAATGGTTTAAATACTACGTTGTTAGGTATCTTATTCTACCATTCAATTTATTTACTTTCGAAAGTGCCATTATATTTGAGTTCAACTTTATCAAACACTTTGAAAGATCGCAGAGCTAAGGTTGATTTTTGTATGAGAGTTACTTCGTTCATTCAAAGTACATTAATCTGTTTACTAGCTTTACCGTTGTATGATAATGAACATTTGAATCAACATACCATCTTTGCCACAACTCCATATTCTGAATTTTATTCTAATTTAGCTTTGAGTTATTTCATTTGGGATACTGCATTATCATTCAGATTTCTTCAATTATTTGGTGCTGGATTCTTAGTCCATGGAATAGTTTCAACACTTGTTTTTGCAAGTGGAATTTCAGCAGGTATGATTCACTACTATTCTCCATTATTTTTGTTGTTTGAAATCAGTACGCCATTTTTGAATATCAGATGGTTTGGTCTGAAATTTAATAAACTCATTCCTGATTGGTTTCAATTACTTAACAATGCTGTTTTGATCTTGGTTTTTTTCTTTGTGAGGATCATATGGGGCTGGTATCAAGTTTATCATCTAGCTATTGATTTTTATAATGTTCGAAATGATGATCGATTTGTTACTTGGGTTGCAGTTTTGATTTTGTCTTGTAATTTTGTCTTGGATGTGTTGAACCTGTATTGGTTTAGTAAGATGGTTATCGTTACTGTTACTACATTGAAACAACTGTTTGGTAAAGCTGAAAAGAATAAAGACGATGAAAAGTTGAAGTTGATGTGAAGAGATACTTGGAATGTAACAGAATCAAACACTTTTTGGATCCTGAAGCTCTCTTGTATGTTTTGGTATGTTTTTGTCCCTGCATTTTCTGGCCGCTATTTTTATTTTTAAACGTTTGTGTTTTCATTGTGTAATACATCACTTAGTCTGATACAGATATATATGTACCGTTTGTATTTTTTTTTTTTGAGTATCATTTCACATTACTTCGATCGTTGAAGGGCTCTTTAACGATCATATAAAATATATTAGATATTATATACGATATCGTGTACTATACAACTTGTATCATTCATCTACACCAATTGACTCTTATATTTCGAATATTCATCTTTAGCCAAATAAGTTTTAGCAGTCTTTATATCAATATTAATATCTTCAATCAATGCCTCGACTGAAACATAATCCAATTCAGGTCTAATGTAACCCAATATATTAAAATTCAATTGGCAGCCATAAAAATTCGATTCAAATTTATGCAAAATGTGTAATTCACAAGCTTTTTTCTTATTTTTGAAAAAGGGATTCCAACCTAACGACATAACCATTGGCAAAACATCCAAATCTTTAGAATCGTCAGTCCTTAGTTTAGAACCAAAAGTGAATTCAATCTTAGACTTACCATCTAATCTTTCTCTGATTTCTGGTTTGGGAGTCGAATCCGGTGTTGGTTTATGTAATTTAACGAATCCAAAATATACACCAGTTGGTAGATCGACCAGGTTTGGAGTTGTTTCATCAATTGGTATATTCGCCGTTGGGATGCCGATTTCAGATGATCCACGTCCAAAACCTGCCACCACCGTTGTATTAGCGATCAAGATCGGATATGGAGGTTGAGGTTCATCAGGAATTTCAACTACAGGACGAGCCATTGTGTGTTGACTATATTGATGTTCAATCAAATTTCACTAATATCTATAAATAAATGAATAGATGAATAAAGATATTCTTTCAATGATTGTGATACATTGTAGACAAAAAAACTAGTGAGTAGTGTAGTTGTCCAGTACCGTTGATTTCCACGGTTTTGAATACATGTAATATGTAACATGTATGTAGAAGTAAATTTGAAGACTGAAAAGAGTTCGCTTATCAGCACACCTCGCACCTCTGATCTGAGAAGTGTGGAGGAGGAGAAGGAGGAGAAGATGCTGATTGATGGGGGCAGCGGTTAATTGTTTAAAAGAGTACAAGAGATGGTTGAATCAAGGCTATTTAATGTCTGTGTATAATATATAATGCTGTTATGTACAGAAAGGAGGCATGTAATGACTTGAAAGTTTAACTAGAAGTGGTGGTTACATTTGCAATCAATCTAAAGTTTAGGTAATAATTTCAAGTCAAACTAAAGGTTGTTACAGTCAGATCCAAGACATTGGCACTGATTGAGATGACATTAGTTTCATCCAGAGATGTGGTTACATAAAAGATGACTTTCACATGTCGAAAAAGAGTATATTCAATCAGACAAACAACACGATGTGGAATATTTTCACTGAGATAATGAAGGTCAGAGAAGTTTCGATCACAATGTAATCCCAGGCTGGGTAACCCTAAAGCTTCTATGAAGCTATGTATGGTTTGTTTGGTCATAACAATTGCTGCGATACCATTCATGCCGAGCGTCATAACAATTGTCGGAAGCGTAATCATGCAGTCTTGTATATATTCTAATTATACGATTATCAAGCTGTACGTTTCCTCTAAGCTTGTTTAAAGAGTCTTGGGAGTCTTGTGACAAGTCAATTTGGGTCCCTGAAAGCGAAGCAAAGCAAATGGCGTTAATTGGTCAATGTCTGTTCGTTCATCATTGTCTTTCTAGTTTCATAACATTCTAGCCACAAGTTATATAATGTACAGGATACAAAGTAAAGATTCAGAGTTCAGAGTTAATCTCTCACCATTTGTTTGAAACCTTCTATGCGTCCACTATTGGCCCAATCTTCGCCTAACAATCTTAATCTAGCAGCACCACTATACTTCCGATCAGCAACAGCCTGTGTCCATTCACCACAGGCCAATTTCAAAATTTTGACTCCTTGTTGACCGTATGCAATTTGGAACTCAGAACCACAAGCTTCCCACCAAGATCCAATCACGGTATAATGAACATTGGAGACCAACTGAAGTGGGGTATTTAACGCTCTTGCTATCAATTTCCATGATTTGGAGATAGGTAATGGATGTTTGGTTGGTCTCGTTGTATCATTGAATAAAACGTATGTTGAATCTATCTGTAAGCGGGTGATAACTGTGTAAACTGTAGATATACCAGATAATCTCTCATTGTATTGAACTTCTTCTTCCCATTTACCATCACCTTTTCTTTTCCATCCCATTCTGGATCTACCTTCTTCAGTATCAACAGCACAGGTATATCCAATCACCAATGGACATTTTTTAACAAATCTAGCCATTAAATAATATTCCAATTCTGGGAATAGGATCATCAAATTCAAAGTTAACTTAGACAATGGCACAGATGAGTTTGGCTTGACAGTCACTTCTGTCTCAGCTTGTGATACCACAGCTTTGGAAATAAAGTTTAATATCCATTTATATGCCAAATCATTCTCCTTTGATTGTGTAACTAGCTCACTGATCTCGGTAGTCAGACGTCTTAATTGATTTTCACTATCTGTCAATTGGCCAAACTTAGGATTAATCTTACGTTTATGAGCACCAACACTCTTCTTGAACTGTATATTCTCAGGTGCTTTCAATGGCTCAACAACATTCTTCTTGATATCCACGATGTCTTGTTTGTATTTCAAGAATTCCTTCTCTATGGCAAGAGGATTATGTAGTGCGTTGTTATTCTTTGCTGATTCTTCTTCTTCTTTGGCTTTGATCTCTGCTTCTTTTTCCGCTTTCAATCTTGCCTCTTCTGCCTCAGCAGCTTCTTTCGCTTTCTTTTCTTCGGCTTGCTGTTTAGCTTCTTCTTCGGCTGCTTTCCGTTTAGCTTCTTCTTCTGCTTGCCGTCTTGCATCTTCCTCCGCTTTCCGTTTAGCTTCTTCCTCGGCTCTACGTCTAGCTTCTTCAGCTTCTTTTTCTTTCTGAATTCGTATCCGTTCTTCTTCGAGTAACCTTTGCCTTTCTAGTTGTAATAGACGATCCAGTCTTGATTTGCTGTCTTGCAATCTTTCTTTGATTGAATTAGAGAAATGCTGAAACGCATACTCTTCGTGTGAAGGCGCCTTCACATCTGCGTGTACTTCTGAGTGTACTTCTGCGCTTGAATTTGATTCCGATCTCTTCAAGAGTTGTGGTGTATGTGTAGGTACTAATGTACCTTGAAGGATAACCTTAGACGCTCTGTCTATTTCAGAAACCTGATTGTATCTATCGTCCAATCCAAAACTTGTCAAAAGTTTTGATAAGCTGTCCAAAGTGAACTGTTCGTCATTGTCTTTGTCAAATGTATCTTTGTTCCCATTTTTGACTTCTTCGTCTGGTGGCGAGCCCACAGAAGCTGGAGTATCTGGTCCTATCTGAATCAAATGTCGCACATCATTCGTTGTGTCATGACCGCAAAGTGTTTGAGATTCATAATCTGATTCAATTGTGTCCGAGTCACTGTCGTGGTAATAAGGACTAAACCTCATGCTTATACGCTGTTGAAACACTGATTTCTGATTTCTGACTCTTAAAGACCTCCTCTAAACATGAACCCAAACAAACATTCAAATAGATAATGATCCAGATACATAGATGCTTTAATCCAGTAGAAATAACGAGAGGGTAATATTGTATGATTATGTAATCCATACACCTTCTCTGAAAAATTTTTGTTAGCAGATCTGAGAAGAGAGAGAGATTACTCGACTTGGCTTGGTTGGATGGAGAGTGAGGATTGAAGGGTATTCAGTGTTTATGGAGATTGGATATTATTGTTGATTGATAAAAGTTGGATAAGTCAGTACTACTGGAGAACTTCAAAAACAGAACCAGTTGAAGAAAGATTTGCCCTTGATTGGTTGCAACACATCGAATACTCACATTTTCTCATACCTAAATGTTCATACAAACACGCTCAAAGATGTCTTTTCAATATATTCGTTCATTTTCCACCAGCTCCATTAACCACAAGGTTGGTTGTGCCATGGTGAAACCTGTTCATCATAAAGTTAGAATAATCAAGAAACTGCTCTCTCCAAGATTCCCTGAATTAAAAATACCGCCACATGATATTAGATCTCCTAGGTATAGACCTCATTTAATCACTCCTGATAGAGTTCAAGAACATTACTACAATACCTTGAAATCAGACTTATTATTGATCAATTATAAACATGGCCAGCAAGATGTTGAAGGAATCAAAAGAAGAAAGTGGGACATGAGCTCTCCATATCATATAAACAGACCACTTAGAAAACCAAAAGGTCAAGTTGTCCCAACTCCAACTATTAAAATCAGAGATAATAAAAATGTCCCACAATTTGAATCGATCACTTTGAATTGTTGGGTGAAAGAGGCTAAATCAGATCCAGCTTTAGCTATTGCCGCAACTTTACAACTCCAGCAAATCACTGGTTGCAAACCCAAACCTATATTTGTTAAAACCAATGTTCCAAATTGGAAAATTAGACCAGGTATGAAGATGGGTGCCAAAATCACTTTGTCAGGTTCAGATGCCTCTCAATTCTTGAGCACCCTGACCGAAATTGTACTACCAAGAATAAGAGATTTCGAAGGATTGTCAAATAGATCAGGTGATAGATATGGTAATATTGCTTTTGGTTTGAGACCGGAACATATCTTATTCTTCCCTGAAATTGAGCAAAATCAAGATTCGTGGCCTGTCACTTTTGGTATGCATGTCACTCTACACACCAGTTCTCAAGTGGATGCTGAAGCAAGAATTCTATTAAGTGGACTGGGATTACCATTCGCTGGTAATGAAAGAATTCCAAAAATGTTGTATGAAGATGGACATAATTGATTAGGAAATACAAAAGATGTGTTCTTGAAAATCGCATTAACGGCTAAAGGAACAAACAAATCAAAGGCTTGTAAATATCTATATACGTTCCATTATGGTACTCCGTTTCTTTTGTAACATGAATTTGTTTCTTTATCAATTATTTGAAATTATTATTAGTGTAGAGCATCAGTATGATGTGAAACTTATATATGTAAATGGATATGAGTAAGTGTTTGATAATCAACAATGTGTAAATTACCACCGTAATAAAGTGGTGCCCTTGGCCTCCAATGCCATCACAGTTCAATGGTATCCCATGGTTGATGTACCCAATCACTTGGGATTATTTCCCCATCTGAAATCAATCAATGATATCATAAGTAAACATTCTGTTCTGTGGTGTTTATATTTAGCATTCTGTGCGATTTAAAAAACCCTACAAAGCACTTCGGCTCCTTTGTAAATTTGGCGCTCAATTCCTGCAAATCCAAAACTACACTAACTGAAACTTGCATTAGAGTAATTTTTTATGAGTTCTAGTGTTAAGATTGATCGTCAACAAGTGTAGGGGGGAAATAACAGTAGGCGAATATTTCAATCATTAACACTGAGAATAAAGCCAACTCTTCAGTCAATTTACCAGTAAGGGATTTGGATCCATAATTTTAAGATACAATTATTTTTAGTATTTAGTATTTACTATTTAATTTTTAGTGATTACCCTTCAGTACTGATAAAATTGCCAACTCGATAAGACAGAATTATTATCCATTAAATAGTTGTAAAAACAGTTGAATTCTTTAAAAGGACTAATAAATGTAGCAGAATTAACTTAAATCAACTTTAGCTGTTTTTAACCAAATAATGTCAAGGATACACAACATTGTTCCTGTTGCACACACGAAGGACCCTTTAAATTGTTTGCGCATGATAAATTCGAGGCTGTGTCCCAAATCGGGATATCAAATAATAAATTGGATGCATTTGCATATATGGCAATCCATTTATTCCATAACAAGTTTTTGAATGCAAACACAGGCACAAGACTTAAATTGCTCTAGTTTTTTACCGATTATTATAACTTGATTTTATACTCCCCAACGTCTGAAAATCATTTTCAAACAACGACACATATGTTTATACCCACTCGTGGCAATGTATCTTATCGTCTGGTACTAGCCACTGTATTTCTATCCAGGACCCTTTATTCCTTGGCTTCATCACCCCATACTTCGAATTTTGCAGCGCATCCATTTGATTCTATCGACTTCAATTTGGATTTTTCTCCTCATATAATCGAACCAAACCAGTCACCTTATTCATCGATTGATGATATTAATAACTGTGATATTCCTTACAACTCATCAAGTTATGAGATCTGCAACTATGTGAGAACTTCATGCCATGATGGACACTTCAAATACGTCGAGTTGTATTTTTGTTCCCAAAATGCGTCTAAAGTTTCCAATAAGGTGTTTGTCACCTTATTTGTTCTTTTAATTATTTTTGGCTTTTATGTCTTAGGATTGTTAGCTTCAGATTATTTGACCCCAAATTTGACCTATCTGGCCCGTTTCTTGAATATGAGTGAGAAACTAGCAGGTTTGACCATTTGTTCTTTCTCTAATGGAGCTCCTGATATTTTTTCAACTTGGATCGCAATGAACCAAAATTCAACTGCTTTGGCCATCGGAGAACTACTAGGTGGAGCCAATTTTGCCTTGACGATTGTTATCGGATCAATGGCCATAATAAAACCTTTTGAAGTTGACTATAAGACTTTTATTCGAGACTTAAGTTTGTTCGGACTGTTGATAGGATTATCGTTGATTTTTCTCAAAGATGGAGAAATTAAGTTATATGAAAGTATAACAATGTGTGGACTATATGCTGGCTATATAGCATTGCATTTCTTCTCCCCTGAAAAGCTTTTTGCTGATTCAAATTCAATAAACCCTCAAGTTGTTACTGAAGAGCATATGGATAACGACGGCCCTGGCTTTGAGAGATACCCTAACAATAGTATACAGAATATAGAGAGAAGAGAAGGCAATTATACCCTTGATAATTCTTCTATCCATGGCGCTCATCGTTCTCATATACAAGATGTCCAGTTCAACACCAATCTTTATGATATTGAAAATGGACGAAGTCTTCGCTTGACGTTATCCGATGCTCTCAAATTGGCGTTTAGAACCTGGGATATGAGACATATACGCTTGTATTATCATGATATGCCATATAATTCAGACATTGAACATAATGCCGAGACAGATATTCCTCCTCCTGCCATTGTGATCACTGAACCATCTGAAGACACTTCAGAAAATGCTTTTCAAATTGAAGAGCAAACTCCAGTGTCTCCATTACAGTCCTCCCCACCTTCCGGTGCATTTTTTTTCCATGAAAATAGCCCGCTGATATCAAGGACAGTTACGTTAAATCCACAGAGAATTGAAATTCAAAGATCACCCTCTCATACCTCTATAGCTAGTATAAGCAATTCATCAATTCTATCAAGTTTACACTCATCAACACATTCTATTATTGTGCCAAAAATTTCTATAAAAGAGAAACTAATCCCTCGCTATCAATACACTTTTGTCACAGAAAGACCTTTGGAATCGAGTTTGAATCTTGTAACATTACCTATCACCACATTGTTCAATGCATGCATTCCCACTCCTACCACCTTCAAGCAACTGAATAGTACTCATAACGATGATGCAGAAGAAATTTGCACCTCCGACGCTGAAGATGTCCACTCTAAGACCTCAGAAGGTCTTTTGGATACAGACTTATACCAAAAGGAACAACAGGTAAATATATACATATTTAACTTTCAAGTTTTTGTCACACCGATTGTATTGAGCAGAGCTCTCACCCAAAAAATCTTAATCATATCAGTTGTTGCATCACTCGTGAACTTTGTTGTGTATAAAACTTACAATGGATTTTACAAAAGATCTTTATTCAATCCTATCTCATCAGCTGTTGGATTTATAAACGTTTTAAGTTTGATCACACTGACTGCTTCTGAGATTATCACAACTTTGAAAAATCTCGGTGTTATTTTTCATATAGGAGAGACATTGTTAGGATTGACAGTTCTCTCTATAGGCAATTCAATTGGTGATTTGATCACTAACACAACGTTATCTTCCTTAGGTTTTGCACTCACAGGTTTACATGCTTGTTTTGGATCTCCACTATTGTACATTTTATTTGGAGTTGGTCTAAACTCATTAATTATGAATCTAAGAACAGGTCATAGTATAGTCTTTGAAGTTGATACTCATATGGTTGTTTCTAGTGCTAGTCTGATTTTCACTTTACTTTTTTATTTTATTGCCATTCCAAGAAATGGATGGGTTTTCAATAAACCCCTTGGTTATTTTATTGTTACATTTTGGTTATGCTTAACGTTTGTTCAGGTTTATATTATTTGATTTTGGAGTTGATATACACGTTTTTTTTATATATATATTCTTTAAATAGAATGATACATGTAAACTAGATATAAAGTTTTCACTCATTGAGTAGGCTGAATTATACATATAAATTTTCATATTATTACAAATCACAGGATTAAAAGTATTCATTTGGATCATCATCAAAACTCCCATACGCAGAAATAATATGGTTGTGTTCCGTATTTTGTAGCTTTTCCTTTGCTAAGAGCTTAACTCTCTCTAGATGTTCGGCATCTAGTTGGTACAAAAAGTAAAAGTCCAGATAAGCTTTCCAGAAGTGAACACTGCTCTTGCTGTTTTCATATTTTTCAAAAAGTTTGACTTTACTTTCAGCTTTCACTCCATTATAATTCAGTAAGTGGAGAAAAACGTGATCAAAATGACTCTCATACTCTGTCTTGGAAACTTCCTCGAGTTTGGATTCTATCAATTTGATAACTGCATTACTGGCATGTTTAGCAGGAATCAATTGTTCAATTTGTATTAGTTTTAGCCAGGCATCAACTAGATTTGGATAGATCTTTGATAACTCCAGCACAACATACTTAGCATCATGTAAATCACCAGTCAATATTAACAGGTCAGCTAGTCTAAGTCTAAGTTTGACGTTCGAAGCACTACAGTACCATATACCTCTAAGTAAGACCTCTTTAGCTTTTTCCAAATCATTTAGGTTCAGATGAAAATTGGAATATTTGATCCAAAACGTAGCGTAATGACAAGTAGCTATAAGACATCTTTCATATCCGGTTACGACACTCTCATAATTGTGTTTACTTATAGTAGAACCGTTTTTCTCTTTTGAGGTACTTTTCAAGTTACATGTCTCCAAATACTCCAAATATTGTTTCCAGTTATTTAATTCTTGTCTTGTCAATTCTTTAGTAGGCATATAGTACGGCTGCTTTATCAGCTTTTCGTATTGCCATATTTGGAAAACATGATATTGTGTAGTAATATATTGATCAATATATCTTTTTCTAAGGTCTACTTTCAATTCTTTAAATGTGACCGGAACCTTTTCTTTTTCTTGCCCATTCTCACTCTCAAGAGCTATAATTTGCGATCTTGGCTTGGGTATCAAATCTGACCACGAGGCTTTGTAATATTTCAGTAAATCTTCTTTTGATATCAAATATTTTATTGTGTTTAGATCTGCAGCCTCTAGTAGGTTTAGAAATTCTCTAAAATACTTAGCATAATGATATATAGGTAGCTCAATTATTCTTCTTATTAAAAAATGGTATTCCTTGACTTTATCAAATCTTTTAAAAAATTTCAAATACTGGTCATATATTAAGTGTGAATAGAAATGGTCACCGATTGCCAAACGACTTTGTTCAAAGACTTGCGCTAGTGTCTCATATTTAGGTTTGGTCAAAGTGCTGAACTTCAAATAGTTTTGCCAGATCATCACGGATTTTGGAATCAATTGTAGTGCCCTTTGATATACATCCTCGGCTTCAACACTATTCCCCAAACGATATTGCCAATCAGCATAGTTGCACCAGTATTGCTCTAGCAAAGGAAATTGAGCAAGCAAATTTTCGAAAGCAATGCCTAAAAGCTTTTTGTTAAGGGCCGAGGAGGTTTTGTTCAAAATTGTGGTGTATTTCGGATTGGAAGTCGGAATGTTCTGTGATAATTCAATAAGTTCTTCCCATTTGGAAAAGTTTCCTTGGTCTTTGTGAAGTGACTTGGCTAATTCAAGCCATTTTGAGGGGATATCTTTGATATTCAAGTCCAGGTCAAAAGACATAGCAATCAATAGCTGTATCACTAATCTTTCTCTGCAACAATTTCTGTTTGTTTTGATGTTGTAGACTTTCAAACAGACCTACAACCAGGATCTCTTAAACACAAACAAAGACCAACTAAACGGTAAAACACTCTTTCTACCCCTGTTCTGTCAATCTCTGAAAACGGGTCCTGAGACCTGACTTCTCAAGCACTTTTTCCCTACACTTTCTCAGATCACTGTGCGTGTGAAGAGAACTATCTGTTGGCATAAACCTCTACCAGTATAATTAACCAGCTTTCTATAATAAGGTAAACAGCGAGCTTCATTTAACAACAATTATAGTATCATTGACCAGCTGAACTAGCAACGTGAGCATGTCGGGAAAAACGATCTTTAAAAATCTATTAGCAGAGCTAACTACAATATCAAACAAGACCTTTGAGAAGCACGCTATAGATGCAATTAAGAAACAAGAAGCTTTAGTGCAGTATAAACGTATGCAATATATTAGATCCGGCAAGTCACTGTCAGCAGAAGAAGATGCTGAACTGGTCAATCAAATAGCAGATCAAGTGAAAGTGAACCAACCTGCCATAGACTCTAAGTTGTTAGAGCATTTGAATAAAGACGAGCTACATCCTGTTGATCAAGAACATCTATCAACTATTGTGACGTTTTTACAATGTCAGAGAGAATACGTCGAGCTTTTAGAAAGATACAACCCTGGTATTACTATGAAACAAAGCGACAATGTCAAGATGTCTGCTAGAATGGTAGGTTTAGAACTACCTGAAACTAAATAGTGAATCTTTCTCTCTTGTACATAGTTATCACGGCATTAGTTTTGTTATAGTACTAATACATCAAGTTTTAATATCTATGAAACAGTATTCCAAAGCTACAAATTCATATCATATAATCTATAGCATATTATATAGTTTATGGTATATACTGAACTAAAAAGTATTTACTAAATAGTAGATACTGGATAGTAAATACTAAGTAGTGAATACTAAATAGTGAATACTAAATAGTAAGTAGTAAATGGTGAATACTACTATATAGTATATAGTAAATGGTAAATAAAATAGTAAATAGGAAATAGAAAATAGTAAATAGTATTTACGAAATGTAAACTGGAAGATCAAGTAAGTTGAACAACATTCGTCAACACGCTAACCAGCGTGTTCAACGACAGAGCTAACCAATTTTCCTGTTTTAGAATCAACAACATGCTTAAATTGTTCAGGAGCAGGTAATTCCTTCAAATCATCACCTTCAGGAATGTTAATGTTCAATGCAGTCGTAGATGAAGTGAATATTTCTGTACTCAAACTAGTTGCAGATAAATATATCGTACCGGAATCGGATTGATCGATCGAAATCAATGGCACAGTATCAACAATTTGTAGCTCAAAGCTCGATGACTTGATAACATCAACACCAGAAACAGCTTTATCAATCACTACACCGAGTTTCTTACATTCATTGATAGAAATGGCGTTGACCTTCCCCTTTATTTGAATGACAACTGATTGACAGTTGGCAATGAAGACAGACTGATGCATTTCAGCTTCAATTGTGATCACATCAGAGACATTCTCAAAGTTTGCCACAATCCATTTGGTATCTTGTAACTCCAATTTTGGAGACTTTTTAACAGGCTGTGGTTTGTTTGATAAAATTGATGGTTTTTTAGGAGGAACGGGACTTCCCTTCTTACTGTTCTCAGGATCCGCTGGAACAGTAGAAGATGCTCTTAATGCCGGATTTTTGTGTGTCATTTCAGACTTTTCAACCTTTTTCAAACCGGATGTAATAGATTCACCTTTGTTCAACTCCGAAAAAACAGCATTCATCCCCTTTGGAGACGAATCCTCCGGTTTGACATCAAACAGAGAAGCTGGAGGTGGAGGAGGTGGAGGAGGCGGTGGACCACCAGTAGATAGACCAGTAGGAGCAGTAGAAGCAGCAGGTGCAGCAGGTGCTGAAGATGACTTCAATGCATCTGCAAATAATCCTCCTTGTGGATTGAAAGTAGGACCCGTAGTATGATATTCCTTAGTGTATGATTTCAAACCATCAAAAATTTTGATGAACAGGCTTGCCCAATTCACCTGTTCTGAATCCGTGCCTTTGAACTCTTTCAGAATTCTGTTAGACCAGAATTGAGCAGAATCTTTAAATTCAGGAATAAAAGAAACAGGTGTTTGGACGCAGATCCATCCTAAGGCTGGAACTCCTTCGGCAACAGTATTCAAATTGTTGAAAACTTTGGATGTTCTGTTCTTGTCCTTGACGTCCACTATCTTTAAGATAAATTCATTAATTGGGGCAAGAGCTTGTTGGAAGGTAGGGTCAGTTAGTTCAATCGCTTTAGATTTAGAAGCAGCCAACAAGAATTTTCTCTCCTCAGTAATTGCATTCTTGAAAAGTTCAGCCTGTTCAAAAACAAGTGGATCAATTTTTTTGGAAACTTCAACGAAAGGATCAACAAAATCAGCAATAAACTCATCGTATGCTTTGATTGACTTTGGAAGCTCTTCGTCAAGTGGAGCTGGTGCAACGGGGACTGCAACGGCGGTGGCCAAAGGTGCCTCGATAGATTTGGTGTCAGTAGAACTTGAAATGGCACCCAAAGATCCTGTTATTGCTTTTTCTTGAAAAATTGTGACATCTTCCAAACGTGAAGTTGCAGCTTCAAGACTGTAAATAGTTAAACCGTGGAAGATCAGTACAACAGGATGTTAGTAGTTGAACAGGAAAATTGGCGTAACATTCCACAATTGAATTGTAACTTACCGTTTCAATAGAGTGACCAAATTGTATCCATGTATAGAGAATGATTCGTTTGACATATTGGAAAATGATTAGAAATACACCGTAAAGTTGAAAGTCAAGTGGAAATCAATTACAGGGTAAAGTTATACGCTGGAGACTGTGGTTTAAAAAGGCAACTATCTTTTTGTACACAAAACAAAAGGACTGCGGTTTCTGCTCTGGGTTCGACACGAATTTTGATTTTATGGTGTTTGATTTCAGGTTGATTTTCCATCAAAGAAATATTTATTTTCACCTCCCTGTTCAACTCTGGCGAGCTATCTTATCAGAATTATCAATAAATATTTATGTCTTTGCCAATGACTATCAATCAATCTAAATCTAGAGAGGAGGAAGTTTTGCCTCCCCAAAAAATATATCCGTTGAAAGATGTTTTACCACCCAAACAACCCGAGCCATTCTATCATGATTACCAACAAGAAATCCCTATTGCCATAGACATAGGGCGTTCATCCCTGAGAGTGGGAATGGTAAATAAGGACAAACCATCTAATACATTCCCATCTATGATTGCAAGATACAAGGACCGTAAAATTAACAAGACTTTAACAATGGTAGGCCATGAAGTGTTTTTTGATTCAAGTATGAAGGCAAATATTAGATCTCCATTTGATGGTCCAATGATTACTAATTGGGAATATATTGAAACAATCTTGGATTACAGCTTTTTGCACATTGGTGTCAATTCTCCCGAAAGAGTGAATAATCCAATAGTTATGAACGAAGTGCTAGCCACACCATATTCACAAAGAGCTAACATGATGCAATTGTTATTCGAAGGGTATAGTGTCCCTAAAGTGGCGTTTGGTGCCGACTCTTTGTTCAGCTTTTACTATAATGGAGGAAAAAGTGGGTTAGTTATAGGGACAGGCCACGACGCTACACATATTATACCTGTTGTGAATCGTAACCCATTATTGAGTATCACGAAGAGAATCGACTGGGGTGGCAGGCAAGCTGTTAATTACATGGCTGATTTCATAGGGTTGAAGTATCCATACTTTCCAACTAGAATTACCAATTACCAGATTGAAAACATGGTGAAGGATTTTTGTTACGTTTCGAAAAATTTCAACGAAGAGGTGAAAACATATTTGACCTTTGACAGTTTAGAGAAGAATGATATTGTGTTAGAGGCTCCATTTACTGAGTATATCAAACCACAAAAGACTGAAGAGGAGCTGCAACTTGAAACTGAAAAGAGAAGAGCAACTATCAAGAAATTACAGGAACAAGCGCAACTGAAAAGACTAGAAAAACTTGTACAAAAGGAAGCAGATTACAATTATTATACCGAGTTGAAAGAGAATATGAAAAAGATGAACAAGAGAGAGGTGATTGAAGTTTTGAGAAATGAGGGTTTTGATAACGAAGCAGAGTTAAATAAACTTATGGGAAATTTGGAAAGGTCATTAAAGAAAGCCAGAAACCAGGATATTGGGGAGAATGAAGCAGAGAATGAACCAAAAACGTTTCCTCTTTTAGAAATACCTGATGCTGAATTAGACGAAGAACAAATCAAAGAAAAGAGAAAACAAAGACTAATGAAATCGAATTATGATGCAAGACAAAGGGCGAAACAGGAAAAGGAGCTTGCAAAACAAGAAGCAGAAGCTGCTGCTACAAAGGACAAAACTTTCCGAGAGACTGACTTACAAGGTTGGATACAAGAAAGAAGAACTAAACTAGAAGCTTTGATCCAAAGAATAAAAGATAGAAACAAGATGAAGGCTGAATTGAGCGATAGAAAATCACGTGCTGCTCAGATAAGAATGAAAAACATTGCTTCGTTGGCTGATGATGACTCTGGGGGAGCTAACGGACGCAAAAAGAGACAGCAAAATGTGACTATTGATAATGATCCAAATGATACGTTTGGTGCAAATGATGACGACTGGGCAGTTTATAGAGATATTGCCAATCCCGAAGAGGATGATGCCGAGGATGAAGAACAACAAGATATCTATAAGATTGAAGAGGAACTCCTTGAATTTGATCCTGATTTCACTATTGAAGACACTTTACAAAGACAGTATGACTGGAGAAAATCCTTGATACATGGATTTTTGAGAGGACCTCGTGACTCAGATCCCGAAGATCAACATCAGCAACATCAGATTCATTTGAATATAGAGAGAATAAGAATTCCAGAAATTCTGTTTCAGCCTTCAATTGCCGGTGTTGATCAAGCTGGTATTATGGAAATTTCAGAAGATACACTATTGAGAAGACTTCCATCAGAACCAGGCTTTTCGGGGGATGACACTCAAGAAGTCTTGAAGGACATATTTATTACTGGTGGTCTTTCTGCGTTCAAGAACTTTGAGGAAAGGTTGGAGAACGATTTTAGAGCATTCCTGCCAGTGGGTACCAATTTCAATGTTAGAAAAGCAGAAGATCCAGTGCTGGATGCTTGGAAAGGTATGGCTAAATGGTCCATCACTGATGAGGCTGTCAAAAGCTATATTACTAAACAAGAGTATGAAGAAATGGGCCCAGACTATATTAAAGAAAATAAGCTAGGTTTTGTTAAGCTTTAGTAAGTTATTTTACACTCTATAATTTATGTACCAATAGTTTAGATCATTTATCGAATAGTTAAATGAGAAAAGGCAGACCTGGGCTATCAGTCCGAAAAGATAGTAAATGTAGTAAAGTACAAGCTAGCTTGGAGAAAACTTGTGGCGACAACTGTATCTGAATCAATATTTGTTGTTTTTTTGAAACATGTATTAAAAAATGATAATTAATGTACAGAAAAGAGAAAGAAAAATAACAAAATAAATCCCGGAGACACATAACCTACTTTCTATTTAGTTTTCTATCGATATCAACACTGTTTGGATTGATACCCTTCTTCTTCAAACTGTGTTTGATCGAATCCTTCATTATACCTTTATCAGCATCATCCTCAAACTTAGCAAAGTCATCATGAATGATACCCTCTTCCGCAGCTTCGGCTCTAGCCAGGTTCTCCTTCTCTGAAGCGCCAGCCTTAGAGACATCATGTGGACTTGGAGCAATCTTTTTGAACTTAGCAACGTAGAAACCATCAACGTTATAAGTATGTGGGTAATATCTTCTAGTTAATGAAAGCTTGGAGTTGAAATGTTTCCCTCTATATGAAGTGAAACCTTCTTTACCAATGACTAATCCTGTTTCCACAAGTTTGACATTAGGTCTCTTTCTTAAAGCATAATCGACCACAGCTTCATTTTCATCGACAGCAACTGAACATGTAGAGTAAACTATGTAACCACCAGTCGCAGAATTAGCATCCACAGAATCAATAGCAGACAACAACAATTGCTTTTGTAGATGTGGAATTTGAATGAAATCCTTTTCAGTTCTGGAAACCTTAACAGATTGATCTTTGGCTATAACACCAGTACCGGAACATGGGGCATCTAGTAAGACTCTATCAAAACCACCAATAACCTTAGGGAATTCTCTTGCATCATAATTACACACGATAGTGTTTGTACATCCTAATCTATGGATATTAGCAATTAATGATTTCGTTCTGTTCTTATTGGCATCATTTGCAAACACACAACCAGTGTTCTTCATCAACGCGGATATATAAGTAGTTTTACCACCTGGAGCAGCAGCCATATCCAAGATTCTTTCATTTTCTTGCGGTCCTAATGCCATCACAGGTAAGAAAGATGAAGCAGCTTGTAAGATATAATGGCCAGCTAAATATTCTGGGGTTGCACCAACTGGGACCTGAGAGTCAAAAATTTGAAGTCCAACTTTGGTCCATGGTCCAATAGGCTGTAAATTCACACCTCTATTGACCAATGTTTGTGCCAGTTCTCTACGACGAGTGACTAATGTATTAGTTCTGATTGTGATTGGTCTATGGATTTCGTTGGCTTCAAAAAACTCCATTGCTTCTGAAGGAGAAAACAAATTGAATAATTTATCAGCTAACATCGGAGAATAGCCAAAATATTCACAGATATCTTTGATCAATCTATCAGCATATTCTGATCTACTCTTACCTTCTTCAGCTAGACTCTTAAAGTCTTCCAACACTTTGACAACTTCTAACATTCTAGTTCTCACCATTGTTAAATCTTGTGGTCCATTAGCAATTTCTTCTTCTTCTTCCGCAGTAGGTAAGATCTTCGCTCTTGGCTGAACTTGTAATAATTCTTCCTCAGCATCTAACTCCTCTTGGGCAGCTTCATCATCTAATCTCTTAGAGTATTTTTCCATGTTCGCTGCATTGATTGCTTCCATGTCTTCATCACTTTCGTCATCTGAAAACATTGGCTTTTCTCTTTCCTCCTCATCTGAGTCATACACATCTTGGTCATCATCATCTTCGCCTTCAATCTCAAACTCATCATTATCTAAGTCCTCCAAAGTCTCAAAAGCAGCAGCAGCATCTTCCTCAGCATCAGAGTCGTCAAATAGCGATTTCTTAGCAGCAGATAGCTCTTCTAAGTCGACTTCAGGTAAATCTGCTGGTGCCTCTTCCTCATCCGCAATTCTTTTCTTTTGTTTCTTGACTTTCTTTTGTGGTTGTTCCGACTTGTTAAACTTTGGCTTGCTAGTTTTACTGGTGGAATCAGATCTCTTTCTCTTGGTATCAACTTTTGATTTCTTATTTTGCAAATCTTCGAATGAAGGTGGTGCTCCTTGCTTATTCTTGGCTCTTCTACCCATTATGTGTAATTGTAATTTATTGAGATGGTACTGTACAGACACTCTTTTGACTCTCTAATAACTCTCTCTCACTTTAGATTACCTTCTCTTCATACAAATGGTACAAGAAAAATACAAAAAAAAAAAAAAAAAAATAAATTGAATTTTTTCTAAAATTTTTCAGAGATCTTGTATGGTTATGTAATCGCATACATTATAAAATTTTATTTTTCAACTTTAAGATAATGATTTAAGTAATTATGGGTTTGATTTAGAGATCAGATTAATCAGGAAAACGAACTAATGGTGGTTTAGTGCTTGAATAGAGAAATTGTCACAACTTTAGATAGAGGATATTATATTCAAATGTCTATAACGCCGCTGAAGCAAAGCAAAATAATCAAAGAAAATGATTGGGCTGTAGTTTCCCTCCCATCTGGAGGCCTAAGAATTATTGAATTAAGAAAGCAAGGTACTGTGAATCTTGGGAAATTTGGTCAATTCTTATGTGATAATATATTTGGATACTCATATGGTCAATCCTTTGAAATTTTGGACGATAAAAAAGTTTCGCCGATTAAGAGTCTATCATTTGGACTTGATGAAAGAAGTCTACCCTCCCAGTTTGGTGAAGAGGGAGACACTAATTCAAACAGTGAACGTTCTACACCAATTCCAGAAATAAAAAGCTCGCTTACCAACAAGGACTTAGTTGATTTAGGGGACAAAATTCAAAAGATTACTGTTGAAGAAATCGAACAAATGAAAAAAGAAGGTATGAGTAACGAAATTGGTAAGCAAATCATTGAAAAGATGATTCAAAGCCATGAAGCATTTGATAAAAAAACCATATTTTCACAAGAAAAGTATTTGACAAGAAAACAAAAGAAGTTTACAAGAAGATTTACAGTGAATTATCTAAGCTCATCATCGTTGTTAAACTATTTATACCAAGAGAAAGACCCACAAAGAGTGTTAGATATGAGTGAAGAAACGTTAGGTTTGATGATGAGTTATGGTAACGTCATGCCAGGTGGCAATTACCTTGTTATTGATGAAGCTGGTGGACTGATAGTATATGCCATGCTGGAAAGAATGCAGGGAGAAGGAACCATCACACTATTGCATGAAAATGACCAGCCTAATTTATCTGCTTTGAGAAGCTCTGGATATTCTGAAGAAGAACTAGATAAGATAGTTAGACCAATAAACCTCTTGCAGTTTTTCGAACCGGACACCGAAAGAGTTGAGATAATAGAGTATACTGAGGAAGAGTTAGAACAGTTACCATTCCCAAAAAAGCAACAGCATTTAAGAAAACAACTCAGGGCCAATCAAATCAACGAAACATTGAACACAGTTAAACAGCATAAATTTGATGGATTGATCTATGTATCAACATTAAATCCAGTTACATTAGTTCCAAGGATCTTGCCAACAATTGCTGGATCCAGACCCGTTGTCGTGTACAATCAATTCAAGGAGATCTTAGTGAGTTTGAACCACACATTACAAAAGGAGAAAAGTGTATTGATACCAAACATTTACGAAACCAAAGTCAGAAAATTCCAAACTGTTCCGGGTAAGATACACCCTGTTATGACATCAAGAGCTGGTGGTGGTTATATTTGCTGGGCGTTGAAAGTTCTTCCTGTTGATAATGTTGTTGCTGTTGGAAGGGGAATGAAGAAAAAACAGAAATTGAATGATGGGGATGCTAAAGAAGCCTCCACGAATACCGAAATTGAAGTTCTGTGAAGATTGAAGTTGATAAGTATTTGCATAATGTACAGTGTAGTAATTGATCCATCTATATAATAAAATCTAATTAATCGTCCAGCGGAAAAACCAAAAGTCTATAAACTTATTCAGCCAATGGAGTTATATAATGTATATTCAATATCACAACATTTCATGACACATACCTTGCAAATTTTCGAAACTTCCATTTTTCCAACCAATTATATTTCGTATCCTGTCTCCAGAATCATATCTTATTCCAAGTTTCCAAAGTTCAGGAGCTTTAGCTTCAGCTTCAAGAACTTTTTTAGTTTCTGTTGCTTGTCTCAAATACCCTACTTCGAAAACAAATGCCTTACACTTTAACTTAATTACCATTTTTGTCAAAGCGGTATAGAATTCAAGGTCTCCTATTAATGCTTCTCGAGGTTCGTAACTAAGTACTGATTCTTCTACTCCTCCTACCAGATTCATTTCCTCTTTTGGAATATATGGTGGATTACAAACAAGTAAATCAATCGGTTTCGACTCAGAAGACGTGAATGGAGTTTCTAACTTAAGTAAGTCCCCAAACATAAACTCCACTTTTGGACAAATAGTATGGTTGATTTCAGATGCCAAAACGGATTTGTTCCTTTCATAGTTTTCTTGAGATAGTTCTATAGCAATTGGATTGACATCAACACCAATCAATCTATCCAGTAATCCTCCCGATGAAAGCTCTGCAGCAATACTCAACCCAACACATCCACTTCCAGTACAATAATCCAAAATTGCTAGTCTCTCTCTATTTATCTTCTGTTTCCTGGTTAAAAGACTTCTACCCAGTTCGAGACACCATTCTTCTGTATCATTTCTAGGTATCAATACTCCTTCTCTGCATTTTAGATCCAATTTACCAAATGGTTGGTTTCCTAGGATGTATTGTAATGGCTTATAATTAGATCTTTCTGTCACTGCTACTAACCATCGATTCTGCGGAAGCTCTTGTTGAATCCATCGAAGTTCTTGAATGGCTTGATTCTTGGGGAGAGATTTAGTAAGAATAGATAGAAGGAACTTTGAAGTGGGAACTGATAATTTCATTGCTAATTCAATTCAGGTAAAATGAAACCAACTGTTATTATATGAGTCGTAATTTTTGAAAAGAAAAGCTGTCTTCTAGATTCTTTCCCATATATATACATGCATGCCTCGTTTTTACGTCTAGATATACTGCGAAATTAGGAAAGCTAGCATTATTTTGATCATTTTCACTTGTTTTGAAAAGTTACAATTATGCATTATAATTAAAATATGGTTAAGGTATATATATATATATTTACAAGATATATTTAAAATTACAAGCTGCACTATCGATTGGAAATGATATCATGATGACAAAAGATAACAACCGACACTTACATACCTTTTCTTAAATAATACATATAAGCTCTTTCATGAATATCATCACCAAATGGAGAAACAACTTCAGATTCACCAGGTCTAGCCACAGGATCTCTTAAATAAACTGCATGACAAGTTTCAAAAGACACTTCAATATGTTTAGGTAAAATCGCAAATGGTGCTAATAATTTTCTTGGTTTCCATGGTGTAAAATAAGGTTTTAAAGGATCAGCTAAACCAAATTTACCCTTTTGCCAAGGTAAATTAACGTTATAATCACCACTTTCTTCGACTTCTGACCATTTTGGTAAAAGACTGTGTCTTTTCAAAGATTTAGCCCAATTATTGATGACTTCATCTTGTGATAATGGAGCATCTTTGAAATCAAGTCTGATTTTTTCCAAATATGATGCATTAATTTCAGATATCAATTGTCTAATTTTTTTATGATTCGTGTCATCGTAAAATTCCCCTTGTGGTATACCTTTTTGATAAATCGGTAAGACTTTCAAAATTTCAGTGTCATATGATTCAGATGATGAATTTTTCAATTTCTCATTTTTTGATAATAATTCGAAAACATTTAAACATTTGGAAGAAAGTCCATCACCAAATTGTTCTGTATAAATCTTAGAATTGATTTCTTTATTTCCATTTATGGCATTAAAACCAATTGACAATATATCTTTCAAAATAGATGTTCTTGACACTGAAGATTGTTTATTTTTCATTTGATCTAATTTGGCGGCTTGAAAATTTTCAAGTCTTTGGGAAATTCCATCTTCAGAAGATTTCTTCAATGATAAATCATGATTATATTTATTTTTAAACAAATGTTCAGTGGCTTTCAATTTATTCTGTTGTTTACTCCAATATTCTCTTGGATTTTCTTTTGCATTTCTAACAAATGTTTGCCATCTAATAATTTGTTCTCTATCAACTTTGTATGCTTCTTTTAAACTTGGTTTTTTTTCACCCAATGCTTCTAAAACTCTTTCAGGAGTTATTGAAAAAACATCACCTGGTTTTAAAGTATACCCAGGATGAGAAATAGTGACTCCATTAACTTTAACATGATCAGTCAAAATGAATTTTCTAGCTTGTCTTATTGAAGAAGCAAACAATGATCTAAATATGGCATGATCTAATCTTTTTTCTAAAGCTGCAAAAGTTTGCATAACCAAAGGTGTTGGAGAAATATTTTTGTTATCTCTCAAAGATGCATTCAGTTGAGCAACACCTTCTAATTTAGGTTGGAAAGCAGATTGCCATCTATTTTCAGTCAAATATTCACCATGATAAGCTCTTGTTTCTTGTTTGGAAGACCATTTTTGTTGAAACAAGGTCATTTGTTTGAAATATGGTTTTGATTTTTTATACAAATTGAATAAATTATTCTTGTTAAATGAAGCACGAACTCTACCTCTGACGAGGGAGTGTAGGTTTTGAGCCTTTCTAGGCATGATGTGCTATGCTATGGTGGTGATAAAGAAGAAAATGATGATCTAACAGATAACAATAAGATGGTAAAAAACACTCAAGTATATTCTTATCAAGATGGGTAGGTAATAGTGGAATTCTTTTCAACTTATTGTTCAATTATTCCATATACATACATGCCTTGAATTTTGTCAATTGTTGTATTTATTACCTACTCATCTATATCAATTCAATTATTGTATGTATGAAAAATTTTAAAAAATGGTGTAGGGATGCAGTTTGAACATTTTTGTTTTTTTTTTCCAAATTTTTGTTTAAAATTTTATAGTCCAGGGAAGGGTAAATTTAATTTAAACTTGGAAAATATTAATTGGATTACGTCGATCGACTTTTCTGAATTTTTATATATATATCGAGATCAATTAGATTTCTGAATTAGGAAATAGATAAACAACAGATTTCTATTAAATTAATTAGATCCCTTAATTTAAGTGATGATGAGTATATACTTGATTTAGAATATGTGGAGAATTCTTTTATGTCTTAGTTGAGTTATTACTACATAATACTTTCCATATTTATCATTATAATTATCATTATTACCAGATCATCACTATCTAATTAATAAGTATATAATATATATATATACGCTTATCAGATCTGTCCTTAAGAATGCTGTCGGAAATATCTAACAACTTTGACAACAACCAACAACAACTTCATATATCAAAGAGAACTAGAAAGAATACCAATAACAACACAAACACAAACACAAAAACAAGCACAAACACAAACACAAACACAAATGCAAATGCAAATGCAAACAAAAACAACACAAATTATACGAGAAGCAATCATCCCATTGAATCAAGACCAAATTTCAATTTCAAAAAGTTATATGAGAATGAATATGATTCAATGTTTCCGTTTGTGAAAAATGACAAATTGTCATCTGATACTAGAGATGGAATTGATTTTATGACTACTGGGATAAATTGTGTTTCTAATTTGCATAATCCAATTCGTAAATACACAACACCTATAAATATCACATATACTATGTCAAGTAATGAATCACAAACAATTGAAAAAGAAGTTTGGGAAGATCCTATCGATGCTGTTTTCAATAATTGTTTAGTGAAAGATAATAACCAGTTGATTTTTGGTCATTCTTTAATTCATGTGAATTCAAATGGATCAGTAAGACTAACAAAACAATTAGAATCATTGAAATCATTTGAGAATAAACGTTCATCTTTAAATACACCACAACCACAACAAGTTAATATATTAGATACCCCAGCTGGAAACAAACGTACAATTGATCAATTAGAAATTGAAACAACACCTTTCCAAGAATCACATTTAATGTCTAGTAGTTCATCAACATCAAAATGTATAACTTCCTCATTACTATCATCTATTTCTAATATATCAACCCCATCTCCAAAAAATATAGCAACTAGTTTACAACATAGATTAACGTCATTAAAGAAACGTAAGTATGATAAACTTGATAATTCAATGACCATCTCAGCAAGAGGGATTTTAAGAATGGTTGATGATTCATTAGTGAGTAGTGATACTGAATTATATTCACATTCTTTAATTAGTATTAATAATAATAATGCGAATAATGAATTAACTCCATCGGGAAGTAGTTTAAAACATAAATCAATTATAAATAATACAATGCTTCCACCAACGGGGAGTCAACAAAGGAAAACATCACGGTCGATTAGTTCTTCATTATCATTTATCAATCAAAAAAAGAATATAAATAGTACGACAAAAATTATGAAAAGATTTTTGAATATAGATAAAGAGAATTTTAGTATAAATGCAGATGATTTGAATAAAGCATTAAGTGAAACTACTGATTTAGATGCTGATGTTGAATTATTTAGTATTCCATTCACTAGAAATGATAATTGAAACTGAGCAAAAGAAAAAAAGAGGAATATAGTTAGGAATATGAACTTTTATTTTTATTTTATTAATTTTGGATACCCCTTCCGCCTTCCCACTTCTTTTTAAAACTTGATCATGAGTTATTATTGTCCATTAAGTGATAAATTATATATTATATATTCACTAATTTGACAACGTGTGGTATTAACATTCTATTATTATATGTACATGTTATGTTAAAGAAAACTAAAACCGAAATAATACTATCTATATGAGAAATTCTAACAGCGTAAAGAATCAACAAAAAACAGATGGATAAATATACTGGATAAATTGACCTTTTTAAAACCGGAAACTGTAAGTGTAATTGTAATTGTAATTCAATCAGCTTCTCTTTTCAATGGTAAAACCAGGATTAGATTGTCTAGATTGTCTCATTTGTTCTTTTGATTCAGAATCAATTGATAATTCAACTTTAACTAATTCTTTAACTAATGAGATCATACCTGCTTGTTCAGGAGTAATTTTTTGATAAACAGTTTGATGTCTTTTATGTAAACCTAATCTATGTAATGTATCTTGTTTACTCTTTGGTAAAGCTATTGAAGATTTTAATTGTGTAACTTTGAAATATTTAGGTATTTGTTTCGTTATTGAAGACATTATAATGATATGTATGTAGTGATATATATTAATAATTGAATAATCCCTTCCATCTATCTATCTATCTATCTATCTATCTATCTATTCAACCCACTTGTTCAAATAGATAATGTTTTTACCTTTACTTCACTGTATAATATATAATCAATCAAAAAAACACACACAAAAAAGCATAAACAGAACAGACCCGCATACACGACGTATATGCTGTTAGCTCTACCACCCGTACACCAGTAAAATTAAACAAAACACCTGACACCTAACAAACCTTTCTTTTCTTCCCCCACATGAAATTCTCCCCTTACATGACATGACTGAGAGGGCGCGGATCCATTATTAAGCTATTAAGAAGACTATATAGAAATTTTATGTGAATTACAAAAATATACTACTCTATTGTTTTTGGATCTTCAATAATTCAATCACTCCACGCCTCCTTTCTATTCCGTTCCTTGTTTTTGTCTTGTCTTGTCTTGTCTTGTCTTTGTTTCCTTTTTTAAAATTCACTTTGTTTCATTTGTTATAATTCTTTAATCATATCATAGTTGTTGTTAATTATTATTTCTTATTACTTCATTATTATCATCATATAACACCTATTAATCAATCCATTCCTTTACCCTTTCTTTAAAGTTCAACCCAATTCTTCAAAGTGCTACTTATTGAGTGATTCGGGAGTTTGTTCACTCTTGTTATATTCTTGTACTTGTACTTGTACTTGTACTTGTATTACCTTTATCGAATAGTTGTTTGACCATTAATTATAAACAAGTTTAACACTATTACAATCCATCATACTATTACAAACTACAAATCCATCTCTTCACTTATACAAACAATCTCACTTTCATCCATTCCATTCCATTAGCATTACATTTATTTGTTTACATTTTCTTCTTTATTACTTTACTGTTTATTACTACTCATCCAATTCAATTTACATTACATTACAAATTTGCATAGATAATATATATATATATATATATCATCATTGGTTTTCTTTTTTTTCCAATTTATTATAAATCATTTTATCATCACAACAGAATGTTGGACCTTTTCAAAAATATTATTATAAGGAAGAATAAAAAGGAAAAAGATTCTTTAACTGATTCTGATTCTTCTTTAACTCCAGAAAGTCTCAAGCAAAAGAAAAAAAGTTCATCTTCTTCCTTCTCATCTTCATCTAATATCGATTCAGAACATTATGAATATAAACCAAAGTCTTCTTCTTCAATTTTATCATTTTCTCCTAATTCTTCAACAAATGATTCTTCTATTCAATCATCTCAAACTAAATCTTATCCAATTCCAACCCAATTTGCAAGATATTATAAAGAATTACCTACTCGTTATAAATTATTAGAAAAAATAGGTGAAGGTGCATTTTCTTTAGTTTTTAAAGCTTTAGATATTGAAAATAATCATCAACAAATTGCCATTAAAATTATTGATAAAACAAATATGAAAATTGAACAAATGAATTCAGTTTTAAAAGAAATTGCAATCATGAATAGAATTGAACATCCGAATATTGTTAAATTATATAGTTATCAAAATAATAATGATTCAACTTATTGTTTTTTATTCTTAGAATATATCAGTGGTGGTGAAATTTTTAATCAAATTATTAAATATACTTATTTTAGTGAAGATTTATCTCGTCATATAATTAGACAAGTTGCAGAAGCTGTCAAATATCTTCATGATAATGGTATAGTTCATCGTGACATAAAACCAGAAAATTTATTGTTTGTACCAAATCGTTTGTTAATAAGATCTAAAGTTGAACAATTACAAAATAGAAGAAAATCTGATGATAATAATAAAATTGATGAAGGTAATTTTATCAAAAATTATGGTTCTGCAGGTATTGGAACCGTTAAACTTGCAGATTTCGGTCTTTCAACTGTTTTATATAATGAAGATATGCAAGCTAAGACTCCTTGTGGTACTGTTGGTTATACAAGTCCTGAACAACACATGAATTTAGGTTATAATAAAAAAGTTGATATTTGGGCAATTGGATGTGTCTTGTATACATTAGTTGTTGGATTTCCTCCATTTTATGCAACTACTCAAGATACTAAAGATATTAGTATGAAAGTGGCTAAAGGCGATTATAAATTTTTAAGTCCATGGTTCGATGAAGTTTCAAATGAATGTAAAAATTTAATTACTAATTTATTAACAGTTGATCCTGAAAAAAGATATTCTATTGAACAATTATTAAAAGATCCTTGGATCTTGAAAGGTTATGAAACTGAAGATGATAATCTTAATCCAATTAAATCAATTGCTGCAGATGATGCTCCTCCTTCTTCAACATTTGATCAAAATTTATATACTCAATTGAATTATAATAATGTTATGTCTCAAAGTACTGATAATTTAGCAGATGGTTTAACAACCCCAAGAGCTGAAGCTATTAGATTGGTTTTTGATACCGCTAATGTTGTTCAAAGATCTTCAACTCCTCCAACAACAGGGGTCAATTCAAATTTGAAATCAAAAAATCATTATAATCGTCATCATAATCATCATCATCATCATCATCATCAAGATCATCAACATCAACAACATTTATCAACCAATCTGGCTATTGTTGAAGAGTATGAAACAATTGAAGTTTTATCATTTCCAAAGAAAAGAAGTGATACATTATCTTCATCTGAAGAAGAAGAAGAAGAAGAAGATGATGATGATGATGAGGGTGAAAGATATACAAACAAGCCGTTTAATGATATTCATTCTGAAAGTGAAGAAGAAGAAGAAGAAGAAGAAGAAGAATACATTCCAAGATCTTTTTCAAAATTATCTTCATCTCCTTCTTGTAAATCTAAAAAATATCTTTTTACATCTCCACCTTCAGAATCGATAAAACAAGAGCAACAATCAGAACAAGATGCATTATCTTCATCATTATTATTATCTTTGAAAGTGAATGATAATACAGCACCTGATCAAAATACAGTTACTTCAGCTGCTGCCTCAACTTTGACAGCTACAACATCTACTCCAGCTACAACTGCTACCAATAATTCGCGTACTTCTTCGATAGTTACATCTGAAATTGAAGATATTCAAACTGGTCAAAGACGAAAATCATCTATTTCTTTTCATATAAATCCTTCCAAATCTAGTAGATCTGGTTCACTAGTATCTCATCATCTTCATTCCCAACAACAACAACAACAACAACAACAACAACAGGGCAATTCAAGATCTTCGTCCATTACTTCTAGTCTATTGAAGTGTAATCCGTCTGTTGTTACAACTACAAATAATCATGATAGTGAGGGAAATGAATTATTATTAACTGAACATGAACTAAATCCAACAAGTTATCTTGATCGTTACAGACAACAAATAAATAATCATTCAAAGTCAAACACTTCTTCCGTTACATCCTCAACCTCTTCAATTACAAATCATCATCATCAATATTATCCAAGAACTCCACAACCATTACCTGAATATTCTGATTTTGATGAAAAAGATGATGAAAATAATTCAGACTCATCATCCATCTTATCAATCGTTGATCATCCAAACGATGAATTATCAGTCAATTATTATACAGGATCATCATCACAAAATGTGTCAAAACGTACTCATTCTGATCCAAGTCATGATCGAGACCATGTTGCAATACACCATTCAGAATTTGATCATAATGTTTCATCATCAAATTACAATTATAATTATAATAATAATAATGATGATGATATTGACGACACAGATTTCGATAGAACACCATGTGATAACAACAATTCAAACTATCAAACTGTAATGACTACGCTAACACCAGTTGAAATTGATTCAGCTACGACTCATTTGAAACGGCCTCAACCTGCTAAGAAATACAATGTTCTTGAATCATTAGATAATTCGTTAATAAATGATAATGACATTGATGATTCTAAATCAAGAACATCAAAAGCAATTTTTTCAAATAATAATGAAGATTTTCTAGATGAATATAGTTCGAAATCATTTGATTTGAAATTAATGGATTCAACTATATTAAGTCGTAGAAAAAAATTAAACGGTTCTAATTCAATTGGATGTGGGACATCAAGTTGAATTTATTTTATCAAAAGCTGGTTGTTATCAATCAATGAACATTAAGATGTGAATTAGTATAATTATATATTAGACAATGTACGATTATTTTATAATATATGATTCATATTACATGATTCGTTTCATATTAGTTTTTTTTTTCCTTTTCATTATTTACTTATTTATTTACTTATTTATGGGCATGTGTTTTCCCATTGGAACATTTATAGTAAGATTGGTCGTAACAATATCTCCGATAATTACTTAATCCTTGCATTATTATATTTGACCCACAATATAATAACTAACTTACCTCCCTTACGTTGCTTAATGAATATATGATGACATCTATGTGCTGAACATCTGATCAAAAGATAGACAAGAACAGCAAACATAAACATCACTAAACACAGTATTCAACAACGTTCTTTCTTCTTTTTTTTTGTCTCTCTTCAATTTCAATTATTATCAATGATCAAGTCCACTAAATTATCAGCACTTGATTCATCAACCAAACATCCATTCAACAAATCATTCGAATCGAATTGTTGAATTCCTTGCTCTAACGATTCTACAAGTCCTGATTCTAAATGTCTTTTAGAAACACGACTTCTTGCAATATCTTCAGAAACATTGATCTTCCAGAGATCAATCGATGCAGAAAAACGATGGCGTGGTTGTTGTTGTTGTTGAACTTCTTGTGAAATGATGTTCATTCGTTCGGTATTTATTAATTCAGGGATTTGTTTCCAGTGTGGCAAATTAGATAGAAGTAGGTATAGGCCTTCAACGATAACAACTCGTGTTTCTGGCTGGATTTTTATTCCTGCTGGTTGTGGATCTTTCAGTTCATGTGAAAAATCAGGCACTTTTATTAAAGGAATACCTATAGATGTATTTATCCAGAATGGATTATGGCGGTTGTTGTTTTGCTCAATTGGGTTAGAAATGTGACAAGTGTCTACTAGTAATTGAATCAATTTGACAACTTGTGTTGAATCAAACGAGTCCGGAGAACCTCTTCTTTGTAATGCTTCTTTTGGGTTCTTGAAACGTTTCAGTGTATTTAAAGGAAGATGAAACCCATCCATTCCTATTCTTTTAGCAAATTGATAACGATTTGATTTTGTTTGTGTAGTACTGGTGATTGTTGGTTTTGTTTTCGTTTTCGTTTCAGTTTCTATTTCTATTTCAATTTGTGTTTGTGTTAAACCTTTCCCTAATATTTTGATATTATTTGAATTGATTTGTTTCCAAGATTGGAAATCTTGATCTTCAGGATCAATAGTGTCTGGTGTTATCAATTGATCATCAAAATTTGGAACCTCGTTTAGTGTAGAATCAAATATTTTGAATGGTGATTCATTATTCGTCAATCTATTTGTTTCAATTTGAAAAATTTCACCATTTTCATTGAAACTATCATTCAATTGACTTTCAATCTTATTAGCTATTGTTGTCTTTCCAGATCCTGGTTTACCAATGATCAAAATCAATATTCTATAATTGGGACTATTCTGAAGTAGGTTAGTGACCCTAGATATAAGATTTGATAATTCGTATGATGTGCCATTTGATTGCTTGATTGTGATTATGGTAGTTGAGGAGGTCATCATATAAAGTGGAGTAACTATTATATAAATGGATGAATGCACACTTCTTCAAATCGACTAACTTTATCTTGAACACACAAAATGAAATGACAACAATAATAATAAATAAAGATTAGATAATATAGAAAAACACAACAAACTATTAAAAGAGGGCAAAAAAAAAATGAAAATGAAGAGGTAATAAGAGTGTGTAGGCTCTTTTTAATATAACAAGCGAATGATGACAAATGAATGAACAAAATATCTTGAACCTACTACTATCTTCGACTGATGATGAACTGCCCTTGTTTGAAATTATACTATTTTGATATTGAAAATGGAATCAAAAATTATGAATGAAGGTTTAACAACAAACAATTGAAAATACAAATTGTTTTGTAATGTGATTAAAATTCAAGCCAGTTCAAAATCTGTTTATCGTAATTCTGTCTGTCTTCTTTTTTTTTTGGGTCCTTCCTACTAACAAAATGATTTTTTTTGATAGGGAAACAAGGGGTGAATTTGGTAAGTTTGAGGGCCGTGCAATCCATTTTACACACCCTGTAAAATTGATATAAAATGTGGAGAAGAATGGTCCGCGACTCCGCTGGCGGGGGGTGGCACGGGGTGCTGGTCTGGGACTTGGGTAGTTGAGAGTCACAAGAGAGGAAGTGGTTCCGGGAGGGTTGGTTGGGCGGTTATTTAAAGAAGCCAAAAAAGGGGTTTTTTCATTAATTATTTACTTATTTACTTATTTAATTATTTATTTATTCCGTGATTAACTAGTTACACTTTGTGGTTTTTGAAAATTTTTTTTGGTTCTGGATGAATTAGGTATGTTAGAATCTCCAAACTTTTAATAATGATTCAATCTCCATAACCTAACTTTTCCTGCTTCATTTCCGGTGGCTAACATCTCACCATTTGGACTGAAACAAGCCGATGTCACTTTTCCTAATGGTGTTCCACTAGTTGGCCAGTTACTGTACACTTTACATGTAGGCAAATGAACTAATCTCAAAGCATCTTTCTTATCCCTCGATGCAATACATAATACTTGTCCATCTTTTGTGAATTCTAATGTGGAGATCGTGTTGACCAAGTTTTCAATGACTCCTGTTGGCTTTGGTCTTGTGGTTTGAATTGTGGTTTTTAAACGGTCGTATATGTTAACAATACCAATGTTGTTTCCAATAGCTAACCATCTGTTGTTCAAACCTCCTAATTTACATTTAGTCACGCCTAATCCAGATTCATCTGTCCATTTGGTAATAATATTACCAGATTCAACATCAAATTCCCACACTTCTCCAGCAGTGTTGATAGCTATTAATATGATTTTTGCTGTTGTGGAATCTTCATTTGAAAAATCAAAATCAATTAATGTTCCTTCTATTTTAAAACCTTTCAACCATTGTCCTGTCTTTGGATTTAAAATATTGATCCATCCTGAATTACCAATTAATCCTAAATATTTTCCATTAGAATTCAGTTTGAAATTCTCAAATGATCTTTGATTCTTTTCATGTCCATATAATCTGCTTATCTTTTCAATTGATCCATTCAAAACATCCCATTTATACATGTATCTTCTACGACCACCTGCATAAATTGATCCATCTATATTGAAACTTGCAGTTTGGATAGGACTATTACGTAAATGTAATGAAGTAACAACGTTATTTACTTTACCATCAATGTGATATATACGAAGACTTCTGTCGTAACCACCTGTGAGTAACAATGGACTTGTTTTATGGAATGACATTGTTTGAATGGCAGATTTAGATATTTTTTTGATATTAGCATCGGTTAATCTTGATATATCTATCTTATATGGTGGTATCAATTTTAAATGATTTGTATCTTTAATATTGTATGATTGATTAGTTTTTAAGAATTCAAGCAATGGATTACTTGAACTGACAACATCAGTTGTTGATATACCACCTCTTTGCGTCGTGTCATCGTCGTTCTCTTGTTCATTATTAGATTCATCATTATCATCATCTTCTTCGTCTTCTTCATATTGGTCTGCCCATTCAGGTCTTGGATATATTCTTTCAAACTGCGTTCTTAATCTTTGAATATATCTCTTACCATTGACTTGATCATCCTGTTCTGTGTTTCTCAATTTTTTTAGTCTATCAGATGATAACAATGATATATTAAGTTGTTCATCTTCACTGTCGTTCCATGCATCGCTATCCGATCCAGAATCCGAATCAGATAATGTTGGGGCTTCATCGTTTGAATCTATATCCATCATATCAACATGATCTTCGTCTTCATCTTCATCAACAAAATACAATTGGTCGTCATTCACATTAGAAAATGCATTCTCCTCGTCTTCACTATCTTCATCATTTGACTTATTATCTTCCAGATCTGATTCATCAACATCTTTCACGTTCTTTTTCAAGTTCGTTAGATACTCATCATCACTCGAATCGTCATCATACGTGAACAGTTTATTCCCATTACTGTCTAAATTATCAGCTTCGTTCTCTTCATCGTCATAATCGTATAAGTTATCGATCTGTTTCAAATTGGCTTCAAATCCTTGGGTATCTCCAAACACCAATTTTTCTAAGTAAAGTTCTTCTTCATCTGGAGGAGCAATCTCAATCTCTTTGAAATCTTGAGGTGTCTTGCCAGTTGACTTTTTGTGTCCTTTTGCCATTTCTTGTTAGGATATCGTGTAAAAATGACCTAGTGCTGCTGTGAATGGAATGAATACGATATATTGACTTGGTTTTTTGAAGGACAAATATTCGCTTATGATGCAAGTTAACCGACTGTACTTCTTCTGTTGCTCTTTATTATGTACCTACTTAGCAAGTGATACCTCCTTCCAATGCCTTTTGTATTCTACTGATAATCTACTGATAACTATCACAACTTTCCTAAAACAACACAAAATTTTTCAGAAATTATTATAAAAAAACAAAAAAAAAAAAAAATTTAAAAAAACAGTACAGGTCGTGTATTTATTGGGTGCAAGGATGCTTTCCAATTTTTTTTCTTTCTCTCTTTCAAGCCTTAAGGTTAACAATCTAATTTTATTCATAATTGAAACTATACAGATGATAAAAGAAAGTACCAATTATTATATCAGGTTGAAATCCTTAATACCATCAAAACACACACCAAGTATCTATATAGAAGTATCCATATAGACATCTCATACTATACTTCATCATGCGTGCCTCACTAATAAGACAAAGGTATGTGTTCTTCCATGCCGCAGAATTACTGCTTCTATAATAAATTCATCTCCTCATACTAACATGATTCTTAAAATCCATATTGTTTATCTAGTCTACGTACCAACTCATACTATAACGCACAGACATTCCAAATGTCTCCTGCTATGATAAGAGCAAGACAACCATACTTTTGGAAGAACTCTGCTGCTTTTGTTCTATTGGGTGGCCTTTCATTAAGTGTTTATTTATACACTTATAATTTTCTAACGCAAGATGATTTCGAAAATATTCCAATTCCGCCTATCAGTGATGAGCAATTAGCTGAATTGAAAAAAGATTATGAAGCTGGTAAGTTGTCTAAATAGGATTAGTATGTGTTTCATCAGCTTTACTACCTGAAATATCCCTCTGTTCTCTCTAAATCATATATTTAACCTTTTATTTATTGCTTTCTTAACAGCTGTCTCAATTTTTTGTGTCATCTAGTCTTGTATATATACAAATGAAATCACTTACAAACATAAATATACATTATTGTGTACCATAAGTAATCGAAATAAGAAATAACTCAGTTCTTCGATCGTTTGTTACCACCTTTATTCAATTTACCCATATCACTTTCAATCTTTCTTTCTAGCTTATCTTTGTTATCTTCAGTGAATTTTATTATACTCGACAAATTATTGTTACCCTCTTGATAATATTTAGCCCTTGAATTTTTCAAAATAAGTTCGTTTTCGTTCAATTCTCCATCTTGGATTAATTTACTGTTTTTATTATAAAACTCAGAGACATCAAAATCAATAATCGATGACTCATCAATTGAATGATGCTTGTTCACTTTAATTCTTTTACTTTGTACGGCCATACTTTCGTTCATCTGTGGTTCTTTTGCTCCTCTAGCTGACTCTGCTCTGATACTGGAATCAAGTGACGAATTATCTCTAGCACGTTTCAGGTCAAAATCTTTTGACCTCAGTATGGTACTAGTTTTATCTGTATTATCTTTATTAGTATTCGATAGACCAAACAGATCTAATTCATAATTAGATTCCTCCGTAGCGTCTTTCTTAGACTCTTGTGCCTTCTTCTTGTGTAAAGCAATATTCTTAGCTAACAACTGTTCAACCGTACTCAATCCATTCCCGCTATTCCCATCATGCTCATCCAAAACTTTGATCTCTTTAATCCAATCTTCTTTTACAGGTTGATCTTTCTGTTTCTGTTTGTTGAGAATCAAATGAGTAGGTATAAAATCTGTTATCGTAGATGTGGATTTAAAATCCAGCAGTTTACATTCTCGCACTTGCGACACATCATTGAATGTATTTTTGATTGATGCTCCAAGTACCCTATATTCAGATGACTCGTTATATTTTGATGAAGGGAGGGTGAATTTAGATTTCTTCAACTCAGTCGTAGTGGTAAAGTGCAGCTGACTTTCAACAGTTGTGTTCTTTAAATGTTGTGGTTGGGTTATAACTTTTTTTGGTATTGACTTGAGGTCTGTTTCAGAGTCCGACCCCGAATCTGAAGAGTAATCCTGCAATGAATTCATATTTCAGTACCCAATGATTAGCAATTTTACCCTCTGATGCATATCTTATAATATATATTATATAGATTGACATCCAGCGTTAGAGTTGTTTAAGCAATGGAAATCAATCTTAAATCCTTCCTGTCTGAAAACAAAACTCATGTGAGGCTCTAAAATTTATTTTTTCAAACAAAACACCAGCACTCCAAATCTGTGATCTGAGTTATCTTAAAAGGGTTCACGATTCGTTTGAAGTTATCTCGTGATATATAAGTGCATTACTTCAACGTCACAATTGGATTAATAGATATAGTAGACAATAATAATGAATTGTGTGATATGTGAAGAAACGAAATTCAAGTATAAGTGCCCAAAATGTGGAATACGATAGTAAGTAGCTTACCATTAGATAATAGCATCCGACTTAACGTACTAACAAATCGTTCACTCTGATACTTCTTGCAATCAATCAGTTGTTCCTTGAATTGCTATAAATCTGAGAAGCATCAGCATGTGCAAGTATCTACTCATGATGCTGATCCTCAACAACTAGATGACAATCAAACAGATGCCACATCAAGTACAGTCACGATAGACCCAAACCAAACCGAGTTGATAACACCATCTCCAGAAGTGACAGATCCAGTGCTTTTGAAACTACTTGAGTTCCCGAAATTTAAGCAACTTTTGCAAGAACCACTGATTGAACTTAACTTGATGATTTTACATGAAATTATGAATGATGTTTCTCTCACTAACGATTACAATCAAGAAGGACGACTAGAGATTGTTAATAAAAGACTAGCTAACCTTCGGAACGGTGGACTAGAACAGAATGAATTATTCGATGAATTTTGTGAATTTATACTTAATAATATTTGAAAGCTCTAATTTATAGTTTTTTATGCAGCAACATCATAACAGCTATATATATTCTAGACAAACAACTCACCACTCCAAAGATTCTTGACAGTTCCTCTGACACCATCTAACTTAACTCTAAAAATGGAACCACCCAAATCACCAGCAACAGAACCTGTTTTACTTGGATTATCTAAATGTAAATCGGCAGAAGTGACGAATAGCTCATCTAAATTTTTACCCCCAATTGTAACACAGGAGATTCTATTTGCTGGAAATATCCATTCTTCCTCAAATTTGCCTGTGACCTGATTGATTTTGATGACCCTATTTGTCCCCCAAACGGCAATGTACAAATTACCATCAGTATCCAGAGATGAACCATCTGGCTCCCCGGAAAGTAAGGCACTTTTCTCGTTTTCATCATGAGCATCTTGGTAATCCTCAAACACTTTCGGGATGTCAACATAAACTTCCTTGGTAGTTAAATCAGGCAAATAACTGTTTTCTAAGGTCTTAAACTTGAAAATTTTACGCTCCGAGGAGTTTGTCCAGTACAAGCTACCCTTAAACCAGTTTAAGCCATTTGAAATGGTTGCATTTTCAATAACAACTTCAGGCTCTTCAGTCGTAATGTTTTTCGCAGAGAACTTATATAATCTACCAACATCGGTAACATCTTCATCAAAATTGGACATGGTTCCAACCCAAAAATCCCCATTCGGATCAACTGATCCATCATTGGATCGTAATTGAATGCCGTACTCAGCCTTGTTGTGCCACTTAGATGGGTATGCTGCGATGGTTTTGAATTCTTTCGTCCTGAAATTGAATTGTCCAATACCATCTGCAACACCAGCTAAGTAAACATCTGGATCTGAAGTTAAGCCTATGACGCCAACAGAGTCGGAAATTTTATGAGATACGATCTCATTGGGATTTGATAAAAATGACCGGCTGATCGTGCCAGCGATGATATCAACCCAGATTAAAGAATTGTTAGCCGGATTATAGGAGATCCCTTCAGCTAATCTTCCATTGAATTTAATAAAAGCCTAGTAAAAGAAAGTGTTAGTACCGATTCGAAGTAATACAATGATCTTGCTTTCTGAGCTATACTTACTTCGTTAATGATTGTCGACTTAACCATGAGTGAATTGCTTGTCCTGATAATGATAAAATAGCAAACAGTGAAGAGTACCAGGTATGTACAAAAAAACTTAACTCTAAACTAATGGAAGCACATAAAAGAGTAGAAATCCAAGCACACAATAAGTTATCGAAAACCACCACCCACTGGTATTCCTTTCCGATTTCTCAAATGATTGTGGAGAAGCTGGAAATTCAACTTTCCAAGGACAAATTATCGGAATAACTTCCCTTCCAGATCATATGCCCGCTCTGCTGCACCAGGTTCAAAGCGGCTTGCAAGATCATGTGTAGAGATGTTAAAAAAGTAAATCGCTGACACGTTTGTACAGAATGACAGACTAACAGGGTCTCTGGTTTGAGATCCCAGGATCTAAGCTTTACCAGGCTAAAGAAAAGCAGTAGTAGATTAAAAGTTATCCGGGGTCCATGAGAGAGTAATTCAACCTCACTGTCAGCTGGAACACTAGTGATACAACATCGAATCAATTGACTGTCTTGACGCGAGTAATTACTAAATGGAAAGGTATCCAGTGGAGGTTACATCAATATTATCACCACTTGTGGTCATCCAAGGGTTTGGACTTGATGGGGTACTCAAGCCTACGACACGAAGAAAGTCATCATTATCTAGCCCCATTATAAAAGATAAGTCCATCAAGCTACTTCAAATTGATGAATCAGGCAGTTTCTATCATGACAAACTTCATGATCCTGAACAATTTGAGAGTATCAAGAGACAATCTGAAGTTGTTCAGATTTCAAGTGCTTCTCAAATAGTCACTTTGCTAGAAGACCATAACATCGGAGACCATTATTGGTTGAAGGATAACATCAAAGAATATTCCAAGCAAATGAACTATAGGTTAAAGTATGTTTCGTCTGAATTTCATCTACCAATAAAACCTAATTCTGGGCCTCAAAGAAGCTCATCAAATCCAATACCAGTGGAACCTGGTCCCTTAGTCGACTCATCAGCAAGGTCTGACCCGGAACCAATTTCCAAGAATAAACATTCATTATTATCACCTCTGAATAAAAGCTCTGAATTCTACCAAACGATACTGCCGTTGGAATGGATACAAAAATACCGGGACATTTTACCCTTCGTATTTATATCAGTTCATGAGCTAAATGGTGATCTTAGCACCCCAGAAGAAATACTTGAGCAAGATGGCAAAATTGCAAATGAGATAAACAGACACAAAGAGCAGGTGCAGAAAAGAGGAATCAAGTATCTATCCTTGATCCTAAGTTCCAGATCAACAGCATTGGTTCCTGAATTAGATGATAGAGTCAACAGTCTGAGAAAATTAACGAATTTACCAGCTAGAACGGGGATGTTATTCTTACCAGCGGGAACCCAACGTGAAATTGAGACTTTTGTTTTGACAATTGCTCATCTTATCAAAACATGGGCTATTGACTTCTATACAATACAAGAGAAAAAATTACAGAAGAAGAAAAGTCAAATATTGAATCCAAATTATAAAGAGAAATTTTGGCTTGCCAGGCAATCTTTAAAAAACGCAGTATTCTCTGAAATGAAAGGAATCAATGATAACAGTATCAAAGCATTGGAATATGCATATGAAAAATTAATTGATGCCATTAAAGTAATTGATATCCTAGAAAGTAAGTCCACTTGGGAACAATGCCGTCTATTGCAAGACTTTGCAGGTTTACACATAACTCGAGCGTATCTTATCATGGGAGATGCAAATATGGCTTATAAAAAATTTGATATTCATATCCAAAATATACTATCTGTGTTACCCAAGGAAACGATTCGCTCATATCCAGTGATGTCATGGTTATCATTACAGTTTACTTGGTTGTCACAACTATTAGAACTAGTTCCTGAGAGCATCATTCCAATAGACAGACCATTACAACCGTTCACTCTTCCTAGATGGTTCTCAAATACCACCACAGATTCAAGTAGGTTGCCGATGCCACAGGGTGGGTATTTATATCTAAATGCCTGCTCGTTGAACAGAAGACGTAAAATTAAAGCATTGGAAGAGCAAAATAGCATTGTACAAGAAACATACATGGCTTTGCCAATAATCGAAGAGCTTACGTTTGATTATAGCAACGCCAACATTAAGTTGCTTTCAGGAGCTTTGGAGTTTTTCTCCAGATCTAAGAAGTCTAAATTTAACAGATCTGAATCATATATTTATTTTCAGCTAGGCGAGGAATATTTCAACTTGGAAAATTATGGTATGTCAGTGACAAACTATATATTAGCTTTATCCATATTCAAAAATGAGGGGTGGATCTCAATGGTGGCCATTATTTGTTTCAGATTATTCCAATGTTCAATCAAATTGAAAAGTTACAAAGATGCCAAGTTATATTTCCTTCAATTATGTACATTAGACGAAAAATATATTGAGCCTTTCCAAGAATTCATCAAATTGGATGATACATTGGAGTCGAATGAAATCGAAGGTAGCGAATCTTCACCTTCTTTTTTACCTTTAAGTGACTCTGATGAACAGCAAACTGACCTAATATTGAAAGATAACATATTTCAAGTGTCAACCGCTTTTAAAAAAGCTGAATATTCCATGAACGATACAGTCAAGTTCCAGATATCACTTAGGTCCGCAGTTAACAATCTTATGGGAGATTTCACCATTGATGAGTTACACATCAAGCTCTCAAACAGATTCAAGAATATTTATGTCAAACATAATTCTGAATTGTTTATTGGTGATATTTTCACGAAATTCAGAGATCAAACCGAAGCGATGGCTGATTTGCACTTTGAAGCTAACCTTAATTTCCTGAAATGTAATGAGGCTACACATTTCAAGATATTTGAATTCGAAATTAATCCCAATAAGACGGGAAAATCAAAAATTGAATCAATTCGGTGTAAGATTTCGAATGGGCACATTAACTTCGAGAATCAATTAAAGATAACTCCCAAAGCCACAAATAAGTTGAAATGGTATAAGGGTACCTCACGTTCTACGAAGTTCAATAAACTATATGATTACGATATTGTCCATGGGAAACAGTTTGAGTTTGAGGTTCTACCAAAGCAGCCGATGATTTCGGTGAACATTACCCATAATAAGGTCGCATATAGTGGTCAAATCTTTCCAATTTCTGTGGCATTCGACAACAAAGACCCCGATAGTGTCCAATTGAGATTGAGTGCCAGAGCAACCGTAAGTGGTGAGGAACTTGAAACGAAATGGAATGGCTCGGAGAATAATTCTTCGTTCTATGAATCTCCCGAAACCTTGGAAAGAGGCGGTTACTCATCAAACAGATTGCTTGTTTATCTACCTATTATAGATGATCCGGCTAAAGAAATTATCAAAGTCGAGGTCAGATATAGATATATCATAGATAATAATGAGGATGCAACAGTGGAGAATACGAAAATTCTGCAGATCCCAATAGCAACGCTATTCAAGTTAGGTTTTAGTATCTCTCCAGCTATGGATTCAAATATTCCTTCTATATTTGATTTGTTCGTTAAAAGTAAAGAGGAAGAGGTTCCAACTTTACCAATACACGATCGATTATGGTTTGGAAAAGCCTTGATAGGTAACTTATCTGATGACACAGTGACGATTTCGAATGTGTCATTCAACGTAACCACAATTTCTTCAAATTCGATAACAGAGCTAATTGATAATTCATTATCAGCTCCTGATACGCTTCTAATCGACTCCAACTCTGAAAAGCCTGTTACTTTCAATTTCTTATCCTACAGCTTGGAGAATTATTTGAAGAGATCGATCAATATTGAGATACAATTATCATTTAATTACGAGTTGGGAAGCAACGATGTAGGATCATCCAACAAATACAAACTGCTCTTATGGAAGGGATCATTGCCACACATGGATCCTCGTTCTTTAGTGAGTATAAAAGAGACCTCGCCTGGAACATTAGATGCTGTTTATGTAGTTGAAAACCCAACTGCGAGAATATTCCAATTCAGTAGCACGCTATCAACGAGTGCAGATGTCAAGATCTTGAACTACAAAAACCAATTCAATTTTTCTATTTTGCCTTTCATGAAACAGATAATTAAGTTCAGATTTGAAGTGTTGGATCCAAATGAGAAACTTGTGAAATTGCCTGAGTTCAAGATCTATGATTTGAATTACAAAGTGTATTTGAATAATCTAGTTGCATCTGAGTTGATTCAAACTAGAAAAGATGGACTATACTACTTAAATGAAGTGTGAAACTACCTCAAAACTTTGAATATGTATTTTTCATATAGCTAATGAACTAACTTTTATACATGTAGAGTTAACAGGCGACAGCTATGTAGATACTAGACTTACAATTGCCAATCAAGTGTGCAAAAAAATTTCAAATCAACCAACTAGTTGATTAGTTACTTGTTAACTACATACTTTTGAAAAGACATGATGGCAACTTGCCCAGTCAACAGAAGAAATATCAAAAAAGAACGAAAAATCACACAAAGAACGTTGGAATTAGCAGTAGCAGGAGCAAATGAATCATTCAATTCCAAAAAAAACAAAAGCCATTTGAACAGAAGCAGCAAAATTCAATTCAAGTCTAATTGATCTTTAATAATTCAACATCAAAGATCAAAGTAGCATTTGGTGGAATTAAACCTGGGTAACCACTTGGGCCATAAGCTAAAGCACCTGGAATAGTTAAGACAGCCTTTTCACCTAAAGATAACTTGGCGAAACCTTTTTCCCAACCTTGAATAACTTGACCTTGACCAATCTTGAATTGGAATGGCTTATTTCTATCACGGGATGAATCAAACTTCTTACCATTTTCTAAAGTACCAGTGTAATGGACAGTGACTAGGTCACCTGACTGTGGGTATGTTTTACCGTCACCTGGAGAAACTGTTTCAATTTTTAAGTCAGACATTTTTTTAATTGTTTTTATGATTTATCTAGTTACAATTGGGTGGTAGTAAGATAAAAATAAATAGAAATAATGATAATCAAATGAATTGAAGGTAAATGAAGTGAATTCTATTAACAGTGATGATTAGGTTAATTACACTGTTACAGTACAAAATTTCGGTTCAGTTGCTCAAAGACTTAAATTTTCTGTGGATGAAATCACTGACACATTTTCAGAGATGACAGAAATCAGGCACATTTACAAACCCGTTCCATAAACTGGCAGAGGTCGATCGGTACTACTTCTTGCGGGCAGACCGTCTCACAGATGGGGTTGCAGGGAGAGCCCGAGATGGTGTAGCAGCCGCTGAGACGAAACCTCCTCTACCTCCTCGTCCACCTCGTCTTGAGCTTGGGGTGGGCTTAACAGGTGTCTCTTTGACAGGAGTTTTGAACGGTTTCACCTTAGCCTTTGACACAGTGGAATGTATAGGAGTTTTGCGTAGTTTTCGTGGTGTTGGTGTAGCACCGGAAAGAGAAGAAGATCCCCTTTTGTTTGGTGTCTTCTTGATAACAACTTCATCCGCTTCATCCCCACTTTCGGCCAGTTCTGTACCATCATTTTCATCTCCATTCCCATCAGCATCTTCCTCCCCCCTTGCCTCGTTATCACTCGGACTCTGCTCAACATTACCATCTGGTTTCGAATTTTCTTTGTCATTCTGGTCTGACTTGACCTCATGGTCTGATTCGGCGCTTAATATTGCAGTATCGTCTTCTGTACTTTTTTCAGGTTCTGCACTTTGCTCCTTTGCCTCTTGTTCAATTTCAAACTTCAAATTTCTTCTTGTACTTCTAGTTGACGATCTTGATCTAGTTTTTCTTCTGTTTTCAAAGTTAAACGTTGAATCATCCACATTTGTAACATCATCATCCACATCACTGTGAGCATCTATTTCGGTTTTCTTAGAAAGCTTTGCTCTTTTCGGTACACTCTCCGGTTCAGCAGGTTTTTCCGTCTTTCTTCTGCCTCTACCGCTTCTTGAAGTGGGATTTTCCTGATCATCCTCAGATGATGACACAACATTTGCTTTCGAGGTCGGAGTAGCTCTTGGCTTTCTACCACGTTTCTTGGCGGATTCCTTCTCGTCGTCTGAACGTTCCGTCTCAAGTTTCAGTTGACTCTCAATGTGCCCCTGTTTGGAGTTTGCCCTTGTGCTGACTTTACTTGTTGTAGACGTAGTGTCAGTCTCAGGTTCAGAAGCAGACTCTGTCTTGGTACGAAGTTTTCTGCCACTTCTTAAAATTGTTGGCTCAATAACATCTTCTGTATTTTCTATGTCAGATTCAACTTTGTTAATCTCCTGTTTTTCATCAGAAGTTATTTCGTTATTCGATTTTCTAGTAGATCTTGTAGTGACCTTGTTTGGTGTTTCCGTTTCTTCAAGATGTACCTTGGTTGTAGTAATTGACTTACGCCTGCCCCTTCTCGAAGCTGGAGTTTCAGGGATTTCTTCGTTTTCAGAATTAACTGCCTTTTCAAGAGGCTCTGGTTCATCATATTTATCATTAGTCTCTTCGACAATTTCCACATGCTTCTTGGGCTTTGGTCCCTTTTGCTTCAGCTCCTGTTCAGTCTCTTTCGTGTCTTCCGTACCGCTCGATTCATTATCGGTAGGAGCTTCTTCTGATATGGACTCCTCAGCAGGTTGGACATCTTTTGGCTTCCTGCCTCTTCTTCCCTTTGTGGAGGGGGTCTCGATGACTTCTGGTTCTGCTTCTTCTAGTTGCTCTCCCTCTGCATCTTGTTGATGTTCCTCTTGATCTTCCTGGTGTCCCTCTTGATCTTCTTGGGATTCTTCTCCAGAATCTCTATCCGACTCCTTTTCTTCTACCACCTTCTTGGGTCTTCCTCTTCCTTTTTTCTTTGGCTGTTCCTCGACATCCTTCTCTGGTTCTTTAGCAGTGCCAGCATTATCGTTAACATCTTCTTTTTCCTCGCTTGCTGGTTCCGTAACACTGTCATTTTTTGCTTGCTCCAGATCTTCTTTGACGCCAACCCTGGATCTTCGTCCTCTTCTCGGTGTTTGTTCAAGTAAAGTATTTGTGTCGTTGGCGGTTTCAGCTTGATCGTCGTCGCTGGAATAATCAGCTGTTCCAATTTCAAGCTCTGGATTTGGCTCTGCTTGCTCGGCAGTTGTTACCTCGATAGATGTGTCAGCGATTTCTGGTCTTGAGCGTCTTCTTGTTCTATTAGCTGCTGAATCTTCGCCAATTGCCTTATCATTGCTTGTTTTGTTCGATTCTATAGCTGTTTTGCCTTCAAGGCTGGTTTCGTGGGAAGGCTGGTGATGTTCGGAAGATATTCTCTCAGCTATAGACAACAGATGCGGTGGTTCTTTATTTTCAACCTCGGTTTTAGTCTCGTCTGGAGCCTCCAGCACTGGTGTTGCTATCGATGTATGTTCTGGGGTCTGTGCTGATGTTAAAAAGGATTCAGATGCTGGTTCTCTCTCCATCTCCTGTTTTCCACTTTCAGTCTTCAGTAAACCTTCCTGAGCTCCTGAATCCTCTTGGTCTAATTTTTCTAAACCAGATAGGTTATAAAACTTGTTCAAATGTTCAGTTATATCTAATTGAGTTAAGGTCTCTCCAATACTCGGATACTTCGTCAGCAATTTTTCAATTATTGCCTTATATTCTTGAGCTTTGTTGGCTCCTATTGGTTTGTGATAACAAACAAGATTGAGTAAATATAACTCCTCCGATCGTGACCAGTCTCTCATGCTAAAATAAGTATACAATGGATAAGATTATTCGTCGCTCGTGGCGATATTTGGGAAAATTCAGGAATCTATAACGACGTATTAGTTAATTTGGGTATCGTATATACTGACAGATATAATAATAACGATACAGTTAGTGAAGTCTTTCAACCTGAGTTGTTGTGACTTCCTCTCTCAAAGTTTCCTAAATCTGAGGTTTTTCTTTGAATTTTCGCTGTGAAACCGAGGAGCGAAATTTGGTTTCCTTAACCTTGATTTACCACCGCGTACCACTACGACTATAAAACTATCCGACTGTTTATTTATATTCTACCGTCAATCATTAAATTATTTTCAAACAAAAGTATGTACTATACACGATATGTAATTCATAAGACATTTCTGTCAAAGTACTCACTAAGATTTTGAATCATCGTAGCTTTTTTGGCTCCAGCCGGAATCCAATCTTTACCCTTTCCTTTTGAATTTATGTAGACTTTCAACTGGTCCACAGTGAAGCTATTCAATTTGTTTAGTTTCCAGGCCTTCAAAACAATATCATCTGTTAAAACCTCACTCTTCTGTTTCTTTACCGATGTTTCTACTTTATGCATCTCTTCAAAGTTAGATGCTCTATTCAAATCACTTTTTATAGCTTTAACTGCTTCTCTGACAGGCCCAATCTCACTTAATAGTTTTCTTGTTTTCATGACCTGCTTCTTTGTCTCGTCTTCTTTATTAATTCGAATTAATTTCTTTAGTAAATCAGGGGCATTAGGATCGGCCTGAATACTGCCTATATCAATCTCTTTTTGGAGTAAATAGTCTTCAAAAATTTTCAAGTTCCAACTCAATTGTGGGTTATCTAAAGAATGAAATTGGCCAGCAACTTGTGAAATTAATGGATCGAACAAGTTTGGTTCAATCACTGAGGTAGGCTCGAACTTTGAAGTCAAATACTCTGGTAAAGATCTAATATGATCCTTCGCTGGAATTTGAATCATTGCCAATCCTTGTGGATAATTGCCCGTGTTAGTTTTGTATCCAAGTGATTCATCTGTCGGAATAAGATAATAAAACAAAGCATCCGACGATGCCTTTCTGGGTATTCCCCAGACTAGCGCCATCATCCTCTTTTTGGTTAATGTTTGGTAAAGTGTTGACAGAGCTCTTCTAGAATTTGAATATTCACCGTCTTCATCCGGAACCATTAACAATGGTGTGCTAACGACGTAGCTGGGATTGAAGTATTTGATTTTTCTAAAACCAGAAATATAAAGTATAGGGACATCATTTTCACCGTACTTATAAAGTTTCTTAAATACCTGTGGATCCAATGATAACTTCTGATCCCCTATTGGTATGATTTTCTCAATCTGATCAGGATTCAAAATCTCTCCTGTTTCCTTATTCACTTTTTGTGTTTTAGTTTCAACGTATCTGTATGTATCTATATCTGCATAAAACCTACTAGCTGAACGCTGCTTTAGTTCATTGAACATGGCGTATCCCTTCACTGATATACGCATATTATTGAGTACTAAGGGGCACGCAAATGTTGGCCTTTTGATTTCTTTTGTTCTGGATATTTTGTCTTGGATCTTGTCGATAGATATCTGTTGGACAGAAGGTTGATATTTATATTCATCAGCGATCAATGCATCATTCTCACCAACTTCCAATAGTCTTTTATATTCAGTGAGATCAAATGAGGATCCAGGCTTTGATGGTAGTAAAAATGGTATGATATTGATCTTGTACAAGTTCAAGTCCTTGATAATTGTCTCTAAAGTAATTCTTGTTGACGTGTTGTTGTCGAATGGTCTGTCACAATCAGTGAAAATAAATACTTTTCTTTGAGTATACTCTTTAACAAATTGTGGAGGACTGGTAAAATCATCATAACATTGATTAAGCATATAACTCAACTGCATACCATAATTCTTGACAGGATCCTCGGAAAGAGTTTGAAAGATATCCTCATAAGAATAAGTGATTTCGCCTGTGGAAGCATCATAGGTTTTAGAATCTTCTACTAGCTTGTCCAAAACTTTCAAATGATTTACATTGAGATCCGTCAACCTGAACACACGATATAATCCTTCTTTCAAGGGTGAATATTTCTTATCGGTTTCACCTTCCATTTTCTCTGAAGGTACAACAGCATTGAAAATATAACAACCGACACCTGTGTTAGGAAGCGATCTGACTAAATCACGGATAAGTTTATTCAAATTGTCAAAAATAGTTGACAGGTTGGCATACATTGAGGGTGTAAGATGAATAGCAAAGATGATACCCTGATGCACATCATATGAACTATCCTCATCTTCTTCTTGAACCGGCTCTGCATTTTTTTCATAATAACGAGTGAAATTATAAAAGGAGGAGCTAGTCATAATGTGTAAGACTGTTGAGTGTTGTGTACCGATATCTGGATGTGTACCTGAGTGTGTACTTAGACTTATATCAGTGCTTGGCTGTCGCTTACAAGTATTTTAATTATTTCAGCAGATATCAATTGCAAGTATATAAGTAACCATTGGCATACAAAATAGTTCTCGGTAATAGACCTTCATGTATTTAATTAATCAATTGTTCACTTATCAATATAGCCAAATACAGTCTTCGCGTTTTAATGTATCTGAATATTATTGCAGCCTTGTTTCTAGAAAATCTGGTGGTGCGAGAAATGCATTTCAGATAAATCTTTCACTGGATTTTCTGTTATTATAGATATGGTTCAAATAACTTTATCTTAGTTATATCTCTAGATCAATTGTACTTAACAATACATTCTTTCAATAATTCAACAATTTCATCATCATTTCAATTAACACTATAGCAATGGGAAAAGTTGCACAACTCCTCTCTCACCCAACAGAATTGAAGGCTGTTATTCAACTGTAAGTCGTTTACTCGTATAATAATTATCACCACTAAAAACAATTTCCAAATTTAATTCATACTAACCAGATCATTCTTTCAAATTCCCGTAATACAATGGGACATTGAATCATTTTATCAATCATAACAGTAAGTTCTTTAGAAAGACTTTACATCCATTAGATAGAGAAAATGCATCTGAGACTGAAAAATTATCATATCAACTATTAGACCTAACATCGAGATCATTTGCTGCTGTTATCAAAGAATTGAATCCAGAACTTCGTAATGCTATTATGATCTTTTACTTGGTTTTAAGAGCCTTGGATACTGTGGAGGATGACATGACTATTGATCCTGAGGTCAAGATTCCATTATTAAGAGAATTTGATACAAAGTTATCGACCAATGATTGGACTTTTAACGGTAATGGTCCGAACGAAAAGGACAGAGATGTTTTGGTGAAATTTGATGCAATTTTGACAGAATACCATAAACTAGATCCACATTACCAAGACATCATCAAAGATATCACCCATAAAATGGGTAATGGTATGGCAGATTATATCAATGACGAGTCATTCAACTTAGATGGTGTTCAAACCATAGCCGATTACGACTTGTATTGTCATTATGTTGCAGGTTTAGTTGGTGAGGGTTTAACAAAATTGGCCGTTGCAGCCCACTTTGGAGCTCCAATATTATTGAAAGATATGCATTTGAGTGAATCCATGGGATTGTTTTTGCAAAAGACTAATATCATCAGAGACTATAAAGAGGATATGGATGATGGTAGATCATTCTGGCCTAAGGAGATTTGGTCCAAGCATACCGACAAGTTATCCAATTTCACAAAAGAGGAGCATTTACAAGAAGGTTTGAATACGCTTAGTGATTTGGTTTTGAATGCATTGGATCATGTTAAAGACACGTTGATTTACTTGTCCTTAATCTATGATACCTCGACATTCAGTTTTTGTGCTATTCCTCAAGTCATGGCAATTGCCACCCTTTCTTTGGTTTTTCAAAACCCTAATATTTTCAAGCGCAATGTGAAAATTAGAAAAGGAGAAACATGTAAACTTATTTTGAAATCAAGAACATATGAAGGTTGTTTAGAGATTTTCAGTGAATATTTAAAAGTCATTCATCATAAGACATCGGTCACTGACCCTAATTATTTGGCTATTGGTATCAAATGTGGTGAACTAGAACAATTTTTGGAAGAGTTGAATCCAAGCCCAAGTCATATCCCAGAAGGTGCTAAGGTTGTGGAGACCGAGAACTATTTGAACGCCAAAAAGAAGATTGCATCGGACTCACAAGTGAAAGAGCTTATAGAGAAAGAAATTTTTGCAACTAATGTTGTTGTTGCATTATTTGGTTGCTCTTTTGTTGGTTTTTTGTACTTCTTATATGAAACATTATCAAACTGAAATCAAGAATGGATTTTAGACTTTTTTTGTTTTCTTTAGTTTGTCTTGTTCTGTTTTGTATTTTTTGACAGTTTTGTTGTCCCATTTTATTGAAGATCATCAAACTCTGTGTCTTACTTCTATCCCTATTTTCTTTTATTACTCACAAAATTCCATTTTTATGTTTTTTTTTCCTCTATAAATAATATATTATGTTCTTGTCTATCTAGTCTAATTTACATTGATTCCCCCTGCAACTTACGCACATACTCATCATCACGACTTCGAACATAAGGACCGTAACCGTTTAAAATATCATGAGATGAATGATTCATTTCTGAGTAACGACTTAAAAGCTCTACTATGAGGTCATGATTTGACAACTCGTTATGTGTATTGTTCATTTCTTCCAGCAACTGCTTCAAATTTTTATCTTCAACTTCATTAGAAACATATTCTAATAAGTTAATTATATCTTTAGATAAAGCCCTATGATCCATCAATGTTTGCAGAATCATGGGATATAAAGTATCATGCTCATTTCCATATAATTGGCACCTTATCATGTGATAATAGTCTTTCAACGATAAGACAATGTCTCGTTGTCTCGAAAGTTCAAGAATAAGAAAGCAAGTTAGTTTTGCACCATGATTGCTTAAGGAATGGCAAACCACTGAAAAGTGATTTGATTCAAGACAGTCGAGAAGTTTATTTCTTTGAAGGTAATTCAAAATGTAAACAATATGACCCAAAAATCCATGCTCTACGTTATCGATAGATTTAAACATTGCATAAACAAACAGCTTTTTTGTTTTATCATTCTCAAACTTATGAAGTAAGAGGAGTATACTTCGAATTACATTGAAGTTACAGCAATCCATATTGCATAGATCAGTGGCCATTAAAGCATCGTAACTGATCTCAACGTCTGAACCAATCAACTTGTCAATAAGGTTCCAAGTTTCACTTATTGACGTTGTCACATTGTTTGCTAGCACTCCTAGTATAAGTTGTGTACTTAATTTTGTATCTTCAATAGAAGGTAAGACTGTAAAAAGAGTTACAGCATCTTTGTTCAGTGAGGCTAGATAGGCAAGCTTAGTTAAATGGCCTTGAGAGTAATCCATCGATGAGTGACTTAGATCGTAGATGTATTTAGATGTTTCGTAGTCATGATAATGAAGCGCATTTGTCAGTAAAAGAGCGTAATTGTTATGTAATAACCTATCCTCATGTGTCTTGCGCAATAAATTCACCAATTTTATTACCTGATCACCGTCTCCTAAATCGCTTGCTCTATTGAGAAGATTGAATACATTCAACTTGCGATAAATAAAGTACCGTGATTCATTAATCCAATTACCTTCCTGTACATCCAATTCAGTGTAATGTTCGAATTGGTTGGAAAGTTCTCGTATGATGCCTATTTTGGTGTTCTTGAAAACTTCTGTATAATTCACATCGGGCTTCGTTTTCAAAATTTTCATAATTTGTACTATATCTGATTCATATCTTGTTATGGCCTCCCAGAACAAAGATACACTTATCTCATATTGCTGTTTGTTTAAAGCATAAGAAATTGTAAAGAATGTGTCATCTACCAAGTTTGTTCTCAAAAGTTGTCTATATTTATGAACTTCGTACTTCGAAGTAGCATTCAAATAGTTCAAATTTAGTAAACGAATAATTTCACCTGTAAGATAAAACCCAGGGTAATTTTCCTTTATTTTATTTATACGTCTTTCGACGTCTTTCAGAGGCACGTAGTGGTAATCATCTAGACAAGAAAGAAGATAATTCTCAAAAGCTTTAACCTGTATTTTCCGTCTCTCCTTAGTTGGAACCACTTGAGGAGTTGGGTAAACAATTGGTTTTGTCTTCATATAACTATCCAACATCTGAAAAGCATCATGCCTTGTATTTGATTCCGTTGTGTCTATAGCATCCCTGAATATTGGTAAGACCCTTAGAGATTGTCTTGAGTAGGGTTTTTTTTTGAAGAACTGTGCCAACCTGTTATTGTACATGTATTCAATGAGTTACCTCCCAACTGTCTGGGTATTTTTGATTACCTCTTATCTGATTGATTTAAACACTTTATTATTGATAAGTATGAATTCAGTTCAGTGTTCTAACTACCACATCCTTAATTAGATATTATGATCGTTAACAATTACAACGTTAAATCAACAATGATAAGTTTGAAGAAGGTTTGGTATTAAGTTTACGTCACTTATTACATAACATATTCTTTCTACCCCACATTCCTCATCCGGACAACCTTCAAGAAAAACTTCAAAAGAGCCAATGCCAGCAGTGTGAGATCTAATAATTCGAAGAGTCTGTGTATTTTAAAAAACAACATCCCTAAGTGTTATATTACAATCATTGATTGATCTATTGTATTTGAATCACCCTATTCTCTAATTTAGTATTTCCCACCCACCATGATGAAATATACACTGTCCAGAAGGTTCATACATACGACTTCACGAACGCTTTCTATAAATACGGGTGGAGCCTTTCAAGTTTTTGATAGGAATATTAAACTCAAACAGAGACAAAGAGCAGCATATAATGATGAAAGTGCTATGGTTGAATACATAAGAGATGAAGTTGCAAGACGAACAATAGAAAGACTTGCATTCCTCAAAAATGATTTTACCTATACTATGGATTTTGGTTGCAACTCTGGGAATTTCGCTAAGCAGTTATGTGAAGTGAACCCAGATGATGATTTTAGATGGAAAGATGATAAAATGCTTGTGAAATCGAAAATACAGACTTTGTATATGGTTGATTCATCGGAAGCAATGCTTAACAAGAACATAAATTCAAAGTTTGACAAAGATATGAATATTAAACGTGTAGTTGCAGATGAAGAAACATATTCCCACCCGATCTTGAAAGAAAGTGACCAGTTCGACCTAATATTATCAAACTTATCCTTGCATTGGATCAACGACCTTCCCTCAGTATTCACAAAATTATATAAATCATTAAAACCGAACGGTTGTTTTATAGGAACCATATTCGGTGGTGATACATTATTCGAACTTCGCACATCTTTACAACTTGCTGAACAAGAAAGACTTGGTGGATTATCGCCTCGTGTATCACCGTTTGTTGGATCGTCAGATATAGGTACGTTGTTACAAAAAGCAGGGTTTCAGATGTTGACCATTGATGTCGAAGAAATAGTTGTCGAATATCCCAATGTTGTGGCCTTAATGACGGATTTACAATTAATGGGTGAATCAAACTCCATTTTAAGCACACCTCCGAAACTTACTAAAGATTTATTGATTGCCTTAGAGCCAATATATCAAGCATTGCATGGAGATCCAAAAACTGGGCATTTACCAGCTACATTTAGATTTGTTTTCATGATTGGTTGGAAACCAGGACATAATTTCCCTAAACCTGCAAAGAGAGGAAGTGGTACAGTTCGATTGAAAGATGCATTGAATGATACAACTACAACAATTTCCACGTTGACTGAAGATAAATAGATAATTTTTATAAATGCATGAACATACTCAAACCACACTAAATTGATTTAAGTATGACTATCTACTAGTAACAGCCTCGTAATATTACAACCACTCATTTTCTATTTCTCTCAAACCTTTCAAGGCTGCCCTTTTTACTCTGAGAACTGGATGATTCTTACTCAACCAAACCAATCTATTCTCACAATCCTGGCGGTTTTCTGGATCGTACAAGTACAAGCAGGTAAACACTCTAACTCCTAAAATGACTCTTGTAATAACATCACATGCCAAGGTTAAGTTATAAGTTTTGACAAATAACTTCTTCAAATTCATTTCTTCAGGAATAGTAAGATTTAATTCAAGCAAGTTACACCAGAAACCTAAAGCTGATGTTTGAACCTTTTTATAACGTTCGACTTCCATCGATCTACTTTTAAGATCAACAGATTTATCAATGTCTAAAACTGTTAACAAATCGTTAAATATCAAAATTCGATCCCCTTCGAGTAATCTGTCCCATCTTTTGAAAAAAGCAAACACTGCTGAATTGGTCTTGAGAGTAGCAGCTTTTTTATTACCACCAGAGAAAGCGAAGCCCTTCCAAAATTCTCTTGATAAACTCCGATCTTCATTATGTAAATAGTTATCGATATATATTTTTAACAAAAGTAGGTAGTAATCTTTATCAGTCATACCAATCAAATCACCCCAGTAATCAATTGGTGAAATGTTGCCATATGATTTCTCATATTGGTTCCAACCTTTTAAACGTGACAAGAGACTCAAAGACCTCACTTTAATGGTATCTGCTAGCTCGCTTGACAATCTAACCAGTTTCAATTCTATTTGTCTTAAGTTGTCAGCAGAAAGTCTTGCAAACCGCTCAAAGTTGTTGTCAATAAGATTTAGGGTAGAAAGTCTTACCATATATCCAGCATCACCAGATTCATTGACTGTGTAATCATCCATATTCACTATTAAATTCAGTAGGATCTCGTCATCAATTTCATAGATCGGCAAAGCATTCAAATATGACGAGACAGAATCAATTAGAACGCTACGCTCCACAACATTACTCGACTGTCTATTGTCTATAAGTCCCATCACTTGGGGTAAAAATGATTTCATGAGTGATGTACTATGTCCCAATCCTTTTGCTGCCACCAGGTTTCCCATTTTAATATTATCCATCCATTTGTTCTGAATATGTTGTGGCACATTGATCAGAACTTTGGACAAATCAATAAAATCTTTGATAATGTGATCATCTTGTAGCCTGATCAATGAGAATACATTTTCATACACATGATCGGTCAATGTGATGTTTTCTTTGAAAGTAGAAATGGCTCTTGTTATTAAATGAAGCAGTTCTGATGAACCTATAACTGAATCGTCGTCATAATAGGGATCATATACAAACGACTCAAGCAGTTTTTCTATATCTGATATCAATCTTTCATATGGTATCGTCTCCTTATCTGACATCAACCTTTCATTAATATTTCGAACGTTGAATAGAGATATTAAATCACCAATGGCGTATATTAATCCTTTCTTTCTACACTTGAATTTTATTGCCTCTGGAATCATTCGTAGAAGGTAATCAGCAGCTATCTGAGGCTGATAGTCAATAGGCGATAGCTGGATCAATTTGACCAAATACTCGCTGGACAGTGGTCTCATCTGATTGTTGTTGCTAAATATACCATAGTCTCCCAAGTGAGCTCTAAACTGTTTTGTAATTTCAAGTCCAAGTTCCTTACCTATAACAAGTCCATTTTCAAATGCTTTTGATAAGCTAGTTCCAGATGTAGTGTGTAGCAGCTCGACCAGTCTCACCTTGTATACATTAACTCCATAAACCGGATTCGCTATCACCTTAGAGAGTATCAAATCTCCATGTCTACCAACGAATTCTTGGATGGCTGCAGAAGCTGCACTTCGAATCGATAAGTCATGATCAAAGCAACTCACACTTAACAATGGTTTGAATAATGACACCCACAATGTCTCAGGTAATTCATTGGTCTTATATTTTCTGGCCAAGGCCCAGCATATAAAGCAGCTTGCGTCCCTTACTGGTGCTCCCGATAAATAGCGTACTTCAACTTTTTCAACGAATAACGTATCCCCTGTAATTGATGCAAGAATCAAGCACTGTTGTGGCGAGAGTAAGCGTAATCTTGCAAATTCTCCCAAGGCCAGTAATACACCATGATATTTGTTGATATCTAGCATACTAGTATCAACACCCAATGAGCATACAGAAGTTGGGAAATATTGAGATGGAGTAAAATGAGGAATTTCCAATTCTTCCAAAAGACCTACAAAAATATCATTTTGCATTTCTGTGTTCAAGCAGCGACTTGTTTTGGATATCTGTTTTGCAACCGAATATCTAACTTTGTTATCCTTGTAGCCAATGATACCTATCAAATAGTCAATGATATTCTCAATGGAATCATAGTCTTGAAGTGATCCAAACTTCAAAGATAACTTACCAAGAACTTTCACATAAAACATTGTAACCAAAGAGCTTTCCATACTCTGCTTTGAGTCACAATCATCAAACAAAGTCTCCAAAGTATTGATAGGAGTAACCTGATTCAAGATCAATGTCAAGATTCTGTCCATGTGATGACGTAGAGTATTCAAATTTGATATCTTTAGCAAATAATTAGTTGCTCTCAACAATCCAATCTTGGTTGCAGTTTCTTTCTTTTCCCATTCAACAGTGTTAAAATTTTCTTCTATGAATCTAGTTAGATACCCAGTATTATCAGCTCTTGATAAAAATCTAGCCATTAATATCCCAGATGCATCGTTTTCTTTCCCGTTGCCGTCAAAACATTTCATACACAAGTCATAAACATCAGAAGAAAGCGAATAACTGATCGATTCTAATGGAAATGGTACAAGAATTAGTATTGACAACCAAACTAATAAGAAATAACGTTCTTGCCACGGGATCTGTTTTGCATCCAATCTGGTTAGAACAGGCTCGATTAAAGAGATATCGCTTGATAGACAATTAGAGACTGTTTTCACTCCTCTAACTTTGCAAAATGCATAAAATATGTCCCCAAGCCCACTAAGTTTGTTGCTGCTTTTTGTTATCGTGTTCTGATCCAAGAGAATAGCGGATGAATAGGAGTGAATCACTATCTGTAAAAGCCTTTGAAGTTTTGAATCAAGTAGCTGAGGGGAATATTCAAATTTTTGAATCCATGAGACTATTCTTATACTAAGGGGGTTCGAGGTTTCAGCGTTATATGAACGTAGATATTGATCAGTGGTTTCTTTGTCTATTCTTTTATTTCTAATGAAAACATCTAATAGTTCTTCCTCTATATCCGAAAGTAAAGTATTCGATTTCTTGGAGATTTCAACCTCACCAGAAAAGCTCATTGGAATCTATGTTCCGTAATTTTCAAGAAACTAGCTATCAGAAAACGATCGTTGAACGACGTTTATGAATAGGATGTCCTATTACCTGAAGTATATGGAACAAGGTGAAGATCTGATAATGTATCAAAATACTGTTACTGTTACTTACTTTCAAATTCTGAACAGGTAAAGAAGAATAATACACTTCGCACGATCATCGTGGGGGCCTTAAAAGAAAAACACTGCTAGTTTTGGAAGGACACATTCACTGACGTGTTTTGGCGTTCGTTTGTTTAGTTCTTCAATTCTTCATCATAACATTGTCTTCGAGTGTAGTAGATAAGAGGTCAGTAATTAGTGCTGTGCTCATCAAGAGATAATTATTAGATGTTTCCAATCAGGTTATGTAAGAATTGACTATATTTGAATAATTATATAAAGGAGCACATCTGTTCATTTCGTGTACTCGACGCTATTAAGTTACAAAGTTTAAATTAAAAGTTTCATTCGTATTATTATATTATACAGTCATTCTATTTTTGTTATTTCGTAATTATAAATTCAAAATGGCCGGCATCATTCTTAGGCATTCATTGTTCCTGAGAGTGGGCATATTTATCATTCCTTTTTTTGTGTATCATTAAATTCTTCGGAGAAAGAATCTTGAACTATCAAATCTTTCAACCTCAGCTTGAATGTTTCATCAACAGTATTCCATTTCTGCAATTTGGTAAGAAATTCTTGGTCTTTCTTGAGACTATTTACTTCTAACACCACATTCAATGTATTGGTATATCTTAAACTTCCAAAATACTCATTTGACGGTATATGGAATTCCACCAACTTTGATTTCATTGTTGGCACCACTTTATTTATGAGATAATTATGTATTTTCCAAACTTCCGATTGAGTTTGAGGTATGGGTTTTATCTTGAATATAAGCTCCATTATAATTAGTGGTCTCATATTACTTATTAGCTTTGAAAAACTTTATTAATAAGTGATGTCAATTGAAATTTTGTGAAAAGTTTGAATTGTATGGAAGATGTAGCAATAGAATAATGCAGCACTTGCGCTGGTGGATGGATAACTTGTAACACTTGCTTAGTGATCACAGACACAACCACTAAAATCACCTATTCAATCTCAAACATGGGGTACATTTACTAATTTCGAGCCAAATTTTACGTAAAGTTAAGGAATATTTTTCGATCTATGTTGTCGATCGACTACTATATATAATATGCAGTGCGTCGATCTTGGGACTAGCGCGCGCACGCACGCTCATATATATATATTATATATTATATAATATATATTACTATACTAACTAAGGTACGTAAGGTACGTGCGTCCTGGTCCCCTGGAGGCTGTCGGGCCGGCCATTGACTTCGCCTGTTACACCGGTCCGGGATATGTCGAGAAGATCAATCAATCAATCTCTCCCAGTAATAATCAACTCCAGGGCCGCCAGGCTCAAACTCGTGTACGGACAACTTCTTATATGGGTAAATTGAGATTCTCCGCGTTTGTCTACAGAAAAGATTTCAAATGATGACGTATTATTAGTAACTATTTTCAATGTAATTGTTTCAAAGCTAGTGAAGAGAACCAATGTTTCATTTTTAACTGTTAAGGGGTCTCATAATCGTGTGCCAAATTTAACAAGATCATTGAGAAATATACCATGTTAAATTATATAAATACAAATTCTGATCGTGGAGCGAGGTTTTAATAGTGATTTGACAGATTCATCATCCGCTATAATATTTCAAATGATTTACCCGTCCATGCAAGTCCGCTGTTTTGGCCGGGTTGAAAGTTGAAACCAGGCGTTTTTAGACTGTTATTGCGCCTCTTTGAAATAGGCACGATGACAACACCCTTCTTTTTTTTCACCTATTGTTTTCAATGAATACATTTAGTGAGATCATGGATAGATGAGTATAAGAATATATATATATATATATATTAATATACAAACGTTTAATGAACACCGGTGAGAGCAGGAGAGACTCGAGAGGAGAGTCTAGAGAGTCTTGTTTTGATCCCTTGAGCAATGAGTAGCAAGAGATAATCTCCGGACAAGCTAAATATAGATATCAATTTCCTGGGCAGCGGCTTGGCCTCCCTCAGGAGCCGTTGGAAATTTTGGATGTGATTTCTGTTTCTTTTCTGTTTCTGTTCCCGTTTCTGGTTTTTGTTCATAGTTATGTTCATATAATCATGTTTAATGAATATCTTTATGTATTGCTTCTGCTTCTACCATTTCGTTGGACTCTTAACCCAATCTACTACATAATACACCAATTCAGTCCATCCCGTTTTTTCTTCCTTCCTTATCCTTTCAGAGATATTGATAATCAAATTAGTTTTTCATTTGTCATATCCAATACAAAACGGCCATATCAATAACACAATGAAGTTCAATACGTCTCATATTGCATCATTGATTCTCTTTGCAACAAGCGCTTCAGCTAAAAAATTGTCTGTTCGTGATCTTAATAAAAGGGCAGACGATCCATCGAGTTCCAGTGCTGGTTCCAGATCTCCTTCTAAATCTACTTCGAATTCATTAACTTCATCAACAAAAGTTTGGTCCTCCGAATACGGTTTATTGCAATTCCAAAACTTGGGTTATGATGGTTCATATTTCAATGTGGCCTCAATTGATGATTCATCGGATGATAGTTGTGATTGTAAATTGAATAGAGATGACCCTCATACGTTCAATGGACCAAATTCTCCAATTTCTGAAGAAGTGTCTGTCCATTTCAGAGGTCCATTACGTTTGAAAACGTTTGCTTACTATATCACAGACTCGTACACTTCTGGTTCAAACGAAGGTAATTGGTCAAGACTTGCATATTACGACTCTGGGACTGGTAGTGCGAAAAACGTTACATTTTTAGGTAACGTTGGTAAAAATGTTTCATGTCTCGGTAATGCATTAGATTACGTTGATCATTTAGGTGTTAATCAAGCTTCAGAGTCAACTGTCTTAGATGAAGTTACATTGCTATCAAATGAAGAATTTATTATCATGTCTAATGTTTCCTGTGGTGATTCGGGATTCAACAACGATTGTGGTGTTTATAGAAGTGGGATCCCAGCTTACCATGGATATGATGGTGTTACTAAGTTATTTTTATTCCAGTTTGATGCTCCATATAACAAGGATATTGCTGACCCAGATGACAAGAATGTTGAATCATATGATCTTTCTGCAATCTGGTTATTGAATGCAAATATCCCAAGAACAGCACAATATCCTACAAATGGAAATTGTTCATCGTGGAATTCAGGTGGAGGTGAATTTGATATCTTTGAAATAATGAATACTACAGAAGTTTCACATTTCTATTCCACTATTCACGATTATCAAGGTGTTGAAAATATTGAGACCGGTATTCAAAATATGGGATACTTGGAAAGAACACCAAATGCAACCATGTCCGGTGGTGTTGTCTTTGGTAGTGATGGTATCGTTTCAGTGTTTTTATCAAATGATACTACATTTGATGAAACTTTACAGAGTGAGGATTTAACTACTTGGTTGACCGATACTATCAGTGATGACAATGAAAATATCTTTTCATTAGCAAGTGTGAGTGCAGCTCCAACCAGTTCGAAATCTAAGGGTGGCGCTGAAGGTTTAGCTAATGCTAGTGATGGGCTTTTATGGAAATGTTTCACCTTTTTGTTTGGTCTTGTTGCCTTAATTTAGATTAGTGTTTGTGTGTGTTTTTTTTTTCCTTATTTGCACTTTCAACTATAGAAAATGATATACTTCAAGTATGGGTGAGAGGCAAAAAAAGAATTTATGGCATTTATTCGAATGTGTATGTGCTTTTACCCTGTTTTGTGTTTTTTGGCTTACTTGAAATATTTCTTTGTATCATTTTGTTCTTACTCATTTGATTTTTTCACTTAGTGTTTTTGTTTCCTTGTTTACTGTTTTGTTTGGTCTTCGTTTCTGTTCCCACCCCCTTTTTTTTTCTTTTTTGAGTTAAATTTCAATAGAATGTTCACAATCAATATACAATAAGACTGTAGATGTAATTGGCTTTTAGTTATTTAATTGCAGATATTGAATGATTCAAAGTTTACTCCTTTATATTAAATGCTCGCCTCACGCCAAAGTTGAATGGCTTTGCGCGCGCGCGCGCGCAGCCAAAATTTAATTTACTCAGCAATTCTCTCTCTCAAAATCCAGATTCCAAGTTCTGCCTCTTTCAACATGCAGTTTCTATATTTATGTCAACTCTTAACATCAACGATATTAGGTCGTTACACTGTACTTGAATATCAACATCATACCTTTATTAATAACTCTTAGTTACTGTTTGATTTTGGTGAAGAAAGTTTGTTTGTATTCAGTACTCACTCTATTATCTATTCGTCCACCCCCCCCCCTACCTTCAACAGCTTATTTATAGATTACAGACAAAAACACAAAACAGATTTCAAAATGGCTGGTGATTGGACAGTTGATCCTGATAACCGTAGAAAGTTAATGGCTTTACAAAAACAAGGAGACAACAAGAAATGTTTTGATTGTAAGGCACCTAATCCACAATGGGCTTCTCCAAAATTCGGTATTTTCATTTGTCTTGAATGTGCTGGAATCCATAGAGGTTTAGGTGTTCATATATCATTTGTTAGATCAATTACAATGGATCAATTCAAACCTGAAGAATTAGCGAGAATGGAAAAAGGTGGGAATTCTAATTGTGCTTCTTATTTCGAGCATCATGGTTTGGAATTATCTCAACCTGCTCAACAGAAATATGACAATGTCGTTGCTGATGATTATAAATTGAAATTGACTTCATTAATCGAAGGTACTGAATTTGTTGAACCTGATCATACTGGTGAAGTGCTACCTTCCAAAGGAAATTCAGCAACCTCTTCAAATTCATTACCTCTATCAAGCAGTGGATCGACAATTAATTCATCTTCATCTCCAGTGCACCAATCAAGACGTGGTACACCATTGGCTACTAATCCACCAGTGAAGGCTCAAAATGAACAATATTTTGCTCAATTAGGTGCTGCTAATGAATCTAGACCAGATCATTTACCTCCGTCACAAGGTGGTAAATATCAAGGATTTGGTTCAACTCCTGCTCCTTCAGCAAGTGGAAACAAATCATCACTGGCTGGATTCACTTTTGATGCATTGCAACGTGATCCAGTTGGTACTTTTTCCAAAGGTTGGGGGTTATTTTCATCTACTGTTGCTAAATCCGTTAAAGAAGTCAACGAAACTGTCATTCAACCTGGTGTTAAACAATTAGCCGAAAAAGATTACGCGGTTCAAGCTAAACGTGCCGTGGAACAATTCGGTCAAAAGGTCCAAGAAACAGGATTGTCATTACAACAACAATTAGAAAATAAAAGAGCAGCTCAAGCTCCTGGCGGTCAATATAATAAATTATTCGACGATTTAGGAAATGATGATGAATCAGAGTCTTTAGTGCCGGCATTCGGATTACAAAAGCCTAGTGAAAAAACTAAATTGCCAGGTATAGGAAATTCAGGAAAAAAAGGCAAAGATGGTGGTTGGGGTGAAGATGATGATAAATGGGATAATTTTTAATAGTTTTATAATTATTCTTGATATATGTTTCCAAGTAGTTATAATTAGAAGTTGTGCATGTTTTTGTGTGTTTTTTTCCTTGTTGATCTGCTTTGTGTTTTACTTGATTTTGATTGTATATCTATATTATGATGTTTCCTTCGCAACATCTTAGATTTATTTACTATCTATTAAATTATAATCGAATATTGCATAGTGTATTACATCACTTAAAATTAGCAGATATCATAAATCTCCTCATCACAGGTACTAGTAATTCAGGTTTAAGCGCTTGATTTTTTTTTTTGTGTTTATTTCTGAAAAAGTGGAAAGGTTTTTTGTGAACATTTATAAATCGAAGGTAATATTTTTTATAAATAGTTTATTAAATCCATATCATATACTTTGATCTTAGGAAAGTTGGTGTCAAGTAATGTAATTGAAGTATATTTGAATGATAAAAATTACATCATTAGTGAATACTTATTTCTGAATGAAAACAGTAAATTTCGGTCAACTTTTTGAAGTGGCTCGCTCACAAATATCTTACCTTAATTTTTCTTCTATGTTGGTGCTTGACTAAGGCATACAAAGTTTCAAAGTATAGTTCTATAATACATAGTAGTGATGATAATATCATTTAATCATTTTAATGACAATTATCATCCCAAGTTGTTCATATTCCATGATTGAGAAATGTCAATTATAAGGAAGTTAAAATTAAAATCCAAAAACATACCAAAACCATCAGATTTCAAATCCCAATTCAAATCAACTCCAATATTCCAGTACTCGCAAGTATCAACCAACAGATTAGAATTCAATAAGAAGGAACTACTTCCACTCTATATTCCAAATGATTACAAAGGAAAAATTGAAGTACGTAAAGGTTGCAAAGATTTCATCCCATTGCGATACAATAGTACGGATTCTCGAATTGCAAATTTGTTGGCCAGTATTGTAAAATACGAATCTACTACATTTAATGATAGATTAGAGCTTGACGAATTCAAGCAAAAACATAAAATTATAAGTCATGTTGGTCTATTTCGTGATATTTCACAGTTTTCTAGTGAAATTTACCATATAATACCGTATCAAGGTCAATTGGTCTTTGCATCAGCGAGTAGTCGTGAACAGAATGATCGATTGTCTAGCTATATTGGGATACGGTTCGAAGACATTTTGAAGGCAACCCCCACTATTGGTGATGAAACAGCAGTAGTCAACTTTGACCATATCAAAACTGTAACTAATACGATACATTATAAAGATATAGTCAGTATTGAATTTGTCAACTCTGACATAAAATGTTTATCAGCTGTTGAAATTGATGGTACTCTTTCCAGTAGTAATTCTGTTGAAAAATCATCCGAGCAACTCATGGTGGAAGTGAAACTTACCAAGAAATACTCAACTGAAGACATTTCAAATCTTGAACCATATGAGTTTTTAAGCTTGATAAATATTAATGTGTATTTTCCTGATAAACTACTTAGTTGGATACTTCAATGTTCGTTTGCTAATACTGATCATGTATTAATTGGCGTGAGAGATACTCGTTATATTATTAATAGTATTAAGATTATACATCTGAATGATATCATCACGTATTTAAAGGATATTTCTCCTATGAGATACAATCAATATTTGAGCTCAGTTACTCGAACTGCATATATACTACAACAAATTATTGATCAAGTTGATGAAAATAACATTTACACCTTGAAGATATCGAACTTTTCATACGATTTGAAGGAAATTACCGCAACTTGTAGTCAATACGAAGAAATCAATCGAAATGTACTTATTCCGGAATTTATCAATTGGCGAGAACATGGGATTGTTTCAAAAGAGATTGAAGAAGGATATTTCACTGGATGTACTAATAATTATGAAAGTCGTCCGGTACAGGAACAAGTTATGAAAAAGAATTTTCAGTGATGTGGAAAGAAAGTGATTAGTCGAGTCAAATATGATCGATTGATTAGTAAAGAAGATCATTTACGAAATGAGCAACCCACCTTGAAGGTTTTCAGATTGACTATCGGAACTATACCCATTTAGAAATTTAAGAAGAAAACCAGATGCTTGAACTAACTTAAATCAGGTTCAGGTTCAGGTTCAGGTTCAGATTTACATTCATATAGCTATGCAATGTATACTAATAATTAAATAGACAAGCAATAACTAATTCATCATCATGGAACGTGTACCCCCTTTATTTAATGTACACACAAATTATCTCAACTTGTTTTATGGCTGTGTAGGATGTGAGCGAAAATATTTTCGGGTATGAAGATCTCGAGAGTCGAGGAAAGTAAGTGCAAGCGGTTGGTTAGTTGATGAAATCAATTGTGTATTGTTGATTTTTCATTTGATTAGGTTTTAAATAAGCAAGTGGGATTAACAATTATCTATTAATCAATATCAATGTTATATGGAGCGGCTATAGAACCGTGGTGTACGCAATACATCATTTAAAGTTAACTTTTTTGAGCTTTGAGCTTTGAGATTTGAGCTTTGAGATTTGAGATTTTGGTGGGGGGAGGAGCGGCAAATCCAAATTTGGCATTTTCCACAATAATAAATACTGGACTACATACATTGTAAAATCTTAATTAATTAAATGAATGTTTCAAACTACTTATTATTTAGACATACTAAGATGGATGGATACTAATAATTTCTTATACTGTATATATATATACATCATATAATAGCTAAATCGAGGGTAACCAATATAATATGTTGTCACATGATGTTATGATTTAAGCAAGAGTCGACAAACGGAAGTTCAAAACGAGAAGTAAACAACAAAATGAGTAAAAATCTCGGTAATTACTTACATATACAATTGAAGATACTTACTTTAAAAGAGTTGTTGGTATCAGGTATTACTGGTATAGTATCTAATTATAAAATCGAAATCGAAATCGAAATCGAATGATCAAACAAACAAAATTATAATATATTAATGTATATACATATATCATGTTAGCGCCTTATAATCCTTAAAATTACAGGCAACAAGCGAAGATCGACTACTTCCTAATCGGGTAAATCGTGTATTTCTTCCTTTTTTTTTTGCTTTGACACCCAAAAAATTCTTATCGTATTTACTTGTACTTGATAATTTTTATTATATATACATTATATATATATAAGGGGAAATATTTTCTGTACTAATTGTGTGTTTTATTCTTTTTCTTTTTATGGTATTTATAATCATTCTATTTCTTTAATCAGTAAGGTTTTTCAGGTTTATTGTATCAAACGACGAGACCAGCCATAATACATCCATCCATCCTTCATTATTATTATTGATTGATATAAAACAAAACAAAACAAAAGAATACAATACAATTTAATACAAAACAAAAAGATTAAAAAATGGCTCCTTCTACACTCACAGAAACTTCAACTACTGTCACTTCTATCCCTGATGACTTCAAAGCTGCCACTTCAAAAGGTTACACAGTTGGCGAAAGAGGTGCCCATAACATTGCTAAAGGTGCTCCAATCCCATATCCAATTCCAGAATTCGATGATCCATACAAAAAGAGAGAATGGATTTTAGAACATATGGCTGGTGCTTTCAGAGTCTTTGCCAGAAAAGATTATACTGAAGGTGGTGCTGGTCATATCTCAGTCAGAGACCCTGTTGATCCAAACACTTTTTGGATTAACCCATTAGGTGTTCATTTTGGTGTCTTGAAAGCCTCTGATATGGTTCATGTCGATGAAGATGGGAACATTATTGGCGGTAATAGAGTTGCCATTAATGCTGCTGGTTTTGCAATCCATTCTGCTTTACATAAAGCTAGACCAGATGTCAACGCTGCATGTCACACACATTCCAAGTTTGGTAAAGCTTACTCATGTTTCGGTAAACCATTAGAAATGTTAAATCAAGACGCTTGTACTTTCTACCAAACTCATGCTGTTTATGAAAATTTTGGTGGTGTTGCTTTAGAAGCTGAAGAAGGTGAAGCCATTGCTAAGGCTCTTGGTAATGGTATGGGTGCTATTTTACAAAACCATGGTTTGATCACTGTTGGTGAAACTGTTGATGAAGCTGCCTATTTATATACCTTGATGGAAAGAACATGTGAATGTCAATTATTAGCAGATGCTGCTGAATCTTCTGACAGACCAAAGAAATTAATTGATCACGAAGAAGCTGCATACACATGTCACATGAATGGTGACCCTGAAACGCTTTACCAAGAATTCCAAGCTGATTTACAGTTTGAAATTTACAAAGATGATACCTTTTTATCATATTCAAAGAAATAAATTTGTTGATAACAAACTGGTTATATATGACGATGATTTATAACAATTATTTATTTATCTTGTAATTTCGATTATGTTTATTATGCTTTTGTATTTTCTATGTTTTAATTTTTTACGCTTTTGTTTTACCTTTTTTTTTTTTCTTTTCTTTTCTTTGGATTTATTTCCTTTCAGTTCTAGATACAATGTTGTTAATTAAATCAGAATATTTTGTTTTATCAATATATGTAGTTTTAATCAATCACAGAAAAACCATGCACACACTCCTCCAATTTGATCAATAAATTTCTTAAACAACTTGAAAAATTAATCTCCTTCCGCCCCCCGCGAAACCCGATTAATTTATTCACCTTGACAAAAGTGTCAACAAGCGAGGATATTTATGATACAGTTTAGTACCAAACAAAACTAGTGAATGAACGAATAAATGGATGGCAATATACCAATAGCAATGAATCTTCAATTATTTATCTTTCCCTCTTAAATGACTGATTTACCATCAATATATGCAAAGGGGTCACTTAGAGTGGATGAAACATCATTGCCAAGGAAGATTCATGAACCAACAACGAGGAGTGAAGTGGTGAAGAGTAAGAAAAGATACGATCATGAAAATGATTATAACATGACTGATATCAACACAGAACTTGAAGTTGATCAGATAACAAGATTGATTGCATTACAGAGACAAAGTACAAATGTTTTATCCAATAAGTTTGGGACCATTGGGTTACAAGATGGTAAGGCATTGAATGATGATGATGATGATGCTCAATTCAAAGAAATTCAAAATAAATATAATATTCATGAACAGCGACAAATTTATCTTATCATAGATACGAATTTCATAATCAGTCATTTGAATTTATTGAATGATTTATTAAAGATAAGTCCTCGATATCATGAAGTTTATCAAATTATAATACCGATTCAAGTGATTAAAGAATTAGATGGATTGAAAAATTCCGAGAAATTTACAGAAAGTTCTACAGAGAGATCATCTGTGTCAGTGTCATTGTTAGCTCGTAAAGCTGTTGATTGGTGTTATGTTCATTTACATAACGTTGAGAAAACTATCCGTGGTCAAAGATTACAAGAAAGTATTGATGATACATTGATTAAAGATGATGCCATATTAGATTGTTGTCTTTATTTTAAAACAAAATTCCCCAAAAATTTAGTAATATTGATGTCAAATGATAAAAATTTTTGTGTGAAGGCGTTAACTAATAGTATTTTAACTATTTCATTTAGATTGAACATGACTGCTCAATTGATAGCAAATAGAATAGTTGAAGAGAATGCTGTCAATATTGATGATAATAAAAAATTGAATCCAACTAATGGGGGGAATTTAATTGATGATGAATTTTATTACAGGAATGGGAAAACTAAGGAATTGGGACCGGGATCGGGATCAGAATCGGGATCGGGATCAGGGTCAGGATCAGGATCGGGATCTCAACAGCTTGAAAAGGTAAGTAATACAAGACTTTCAAATACTATTGAAGATGAAGAAGAAGATACATCGATGACATATGAAGATATAGAATTAGATTCAACCATACCAAATGAAGAAAATATATCGATAAATGAAATTATAGATATGATATATTCTCAAACTGTCCAATTAACATTGGGAGCAATAGATACAGTTTTACGATATGAATTTGGAGAAAATATTGATTTGTTAGGATACGATCCTTCAAAACTTAATTTTTTATCTGATTGTTTTGAAATCTTATTAAAATATAAGAAATCTACATTTGATGAATATTTTCAAGGTTTTAAGATCTTGAATAAATCTATCAATCCAATTGAATTATTTCTTGAGAATAAATTTGATAGTTATCAATTCACTGATATTCCTAAAGATTTAAATCAATTAATTTCATTTTATGAAGTCTGGACAGTTGTATTATTGGCATTGTATAAAAAAGAAGATCCAGAACAAATTACGTCATTAGTGAAGATCATAGAGGTATGGAAGAATCATATTGAAATGTTGTAGATTAGTGTCACTTTTGTTTATTAATAGAAATTTAAGTAACTTGCTGCCGATCACCAAAACAAACTGCGGCCCCCTTTTTTTTTTTGGGCCCTGAGCATGTATTATTGTAGATTGATTGATGTATTTGAAGATGGTTAACAGATAAACAGATAAATAAATAAACTAAACATGTATAATATCTAATATATATATATAATCTATCCAGAAACAGTATAAATATCTCCTTTCCAAGACATTTCCCACCAATACAATACAATACACGACAAGCAAATCTAGTCAATCTTGCCCAATTTCCAGAAAAAAAAACAAACATTAGCCGCACCGCACCCGCAACAACACTTTCTGCGTGCGGTGAAATTAAAAATTAAAGGGAAAATTTTTTGTCTTTTTGTCTTTTTTTGGCCGGTGTTTCTTTTTCTTGTGTTTTCGGGAAGTTTTCGCTTGGAAAGGAGCTGTTGGGGCAAGAGTCGTGTGTGTAATTTTCAGGTACCGTAAAGTGAGTTTGTTGATTTTGTTGATTTTGTTGTTTGATTGTTGTTGGTGTTCCTTTGTGTTTGTCTTTGTCTTTGTCTTTGTCATTGCTTTATTTATAGGCTCGTTGTTAGAGATCAGAAATTGTTTCAAAAGACAAGTTTTTTCTATTCAAGTTGGTACTTGTTATTGCTCGTTATTAGTGGTTTAAGTTGGTGTTTTTTTTTTCCTCTTCAATTCGGCATCTTGAAAGTGATACATCTATCCCCCACCTACACACAGATTAAGTGACTATATAACACTTCATATCACATCGAAAGAGGTTGCTCATATACAAAGATCACAGATCACATTAGTCTGTTTCTCTTTTTTGCTTTACAATCATCATCATCATGTCGCTTGTATCTATATTTGTAAAGCCACCTGTGATATTATACAAAATCATTATTCATATGATCATACAAGCTTTAAATGGTCGAAATTTATTCATGTTCATATTTATATTCTTTAGAAATTTCTCACCTGTTTTTCTATGGTTAATGATGTTCAAAAATGCAGGTATAATACCAAATAGTATAAGACCTCCAATCAATGTTCGATTAGCTATGAATTTAGATTCTTTTATGTTTGATCTTGATAAATTATCAAGTTGGATATCACTTGTTTTGATCATTTGTTTATCTTATTTACTTTGGTTCAAATTTTATAGAACTGATGATTATCAACTATTCAAAAATGATTTATTATTGACTAGACAAAACCAATTTTTGACTGATGTTGAAAATCAATTAAATAATCTTGATGATAATAATAATAATAATAATAATGATAATGATAACAATGAATTTGAAATGAGTGTTCTTGATCAAACTAATGGATCATCTTCCACTTCTTCATCTTCATCAAATCATCTTTCAAATGCTTCATCACCAGCTTTCAATTCATCAACTTCAAAACTTACAAATTCAAACGAAATCACTTCTAAAGATTTATTATATATACCCAAGTCATGCATCTCGTTTGCAGTCCCATTATTAGCTGCATCATCATGGTTACTGTTAAACTTTGATTATTTATTAATCTACCCACAAACAACTCCAAGAGATTTACTAGCTTGGACATCATACGTCTTATTTCATTTCTTTGTGCCCTTATTCACATCAATTTACTTGTACGTTTTCCAAACACCAGCAGCAATCAAATGGTTTTCATTTGCATTGGGTTCACAGAATATAGCTGGTGTCATCACACATTTAATCTTCCCTAATGCTCCTCCTTGGTTCATTCATTTATATGGGGAAGATGCTTCTGCAGATTATAATATGCCTGGGTATGCAGCAGGACTTACTAGAGTTGATGTGGCACTAGGAACCCATCTAAATTCAAATGGATTCCATAAATCCCCAATCGTTTTTGGGGCATTACCTTCTTTACATTCTGCTATGGCAGTTCAATCTTTTTTTTTCATTTGTTGGTATACTAATTGGTATTCACCTAAAGTTGGTATGTTTGCCTTTGTTGTATTACAATGGTGGGCCACTATGTATTTAGATCATCATTGGAGATTAGATCTAATAATAGGATTAGTTTACGCTATTATTAGTTTTACCTTTTTCAAGACCTATTTAATTAGAAGTGAAGAATCATTTGTTCAAAATAGACTCAAGGGAGATTTTGATAATGGTAGTAGTTATGGAATGAGAGTTTTTAGAGATTATGAAAGGTTAAAAAGATTCTTTGATCCTTATAGTTAAATAATCAGGAATCATATGTATTATGTGTGTGTGTGTGTGTGTGTGGGGTTATGTCATTTTGCTTTTTCAGCTTTTTTGCTTTTTCAACTTTTACTTTTGCTTTGTGTTTTTTTATCTTGCTTCATTAAAAATTTGTTTTTGTTTTTTGTAGTTTTCCACTTTTGTTTCTTTTGCTCATTTTTAATTGAATAAATCAATGTTTTTATTTTTCTAATATTATATAATTAAAGATTTATTAGTAATATATCAAAACCACTTCTCTCTTTGTGGTATCACGTACGGTAGAAAGTCGAAAAGGTAAAAGGTAAAAGGTAAAAGAAGAAAAGAGTATGTAGTTTGTAAGAAAAAAAAAAGAAGGAATGGATAAGAGATATATTATAAAGATTCTTGTTGTCATATTCTGTCAATAAGGGTAGAAAGAAAAATAGAATTAAATTTAAGAAAGAAAAAGGTGAGGAAGGTGGATGGATGGATCAAGCAAGCAATGAGTAAATAAGTTATGATTTCAATTCTCATCATCATCTTCTTCATGTCTCAACTCAACAGCTAAATCATGCCATTCAACACCACCATGTCTACAATCACTAATACCTAAATCAATAAAACCTAAGTTTTCATAAAATTCAACTAACTCTCCTTTAGCTATCAATACAACTTTTTCACCCACAGTTTGTTGATTTAATTTTTGTAAATAATCTTTCATCAACAATGAACCCAATTTCAAATTTCTATAACTTGGATCAATGACAACTGAATGAATAGCTATATTTTTACCAGATTCAACATGTCCTATTGATTGATTTCCTTCAATTGATTCATCAATTATATATTCATCATCATTATCTTCGTTAATGAATTTAGGCAATTGCATTGAGCGTTCAGTGACTGTGGAGTCAACTGATTTAGTTGAGATTATTTGACCAATCAATGTTTCTTTTATGACTGTTGAATGAGCAGGGGGCAATAAATCATGATTACCAATGCTGTTTTTTCTATGGTTAGCGACATTATAAAGAGAGTGTTGTTCAAATTCTCTGATAAACAGACCAGTTGATAATTCAGGACAAACAGTTAAACGATACTTCAATCTTTCTGGAGAAGCTCTTTCGCTTTCAGGAAACCCTTTTGTTTCTAATTCAATAACTTGATCAAGATCATAGATCGATAAAGGACGAATGCATAAATGTTGAGGCTTTTGTTTTATTTGTTGCTGTGTTTTGGATGCAGGGGCCGTTGTGGATTCGGATACTGAAAAGGACATTACGCTAGTGAGTGGTTGGGGGAGGAGGGTCAAAGCAAAAAGATATGATTGTACACAATGGATCAATTATAAACCGATTTTTGAAGTTATCTAGTGATCTTAGTTATCCAGTGATCTTAGTTATATCTAAACGGTTTACGTATATACCTTCTTTGTAAGTTTAAACGGTTTTAGATTAAAAGACTATATATAAAAAAAGAATTGGGGCACTGTCTGGTGCACGGATGTATGATCTTTTTAAATTTCTCTGTGTTTTTTCTTTCATAATATAAATTGAAGTAGTCGTCTTTGAGGTGCATGATATTGAAATGGTTGAAAAGAGATTGATGGTGGTGAATGTGTTGAATTTTCCTTTTAATTATTACCAGTAATACAGTATTGTATAATTCAGTACAGTCGATACAAATCATGTCAGAACAACCATTGCAAAATACTGTCTTCCCACTAGAGTTGATCGATAAATGTATCGGATCCAAAATATGGATATTATTAACAACGTCTCAAGAATTTGTTGGAACGTTAGTTGGATTTGATGATTTTGTCAATATTATATTAAAAGACGTTAGTGAATATGAAGGCAAAAAACTTGTTTCAACTAAATCGAAGATGTTATTGAGTTCAAGACAATTAGCTATGTTGGTTCCTGGTGGAGAGGGGCCTTTATAAAGGTGTTTTTAGTTAAGTGAACTGAGATGATTGCTTGTTCGTTGTCTTCATCATCATCATCGGTTTGCCTCCATTGTATATTACATATTACTATATTGCAATTTAGTTAATGCATTTTACGCTTGAAATATTAATACATAACTGTAAACTATTTTAATAACTGATTCTTTTTTTGGCCTTTTGTGAATCATTCATTAAGTTGTGACAACTTTCATTCTAATGCATCGATTGAAATGTCACTGACTCTCCATAAAACCAACATTAATACAGACCTATAAGGAACAAATTGTGAAGCAATCAATTCCATTATTTCTTCACTAACGAACCCACCTTTGATTTCAGTCTTACTTTTGGCTTTTCTCTTCTTTATTGGTAACTTACCACCTTTAATGACTTGATTTATTTCATCATTCAATACCTTCTCAGAATTCTTCAAATATAAAGTCAATCCACGTTTTATACCTAAATCACCAGGTTCAAAAATGTTCAATCTTTCCAATGCAAACATTAAAAACATCGATGATGACCATGGTCCAATACCTTTAAACGTTTGTAATCGTTGAGACATAGATTCATCATCTGTATTTTTAAAATAGTCATAAGTCAATTTCTCAACATTTTCTTCAATCTCTTTTTCTTGCCCATTCACAACCTCAGTGTCTAAAATGAATGCCTTTGCTAATCCTTTCACATATTCCGCTTTCTTGTATGATAAACCAAGTTGTCTTAGTTCTTCTACAGTCTTAGAATCAAATACTTCAGGTGATGGTAGCAAATTATTATGTTTTTCATGCTCAGTATCAGCTAAAGTATTGATAATTTTAGCTTTGATTGAAGCTGCAGCTTTGCCACTTATTTGTTGAGAAATTAATCCACTGACCAATCTATCGAAATAGAATCGACCAGATTTTTTACGTTCTTCAATTTTTGATAACTCATCTTTTGAAGAATGCTTTAAATAACTATTAAATGGTCTTTGAATAATATATGGATAAAAAGCAGGATCTTTTCCAATTAAATGGTACAATCCTCTATTGAAATCTTCAGAATGAATCGTTTCAAACTCTTTAGGAAGTGGATATTTCTCATGAATCTTTTTAACCTCAGATTCTGTCAAATCTTGCTTGTAAAATTCGAGCCTTGGAAATTCCAAAGGTGGTGGCTGATCTGTTGTCTCTTCAGAAACCTTCTCAATTGTGGATTCAACTATTAATTCAATAACTTCAGGTTTAGTAAGAGGTGGTGATCGGGAATTGGAAGATTTTGATGAAGATCTAGTAGATCTCTTTGAAGAGACTGATAATTCGGTAGAGGATTTCCTCTTTGGAGGCATTGCGGAGAATGAAGGGAATGTGCGAATTATAAAAGGGTGGGGAATACGACTAACTATGCCGATACACATACACTTTATTATACAAATGCTCAAATACCTTCTAGATGGATCCTTCTAATCAAATAAGGTCATCTCATCTAACCATTGATGATTGAACGGGTTAGTCATCTGAATTGATCCACCATTGGAACAAAAACCATTTCCCCAGCCTTAATTTGATGCAGGAATGCGTCGAAAAATCCAGGACCCGACGCGCCGGTGGCAAATCTGCATGTATATGTGTGTGGTGTAAATCGATCTCTGGGATCTTATCGATTATAAATATATATTTGGTGTTATCTGTTTATTTTTGGCCCTCGGGAGAAGGGTGGGTGGTTTATAAATAGTTCCCCGTTGCCACTGAGCTGCTTCAAACTTTAGCATTGAAAACTTTAGCCAATAGCACACATATATTCTTCTTATAGTACAATTCACAACCATTCGGAAATAGTAACTTGATTATTCTTGATTATTCATTACATCATGAACTTAACCATCACAATTGACAGGTCAGACCAAATCTTGAATATCGACTTACCTGAGGATTTCGAGATTGTTGATTTCAAAGCATACTTAGAGTCAGAGACTAATATTCCACCTGAAAAACAAATTCTTTCACTGAATGGATCGGTCTTACCTATAACGGATTCAACTAAGAAAACTTTGGGTGATTTATCTCTCAAGAACGATGATTTATTGATATTGAAATCATTGGTGACTACTCCTCAAACAAATTCTTCATCTTTAGATACTAATACGATATTGAGCAATCCAATGGTCGATAATCAAATCGAAACCTTACGTCAACAATGTCTTTCTAATCCTTCCGTTAGAGAAAGAGTTGATCCACAATTAGTCTCAGTAATGCATGATAAGAAATTATTCAAAGAAGCAATGATTAGATCATTAGAAACATCGAGATTATCAGGAGTCCAAGAGATAAATAAACTTGAATCCAATCCAGATGATCCTGAAAATCAAAAACGTATATTAGAATTAATCAAACAAGAAGCAATTGATGAAAATATGCGTTCAGCTATGGAAATTTCACCTGAGTCATTCACATCGATTCATATGCTTTATATTGATGTTGAAGTTGATGGTTATAAAGTGAAAGCCATGGTTGATTCTGGTGCTCAAAGTACTATTATATCCCCAACTTTAGCAGAAAAATGTGGATTGACTAGATTAATAGATAAAAGATTTCAAGGTGAGGCTAGAGGTGTTGGTAGTGCTAAAATTCAAGGGCGTATTCATTCTGCTCCTTTGAAAATCAGTACGAGTTATTTCCCATGTACGTTTGTTGTATTAGAAGCAGGAATTGAAATGTTATTGGGATTGGACATGTTAAGACGTTATCAAGCGATGATTGATCTTAAGAGGAATAGACTGGTCATAGATACAGTAGAGACTCCATTTCTATCAGAACAAGATTGTCCAACTGAATTACATGGTTTAACGGGGGCCCCAGGATCAGGTGATAAATTAGGCGGTAATATTTTCCAACCTCAACCTCAGGGGACTGTACAAGAGAGAAAACCATTCTCATTACCACCCACATCATCTTTATTATCCAACAATGCTAAAAGACCAAGAATCCCAACACCTGCTGGTAATAGTACTGGTGTAAGTGGAAGTTCAACAATTAGCCCTGATCCTTCGAAAGTCTCACAGTTGGTGGCTATGGGATTTGATAAGAAACAAGCTGAATTTGCATTACAGCAGACAAATAATAACGTAGAGGCAGCTGCAGGGTTGCTATTTGAATAGATATTTATGTAGTGTGTGATGTCCATAAATAATGTGTGTTTTGTTATATTTTTTTTATATCATTATATCATTAACTATTGATGTACATAATTTGATTGAGATAATTGTTATAACTTTATCGCGTCTTCTTTTAAACCTTTATCATACTCGATGAATTGCATATTAGGATGAGTCTCTATGATCTTCGAGCTGAATCCATTCCAAATCCAATCAACTCTTTTATCAGCTCTAGGCAATTTCAATCTAGCTTTGAAATCTTCAATGAATGTTCTATCATTATGATTTATAGTTGATGAATAATTGACAAATTCATTATAAATTGAAACAGAATTCCAAAATTGTAATTTTCTTAAGCATGCAATAACTAAACTTGTAATCTGTCCTCCGTTATTACAAAAGATAAAGGTTGGATTATTTTCCATGTTTAAAACAATTTCTAATATCTTCAATACTTGTTCTTGTTCTATTGGTATTCCTCTATTTTTACCTTTTTCCTTGGTATTATTATCTATCTCAATATGAACAATTTTTATGTTATTCTTATTACAGAAGGAGAATAACGATGGATCATTCTCAAGAGTAATATCATTCGAAATCAACGATACTATAGTCTTCAAATGGAGTGTCTTTAAGTATCGATAATTGATAGGTCTTGGATACGCTCCTCTAAATACATCTGCTTGAATTTTGGAGAATTTGATTGGGGGAATTAATGGATCAGGTACTCTTTGCGGGAGTGATGACATAAAGGATAAAACTATGTCGTGTGTCTCTATGTTTCAATGATGTCACGGCATGGAAGGCATTCATCTATGAATATATCTATAGCCTAACACTAACACACTTGCAAGATGAAGACCTCAATCTAGTTTTATACTTCCCACCTTGAACAGCTGAATCTGCTCTTTCTCTAGAAAACTCCACTGCACCTTTGCACCTCTTTTGTTTTTATACCAGTCAAATAAATTGACTTCCCAAAAAATCTACACACATGATACACTCTTATCGTATTATACGGTTTTACTATTTTACTTTACTATTTTTCTTGGTACTTTTGGTCTCATTTCAGGTCAATTTAGCTAAAATTACCAAAATCGAAACCATTTCACATAATGGAATTTTATGATCCCGAAACTGAGCAAAAAACTGTTCCTGAACATAAAGATACTAAAACTGATGAGTTAGTCAATGAATTCGAATCCAAGGTTGAAGATGTGTATTCTAACATTGAAACCAACACCAAATCAGGTTGGTCCTCGTTGAGTGGGTTTGTCTCTACTTTGCAACAGAAGTTACCAGACTATATTACAGAAACAAAAGAAATCACTCAAAAGACAATTAATCAAACTAAGGAAAATCTAGCTACTAGAAATATTCATATCCCGGTTTTGAAAGAAGAAGATATAAATAAAGTTAAAGAGAATTCAGAGAAGCTGATTAAAAATTTGAATCAAAATACAAATAAGTATTTAGATGATCTTGATTCTGATCTAGAAAAATTAGAAAACTTGACACTGGACTATGCTTCAAAATTTGGTAATTTCTTGACTTCTAAAACTGGTTTGAATTTGAATTTTGCTACATCTGATGTTTCAAACGAGAAAAAAGATGAAATTTTGTTCAACTTACCAAAAGGCTTAGCTAGTAGTAGGGTTGAAACACAAATCCATGAGTTACAAACAAATAAGAACATTTATCTTGAGAAGTTGAAAGATACAGAATCAATCGCTTCATTTGAATTATCTTCTGAAGAAACGCAAGAATCCAAGCAACTATTAATTGATTTTGATACTTTAAATGAGATTCATAAAGAACTTGTCCCTTCAAAGTTAGACGATTCCTTATTCTGGAAAATTTACTTCATCGCTAAGAAGGAAATCATAGAAGAAGATAAGAAGAGAAAAGAATTGTTGGAGAAGAAACCAACTGAAGAAGATGATGAAGATTTTGCTTGGGATGATGATGAAGATGATGATGAATCCAAAGGAGGGAAAGAAGTTGATGGTGATGATGCTAAAATTGCTACCGAATCTAAGTAATCAATATTCATTCGAACTTTATTACCCTTATATAATGCTCACATAACGTTTTCTATACATAGAAGTCACTTGATTATTCCTGTATTCTATGTTCTTTTATCCTGAGGGTGATGTATCTATATTCTTGTTATACGCAATGAATCATGCTTCCTTGTTGATCCTTAAGGGATAGATCTCTTATTTACATCAAATATGAGTTCGTAGTGACTTGGTACTAAAGCAAGACGTAGCACTGCCCCCTGACCCGTGATCCCCAGATGGCAGCGATCGCCCTTGTTTTGTTCCTGAAAGAGAGAAGCTCTACTAATAACTGTATATATTATATGGATCACTGATGTACACTGTACAGAGTACAAGACGGCAGTTGAGTGGTCGATTGATGTAGATAAGTTTCCATAAGGGTTCTTCATGCTTGAATCAACATACTGCCAATAGCCTTTTATCCCGAACAATGACCACGGGAGATGAACACAACTCAAGAATGAAGTCGCTGCTTGAACTAACCAATATAGTACAAGAATTAATAAATGATTATCAATCGACTACTGTAACCACAACCAAACAGCTTCTTAATAAGTCATTGGATTGTATAGAGAATTATAAGGCAAATATAGTATCGGATCCATCACGTCCTGGTAAAATTGGGGTTTTGAACTATGAAGAGACTTATGTTTACTATACTGCTGCTTCGCAGATATTAAGTGAAGTGATACCCACCTTACCTGATTTTAAAGAGATGAATAAAAACTTGAAACAATTTTATGCCGATTTGATAAACTATTTGTTCAAGGAACGACAACGATATGATGAAATCAAAAATTATATCAAATCAAACTCCAAATCATTGTCAGAAAATGGCCAACCCGATCATTTACTTACAAGATTTCATAAATTGAAAAATGGCGCTTCATCAACTAATGTTCAAATATCCTCTGACGCTAATGGTACCAAAGTGACTAAGTCAGCTGCAAAATTATCCGATCTAAGTAATTTAGAAATTCCATTCCCAGCGAATAATGGTGGATCGGCTGGTATGACCTTGAATGATATCGATCAGGAATTTGAAAGATTCAATGAATTGGAATCAATCACAATAGATGATATATCGTTTTTACTAGAACGATTTCCAGACAAGATACTCCTAATTGATTTAAGAAGGAAAAGAGAGTATGAAATTGATCATATCAGATTAACTGATAATGTGATTCAAATTGAACCTGTCTCTATTAGGAGCGAATATTCATGTAAGGATATCGAAAGGTATTCGATGAGTACTAACTCCGATTACGAACGAGATCTTTTCAATCAAAGAAGTTCATTCGAACTTGTTGTTTTGTTTGATCAAGATTCAACTCAGGCAAAGAAATCGATCCAAGTTGATAGACTATTAAATATGTTAAAGTTTAAAAATGATGGGGCTTTTTTGAAAAGAAATCCAGTCATTTTAGAAGGAGGATTTAATGAATGGGCTCATTTCAAAAATACTATAAAATCTCCCTTGGATTATGCTAAACCGATTTTCAATAGAAGAACTTCAATAAATACAAGTTCAAGTCAAAAGTCATTATACAACGAATCTAATCTGATTAGAAACGTTGGACAGTATTTATCGCAACCAAGGCAAGCTGCTGTTGCGGCTCCTGTCCCATTGCCTCGTCAATACTCTTCAAATCTACCGTCCACATCACCAAAGAATTCTAGTTCAGGAACACAGTATTCGGAAATTGATATGACGAATGGAATAGCCGGTTCACCATCCAAACCAAAACCAGTTTTTTATTCTCCTGTATCATCTCCTCAACCTTTATCTGATAGTGAATATCATACAACTGTCCTCAATATCAAAAATGATAATAATAATCACCAAGTTTTACCAAAATTACCTCCTCTACCTCATCTAAATTATTCTAAATCCACATCTTCTGCCAATGGGACATATGCTACTTCGTCTACTACTAGAATTCCAGGCTTATCACCTCAGGCAAATTATGAGTTTCAGCAAAGTTTGAATGTCATGACTGGGTTGGTAAATTTAGGTAATTCATGTTATATGAACTCTGCGCTACAATGCATTATTAGTTCGAAAAAACTGATTGAATTTTTCATCAATGGATCTTTCAAAAGACATATCAATATCAATTCTAAATTGGGCTCTAAAGGTATATTAGCCAATGAGTTTTCATCATTGTTAACTGATTTGTATAAATCATCATCTCATCAACGTCCACGCTCTATAAATCCTATTCATTTCAAGCGAATTTTGGGCTCTTTGAATTCTAATTTCAGAAATGCTGATCAACAAGATTGTGCTGAATTTTTGAATTATATATTAGATTCATTACATGAAGATTTAAATGAAAATGGTAATCACCCAAAACTGCCAGAACTAACAAAAGAAGAGGAATCAAAAAGGGAAAAGCTCCCGATTAGAATCGCATCAACTATTGAATGGGAAAGATACTTGAAATCTAATTTCAGTATAATTGTTGATATTTTCCAAGGTCAGATGTTATCAAGATTGAAATGTATTGAATGTGGTACTACATCAACAACATACAACGCATACAGTACTTTAAGTTTACCTATCCCAAGTAATGTTTCCAAGACCAGTTTACTATCATGTTTTGATGAATTTGTTAAACCAGAATTATTAACCGATGACAACGCTTGGAATTGTCCTTCGTGTAAACAGAAACAAAAATCACTAAAGTATTTGAAGATCTCAAGATTACCTCAAGTTTTAATTGTCCACTTGAAAAGATTTAAACTTGACAGTTATCTAACTAAACTGAATACAAATGTTGAATATCCGTTAGAACTTGAGTTAAATAAATATTGGCCTAATGTTCAGTCTGAATATGAAAAACTAGAATTAAGTAAGTTGCCACTGAGAGGTCAAGTTCCACCATTTAAATATAAGTTGTACGGAGTTATTAACCACTATGGTAATTTGATCAATGGACATTATACCTCGTATATTAACAAAGAAGGTAACGATGGTTGGTGCTTGTTTGATGACGATAAAGTTTATAAGAATTGTTCTACGAATAAAGTCATTAATGGAGATGCTTATGTCTTGTTCTATGTTAGAGTTTAAGGATTGACACCATAGAGGCATTATCATTGTTTCAGACCTGTTGTATTCTTTTTCTAATGGGTATTTTTTGTTTTGTTTTTCGGCGTGCATTTTTTTTTTTTTTCATACATACTATATACTATATACTATATATTATATAATGTTCATCAGTGACGAATTTAAGAAAGAAAAAGAAACATGAAATCTAAGCTGATTAAACTTCCCCAATTTCGTAGACACCATCTTTAGCACCATTCAATTGAATATATTTATCACATTTAGGAACCTCATGATCAACATGGCCTATAACCAAAACACATCCTTTATCCCACTGTTCAATTAAAGTTTTCCCTTTGAAAATATCTTCATCAGTCATACCACTTAATGCTTCATCGAGTATCAATATTTCAGGATCATTAATCAATGATCTGATCAATAATGTTAGTTTTTGGCTACTTAGTGAAACAGATTCAAATTTTTCATTAGAAACATCTTCTAGCCCGACAAGTGTCAAATAATGATCAATTTTAGAGACTTGCTCATCAGTTAAATTTTCCAATTTTGGTGGTAAATATGATCCAACAACGAATCCAGTGGATACAACTTGTTTGATAGTTTGCTTCTTAGGGAAAATGGCGTGAAGTTCAGGAGATGTGAATCCAATTATTTTATTCGCATCAAAATAATTGGTTTTTCCTGTTTGTCTAGCTTTTCCATTTATCTTGATGCTTTTGTTCCAAGATTGAGGGTGTTCCAAAGTGATTAATGAAAGGATTGTACTCTTGCCCGATCCATTCTTACCTCTGACATGCCATTTCTCATCATTATGAACGGTCCAAGTTAAATCCTTGATAGCTGGGATGTCTCTATACTTAATATTAACATTATCCATTTCAATCAGTTTTTTGCGACTGACTGGTTTACGAATGGAAGAGTTAGATGCTAAGTCCAATTTTGCGTGTAATTTCGATTCAATTTCTTTTTCATATCTATCATGTTCATCACGTAACTTCTTCAACGCTTCGGACAAAGATTCTTTATCACCTTGATGAGAAATACCATCTTTGTTGATTATTGCCACTTTATTAATCCATTCTGGTATCTCATCTTGAATTCTTAATCCAATCCCAAATTGGGTCAGCTTCGATTTAGTTGCCTTTTCTAAAACTTTAGAAACAGTAATTGTAGCACTTGGATCTAATCCTAAGAAAGGATCATCAATCAATGATAAATTAGGAGCTCCGTATAAAAGTTTTGCAATCCGTGCTCTTCTAAACTGACCATTACTTAAGGTTGTAATATATTTTTTCTCAAAACCTTTTAAATTCAAATCCTCTAGTAGTTCATCTATCCTTTCACGATCAATTACATGCCTAGAATTATATGAGATATCGGCAACAAAATCCGCCACCGTAACATCAATTTCTAAATCTTTAAAAAATTCATAACGACTAGAAAGATGTGTGAATCCTCCTGAAGAATCTAGGGCACCTGACCCATAAGATCCATTATTCACAAACTTCAAAAGTTCAACTTTGAATTGAGGATCTGTTGCAGATTGAGGGTACTTTCGAGACTCGAATGGATAAGCAACAAACAAATTTGATAAAACTTGTAGAAATTCTGTCTTGTGGTTATTCCCAACAATGGCCCAGTTTTCAAAAGGCTTTATTTCGAAATCAATTGGATTCTGGAAAATGTATTTAATTGCATTTTTGTTACTTTTATGGTAATGGATCATCGATTTAGAGAACCTGGACTGGGTCAATTTGACCAATGGCTGTAATTGTGTCATTGCTGTGTCCTTTTGAATGTCCTGTTTTGTGGGTGGCACTCGGTTGAAAGTATATACTGGGCAATTGAAGAAAGAAAGTCCATTCTTAATCGCTTACTAACTTATGCTTCCGGGTCATGAGTCACTTAAGATTGGGATCTCTCCAGATCTTACCAGCCCCGTTTACGGCTTGTTCATGAGCCACAAACTACAAGCCATACAGCCACACAGCCAAATTTTGTCCTTGTCTTATATAAGCAGTTTTGTGTTTTTTTTGGTTTACACGACGCGGTATTGCCTCTTCGGTCTTGCTCTGCGGATTCCCAATTCCAAATTCCAAATTCCCAATTCCACCGGGAACTTTCCTAACAATTTAATTTCTGGTTCTGATTTAGAATTTGGGTGGGTTGGTGCTAAGCTTCAGCTCACTCGAGTGCAAATAAACAAACAAACGACTCTTGGATAAGGGCTTAAAAAAAAGACTAAAATACCTTTTCTGTATCCATTATTTCTAAGGTTGTCTTGTCTTGTCTTGTCTTGTCTTTTATTTACTGTCAATCTTCCTTATCATTGTTCATATTTATTTTATTCCCACATACTGGTTTATTATCACCGTTTTTTCAACTATATCTGTGTGTTTATCCTGCCGATTTTGTGTTTTCATTCTTTCGTGATATCTGGCATCGCACTCTTTTGTCCAATACCTAATTTGATTCGATAGTTTTCCTAAAACTTGTTCCATTATTTCATAGTTTAGAAATTGCATTGTTAGTTTCATCATTTCAATTGACCATCGTTTTGTTTCTTGCACTCACTGATCTGTGTTTTCTTATTCAATTATAAACCCTTACGTGCTGCATATTTTCCATTTGTGTGTTAGATTTCACATTTGCATAGAGTTAACTAATATAATAACAACCTCTATCTTTCATTAATATTCAATAATTACAATCATTCTGTTTATATTTTGTTTTCATTTCATTCCTTAATCAAATAAAATTATTTCGTGATTTCTCCTACATCAACAATTATGTCAGTAGATGATTCCGCAGAAACTCGTGTCCCTGATGCTCCAATAGATGATTTAACTCTAGAAGAGAGACTAGATCTAGAATTTGGTAAACTCACTTCTGAAGATTATCGTTACATTATTAGACGTGAACCAAATGCTCCCCTTCCAACTTCAATCATGGATGAACCCCCTTATTTCATCGTCATTCTAACTTATTTAAACTATTTGATTTTAATCCTAATAGGAAATGTTAGAGATTATTTTGGTAAAAGATTCACACCTCATTCATTCGAAGCCGTGATGCCTAAGAATGGTTACCCTCCTTGGTATTCGGCTTTTGAATCATTTTATCCAAGAAGATTGAAGAGAAGATTAGACGATTGTTTTGCAAGACCTATTCATGGTGTTCCGGGTAGATTCGTTAGATGTTTTGACAGAACATTTCCTGATTCTTATGATACTCCTCATTATAATGGTCAATCTAAAGCTTTATTGAATTTAAGTTCCTATAACTATTTAGGTTTTGCTCAATCAGTCGGTATTTGTACTGATGATTCAATTGACGTTGTTAAAAAATATGGTACTTCATCATCTGGTCCAAGAAATACTATAGGAAATACGGATCTACACAAGGAAACTGAAAAAGTTGTTGCTGAATTTGTTGGTAAAGATGATTCATTAGTGTTTTCAATGGGATATGGTACCAATGCTGCGATATTTTCTTCATTGGCCAATTCTAAATGTTTAGTTATTTCAGATTCTTTGAATCATGGTTCTATTAGATTTGGTATCAGATTAGCAGGTGCAGCAGTCAAAGTTTTCCCACATAATGATATGGAAAAATTGGAAAAAATTTTAAGAGAATCGATTTCTCAAGGTCAAGCAAAGACTCATAGACCATGGAAGAAAATATTTGTTTGTGTTGAAGGATTATTTTCAATGGAAGGTACTTTTGTTCATTTGCCAGAACTTGTGAAATTGAGAGAAAAATATAAGTTCTATTTATTTGTTGATGAAGCTCATTCAATTGGTGCTGTAGGTGAACATGGAAGAGGTGTTTGTGATTATTTTGGAATCTCACCTTCAAATATTGATTTATTAATGGGTACATTTACTAAATCATTTGGTGCAGCTGGTGGATATATTGCAGCTGATCAAGCAATTATAGATAGATTGAGATTAGACATTACAACCAACTCATATGGTGAATCTCAACCACCTGCAGTTTTGGAGCAAATTGTTACTTCATTAAGAGTCATTAAAGGTGAATTGAATCCAGGTGAAGGTAAAGAAAGACTAGAAAGAATCGCATTCAATTCAAGATATTTGAGATTGGGATTGAAAAGATTAGGATTTATAGTTTATGGAGCTGATGATTCACCTGTCATTCCATTATTATTATATCATCCTGCTAAAATGCCTGCATTCAGTAGAATGATGTATGAACGAAATGTTGCAGTTGTTGTTGTTGGTTATCCAGCAACTGAATTAATCACTTCAAGAGTTAGATTCTGTGTCTCTGCTGCATTAACAAAAGAAGATTTAGATTATATACTGAGAGCATGTGATGAGATTGGTGATACATTGTTTTTGAAATTCAGTTCAGGTATAGCTGGTGGGGAAGTTCATCCTGGAGACTATAAAAAAGGAATTGCTCCAAGATGGAAAATTGAAGATGTTTTGGAGAAGACTGCTCATGATTGTAAGCAGGAGATGTTTTAATTTAAAATATACCCAATATTTGTGTGTTTCGTTATAATTTTATTTGAATTGTTATTTTATGGTTATTTTTGACCTTTTCATTATTGTTTCGTCTTTATGCTGTTGTTTTAATTCCTATGGTTTTATATAATTTAAAAGTGGTCTCTATGACCACCCTTGCCTAATAAATAAAAATATTCTTGTTATACTATCTGATTTCTGTTTTTCGAGGCTTTTGTTTTATTTATATGCCGTTCTTACTTTAGATTGTAGCATTTATTCAAGCTCCATTTCATTTATTCCTCTTCATCATCATCGTCATCATCATCAACAACTTCTAACAAAACACTAGCATTCTTCAACCCAGCCTCTTCGATCGTCTTATATAATCCATCATCATCAAACAAATCAAGTCGCTGCATCGTCAACTTGATTTCTTTCCCACTAATGGAATCTTTGAAAGCATACTTAACATACTCATATAATTTCAACACAGGATCTGACAATAAGATTGATTTGATAGCTTTTTTTCCATCAATTCCTGAACGAATTTGGATTCGTGTTTTCTCTGAAGTAGATGTTGTGAAAGGTGGATCAGGATGATCAATAGGGTCAATTTCAGAAGTTGATTTTATACGTAATAGTTGTTGTTGAGTTGTGGGGGTGGTGTGAGATTCGATATCTTTTTTCAAATCGTTCAATTCATCAGGATCAGCATGATTAGTGCTTGTGTTTGTTAACTCTTCCTCTTCTTCTTCTTCTTCATTATCTTCAGATTCAAAATCTGGTTCTGAGTATTCATAATCATCATCATCAGAGTCAAGTTCAATTGGGTCGTCCCTTGATGAACCTTCATATATTCTTTTATCATTACTGCCATCATCATCTAGAATAACCACTGAATCTTTGCTATTTTTCGAATTTCCATCACTACCCATTGAATTTTGCAAGGCTAAATTTATTTGTTTTTCTTCACTTAATTGATCAACATTTATTTTCTGTGTATGTTGAACGATGGGATTTTTACTATTTGTATCCAAAGAGAATCTGACCATGAAATCAACCACTTGTTCTATCCATTTATGAATCTGAGGATTCTCATTCCATATTCTTAATCTTTCTCCAGTGATAGGATCCAAGATTGCAATATGAGGGTATTCTGAAAATGGATACATATTTTTATAAAATTCCCCATTTGCTGAATCATTATGATATTGTAAAAAAATGAAATTTTCTCTAACTACTTCTTTTATCTGAATGGAAGACCAAAAATCTCTATTTAAACACTGACAACGGAAATCAGTCATGTCTTGAATATTGATTAATATCCATTTCTTACTCCGTCTAGCTTCCGTTTTGGCTGTTTGTAAATCTAATTTATTGATTATATCCCATGGTGGTCTGAAAATATTGGCAAGTCTTTGTTGAGTACTTGTGAATGAACTATTATTATTATTATTGTTATAACCTCTTCTTTGTCGTCTATTTACATTGCCAATCATTTCTCCATCGATGGAAATCACATTATCAAAATCTTCACTATCATACTCATTGAAAGAATCATCATCATTGTCGTCTTCGTCTTCATTTATATCCATCCGATCATTACTTCCACTGTTATCGTCACCTAATTGATTGAAAATACCAACTTGAGTTCTACCAATCATCCCCTGCACCGGATTGAGCATTTGTGGTATATATCCATGAGAGACAAGTTGTTCTCTCATTGGTTCGATTGGTCTTCGGATTTCCTCTTCTTCCTGCTGTTGTTGTTGTTGTTGATACACTTCTTGTTGTAATCGAGCAGCGATAGCTTCATCAGATTCGAAATTATTCACATGATTATTGTCATCATCATCATCGTCAATGCTTATTATATTACTGTTACTATTGTTATTGTTGTTGTTCGTAGATGTTATTCCAGACCCATGTTCAAAGAATAAACTGACTGCTGTTTCTAAATTGCCTCCACTCATTGCAATGAACTCTCTAGCTATTGATGGATCATCAGTAGATGTGATATCCAAGAACAATGCAACTTCATCATCCATGTTGTGTTTGTGTATCCCTTAGTTTTTCTGGTTATTTAAATTCTATAATTACTAATTGAGTAAGTTCAATCTATATAGTTGAATATTAATGGATCAATTGATACTGATTTGCCCTTAAATGAATTGAGTTGATAATTTATACCATTCACTATCAATTTGATCAACCTCTACACAAAGGCAACTTTTAAAAAAGCATGCATGCATACAAACAAACAAAAGGGTTAAGATTTTTGGCATTATGTAATATAGCAACATAATAATTATTATGTTGTTACCTAATCTTTCACATTTCATATCAACTGTAAAAGGGCACACAAATTTTGTCGATACGTAATCACTGACTCAGCAATCATACAAAGTAAAAATACAAAATACAAATAAAAAAAAAAAAAAGGGGAGCCAATTTGGGGGAAAGAAAAGGGGGTGGAAAAGTGGAAGCTGAATTAGATTTTAAATTAGGTATCTATGCATTATATATGTATAAAGAGGAAAGAAAAGTTTGTATAGGTTTAACCATCCAATTTAGTCACTTGTTCAACTAATTTCGCCAGTCCTGTCAAGTTATCATTGTTGAATTCAACATCATTTAAAAATTTTTGATTCAAGAACTCAATCAATTCTTCTCTTTTCTTATTACTATCGATTATGTTTTTATTCGCTGTTGTATTGTTTCCATTCACAAGAATAGAAGTTTTGGGGTTGTCGTTGTTGTTGTTGTTGTTGTTGGTCCGATAAAAGTACTCGTTATCTAGTTGTTTCAAATCATTCACAATTTGATTCTTTATAGATTCTCTATTTTCTTTCAAAGCCATTGTGAATTGACTAGATATCAATTTCTTATCTGATTTCACCGACGAATCAACTAATTGTATCTGATACTTAGTTAAATGTTTCAGTTTTTCTATCCCATTCAATCTCTCATTAAATAAATCATTAAAAAATTCTTTAAAGAGCGGGATGTTTAATAATTGAGAAGTATTAATAGAGTCAATATTGATTTCGTCATTAGGTTCTCTTAATTGTGATATGGATCTTGCTGAATTTGATGATAAATTTGTTGACAAAAGTAGTGATGATGATGATGTGGAAGTATATTTGGACAATTTTGTTCTATTCAAATCAATTATTTTACGGAATTTATCAAAAGATGATTTAGAATCATCCACCGCTTCATCGATAAGTTCAATCATTTCATCAATTCGACTTATACGAGATTCACCAAATTGTTTGGAAAGATTTTGATATTGGTCAATTAATAAGTTTTGAAAATCAGATAAATCTTTATTTGATTTGATAAAATTTAGAGATATTTGAGAATTTGAATCTAGATTTGAATTTGTTGATGTATGTTGATTTTTTTCATTTGTGGAGATTGCAAAAGATTCAAGTTGTATTTTTGTAATAAAATCTTGATCTATTAAATTTCTAACTAATTCTTCATCGATTTCTAATTGTTCATCATCAGCATTGTCATCATCATCGTCGTTATCGTTATCGTTATCATTACTATCATATTCATTTTCGTTATTAAATTTATGGTTATTATTATCATTGAAGTCATGTCGTATTTGTTGTTCTTCATGAACGGTAGAATCACTATGAGATTCAACTTGTGAATGAGTTAATTTCAAATCATATGTTTCTTCAATTTTACCAATAGAATGATGTGAATGGTTTATATCATTAGAATGGCCATTTGATTGAATTGGATCTAATAATTCATGAGTATTATTATTGTCATTGATTGATGAATCTTTAGAATTTTTCAAGTGAGGCGATAAAGTTTGTTGTTTTGATGAGTCCAAATCTTTTTTAATAGGTGGACTAATTGATTTTTTGATACCATTACTGGATGAAGAATTGTTTTGAGTAATTAATGATAAGTTATCATTGTTGATATTAGAAGGAGAAGAAGAAGAATTTTGTCTTTTCTTTCTAATTCTATCAGGATACATCGGAGGAGGTCTTTTGTTTTCATTGTAATCGATTTTAGGTTTTGTTCTAGTTGATCTAACAGGTATATTACTATGTGTAGAAGGATTAAAAGATTCATCTAAATCGATATCTATATCTGAATTATCACTGAAATACAATTCAGCTAATATTCTTCTTTTAATTCTTTCTTGTTTCTCTTCTTCTGTTTCATTAATTGGAATTGATTCTGATACTGATGATGATTTATTACGAGATGAAGATGGTGTTCTTGAAGATTCGTTCTTAATTGAATTGGAATGGGCGTATTTTAACTTTCCAAATAATCTATTCCGTCCTTTGAAAGAACCAAAGGCATAAGCTGAAAATTGATCCATTCTTTATTCCATATGTGTATGTATATTTGTTTATGTATATATTCAGAAGACTGAATCTATGAGTAACGAATTTAAGATTTGGTAGCATCCATAGATATAATAGATATATGGATCAAAAATAATGTGTAACTAATCGTGTACAAATTGAGATAGGTAGTTAGGAAATATTATATAATCAATAAATAAATCGCGGTGGGTTGAATTTAAATTAAAGAGGTGATTTGTCTTGTCAATTGTCTTGTCTTAAGTCTTATCTTGTTTTTTGATTTAAAGATTGTAATCACCTTCATCTAATATAGAAACGTATATCATATTACAATACAATACAATACAATGGCAATAAAATATTTGATATTGCTTTCCAAACAAGGAAAAGCACGATTATCAAAATGGTATATACCAGTAACACAAAAGGAAAAACAAAGAATAGTGAGAGAATTAACAGCTATAATTCCATTAAGGAAACCTAAAATGTGTAATGTTATAGAACATAAAGATACCAAATTGATATATAAAAGATATGCATCGTTATTTTTTATTGTTTGTATTGATAATGAAGATAATGAATTGATTACATTAGATGTGATTCAAAGATATGTTGAAATAATGGATAAAGCATATGTTAATGTTTGTGAATTAGATATAATATTCAATTTCCAATTAGCCTATCATATAATTGATGAATTAATTATAGATGGAGTTATTCAAGAAAGTTCAAAGACTGAAGTTTTGAAAAAAATTGGACAACAAGATCAATTAGAAACAGGTGAAGATTTAGAAGCGTAAGTATTACAAATTAGTTGAATTACAACTATTATTAAATGAATTATAAAACAGACAAAGACAAAGATAAAGATAAACCATTTACTAACAATTCATATAATTAAATAAACTAATCAATAATAGTGTGTTTTAAGTATACAAATAATATAAAAAGATGAATATATGATGATCAAGGATTGCTGTAACTTATAATTAAACACATCCAAACAAATAGACACTAAAAATGGGTGATGGTGTAATGTATTATATAATCATTAATCTTGAAAGGAAGGGTGTGTGTGGTGTAGAGATGTAATAAAGCACTGTATTATATAATCCATTATATAACTTGGGTTACGCAGCCCCGTTTGTTTTGTTTCTGCTCCAATTTACATACATAATACATCCTTGCACGTTTTCCCATCTTCAAATCAATCAACCAACCAACGAAAACAATTCATTTTTGAAGGAAGGAAGGAAGGAAGGAAGGAAAATGGAATATTCAATTGAATTATCAATTATATGGTATAATTATTGTATTGTAATTGATTTATTTTTACTTTTATATAGGTTTACTAATATATTTATATCATTGTATAATTCTATCATATCTATATTCATCTGTTATTTATCAATATGTTAGCTTCAAGATTAGCCATCAAAGGTATGTTCTTTTCCTATTTCTTGTGTATTTGATTTTCCTCAATTGTTAGGGTATTACCGGTCATTAGCTATTTTTCTTTTTTTGATCACCATTATTGATTCATTCCTTTGATTAATATATCTTTATTGTACATCGAATCATTTTCTTACACTTTGTTTAATGTTATTATAACTCAATTGATTATTCGTGTGATCACTTTCATTCCATTATGTGTGACTCTTTTTAACGTGTTGTGTTGTGTTGTATCACTATAAGTTCATTTTAATTAGCCTACCATACAATACCCTACTCAATTCAATTCAATTCAATTCAACTTAATATCATATCTGTTGTAATACTAACATCTTTTCTTTGAATGATAATGATTCAAATTTATACATTTAAATAGCTGTTAGACCAGCTTTAAGACCAATTGCTGTTGGTTTCAAACCAGCAACTACTATTGGTTTAAGATATTTATCAACTCCTGTTGATCCAAAAGCTAAAGCTACTACAATCATTGATGCTTTACCAGGTAATTCATTCATTTCCAAGACCGGTATCTTGGCAACAACTGCTGCTGCTTCAATTTATGCCATTTCAAATGAATTATACGTTGTCAATGATGAAACTCTTTTATTAGCTACTTTTATTGGTTTTGTTGCTTTATTATCTAAAGTTGCTGCTCCTTTATATGGTGAGTTTGCAACAAATAGAACTAACTCTGTCTTGGCTATCTTAAATGAAGCTAGACAAGGTCATGTTGAAGCTGTTAAAAATAGAATCAATCAAGTTTCCAATTTAAAAGATGTTGTTTCAACTACTAAAGCTTTATTCGAAATCTCAAAAGAAACTGCTGCTTTAGAAGCTGAAGCTTTTGAATTAAAACAAAAAGTTAATGTCGCATCCGAAGCTAAATCTGTTTTAGATTCTTGGGTTAGATATGAAGCTCAAGTTAGACAATTAGAACAAAAACAATTGGCTGAATCAGTTATTTCAAAGGTTCAAACTGAATTAGCAAGTGCTAAATTCCAAGATAGAGTCTTGGCTCAATCAATTGAAGATGTTGAAAAATTATTCGCAAAGAAATAATCAATTTTCCCGCCCAAACTATCTCTCTCTTCCCCTCTCCTTCCCTCCTCCCTTCACACAGAATTGAAAAAAAAAATATAGAGAAAATGCATTAGATATTTGATTCCTTATACAAAAATGATGATCATGATGATTCATATATTGTTCATTATTTCTTTATCCTCCTTCCCATATATCTTTTTTTTTTGTTTACCTTTTTCAAATTAAAAAAAAAAAACATTTATTATTATCACTATTCCTTATTCATATATTGTTATCATTATATTATTCGTATATTTTCATTGAAATGTAGCCGTTTTTTGGCACTATGTATTACATATTAAAAACCAGTTTAAATTGAATGATCAATCGCGATCTTGGGTCCACGAAATGATAGTCATTCTTCGTCTTCTTCTTCTTCTCCGTTCGCTTTCTTACTTTTCCAATACTCTTCTTCCTCAACTGACATCTGCTCAAAACCTGGATCACTTATATTATTTATTCTTGGTTCTTTATCTGTTTTACTCTTGTTCATCAACAACACAGAAGGAACGAAAGATAATGAACTGACTTGTTTTCCATCATCCAATTGTATTTTCTTCCCTTGATCAATAATATTAGTCTTACCTTCACCAGCATACGTGCTCTGTACTTGTCTAATCTTGAAAAACTTTGGTTTTTCAACATTGGGAAATGGTAATTTCTCAACTTCATTGGGTTCAATATTCGACTCTATTTGAATTCTCGACAAATTTGGTTTTGGAATATTAGGCAAATTTGTTGATTCGGGTGCAATTCCTAATGCATTGAGTTCTTCGTCATAGTATATTGACCTCTTATATAGTTTTTTAGGTGGTAATGACGGTAGTTGTTGTTGTTGTTGCTGCTGTTGTTGAATTTGATCTTGTGAATTAGTCTTCGATTCATTATTAACTAATATCTTATATTGGGATTGTAAATCAATCAAATGTTTTGTATCACTGATTGATTTATCTGACTTATTCTCTAATCGTTGGATCTTCTTTTGTAAATTGTATGAATTACCGTGTTTTTCAGTGATCGATTTGATCTTTTGAAGTAACTGTTGATTTTTTAGTTTTTTCAACTGTTTGGATTTATTTTTCTGTATTTCTGATCGGTTATTAAACATTACGTTGAAGAAAGCTTGAATTCGGGTTGATTGATCTGATTCTAATCCGGCATGATGATAAGTGAAGAAGAAGGAAGGGTCTAAATTCCATCATTACTTTACAGATTCAAAAAAATAAAATCCGAATCGGTGTTTGTTTTTTTTTTTTTTTTTTAGCTTTTTTCAATGATAAAGATTTGAGAGTTGGAGATCTAAATTATAAATATGAGACAAATCAATCATCAATAATCATACTCTGCTCTTAACCACCCATACCAATTGCCCTCAGTTGCCATATCCTCAAATCCTACGGTATCAAATGAATAATACACAACTACAACAACAACCACTCAACTTTCAAGATGTCCCGGTTCAATCTCTTGAACAACTTCGACCAAGATTGACTCAATTGACACATTCATTGAGGAAATTCGAAGAATCTATAGTACTTAATCAACAATCATTACCTAATTGGTCAACATTACAAAATCAATTCAATGTCATCTTATCACAATTAACATCTTTTTCAAATACTTTAGATGAAAATCATCAAATTTTGATGACTACAAATGCTTATCCAAATATCGAATTTGATTCTACCCAATTTGAAAGTTTATTAACTACATTACTACGAAAGAAACATTTACCAGAAGTGGAGAAATGGATACAAGATAGTAAGTCATCTGAAGTTATGAATCATTCTGGAACAGCATCGATATTAGATGCGGATGAACAAGTGGTGATGGATTGTTTCCAATTGACAGAGAATTTATTACATGATTATGTTTTTGGGGGATATTTGACTAAAAAAGAGATAGATGATGGTGTTGTGTTTGATGAATTAATCAAAAAAGAAGGTGGTGATAGTAGTACTGAAAAAAATGAATTATCAAGTAATGACATTTACAGATTTATTTATCAAGGTTTGGATTCTAATGTGAAATTGAATTGATTTCTATTATAAACAAGGATTATCTTCTTTATTTTTTATTTTTTGTCTCTCTCCGCCTACCCTCAAAAATAAAAATAAGAATTATTTACACATCCACCCAAACTTTTCCATATATACAAGTCATTCATTGAATTGAAATTCAAATCTTCCATAATTACCAATTAGACAGAAACTTTGAAAATATTTCCCAAGTACCAAACATAATCATACTATTAGGAACAGTTCTCATCAAATGAGGAGTCAATCCACCATACATCGAAGCAAGTCCTTCCTCTTTGACAACCAATTTAAAACACTGGACTAATCCCGTATATTTCGATTTACCATTCTCCGCCGTTGGAGCTTGTCTTAATCGAGTTCTAATCACTTCGTGAGGATATGTGATTAATGATGCAATGAATTTAGCAAATCCAGCAGAACCAGATCTTGCAAACCAATCAAATACTTCATCCAATTGAGTTCTTTGACCTTTTGTTTTTTCTAATGCTTTGGATCGCTGATCAATTAATGATTTCATTTGTTCGTATAAGACCCATTGTAATGTGGATTCAACTGATCCTAAATATGATGCGGATAAACCTCTATATAATGAAAATATACCTTCAGTTTTAATTATTTTGAGGAAACAATCTAATGAATTTTTATAAACTTTTGTGGTTGCTCTATCTAATTGTAATCTTGTCTTCACTAACCAGATTGGATTTGTAGCTGTACTTGTAACAAAACCTGCATTTATACCAGATAATAAATGAATCAATGAATTATCATTACCCTTCAAAATACCATTTTGTTGAATTAATTCTTTTGAATAACTATAAACAAAGAAATTGATTGATCTTGCAGGTATCACACCAACTAAATTAGGTCCAAGTCCTTTGAATAATGCTCGAGGTCCTTCTATTTTGTAAACTTTATGTAATATAGAAACTGTTTCTTTGAAATGTATTCCAACACCATTAACTATATTGATATTTTTTGCTGTACTTTTATATGCATCTCTGTAAACAGATGATTGTAATCTTGTCTTGACAACGTCTAATGGAGATGTAAATATTGCACCACACATTCCTCCAAGACCACCTGAAACAAAATGAACCCATGGTTTAACTTTTAGTTTTTCTTGTTGTCTTGAGTCATTATTCTTCGTGGGTATTATTATGCGGTTTTCAGGTGCTTCTCTTAATGTAGCTGATTTTTCATCACTTGTTAAATATGGCAAAGATTCGCTAATTTCTTTCTCTAGTTTTTGTTCTAGCTTTTTCAAATCTTGATATTTCTTATTATCACTTGACATACTGTTGTTTTAAAAACACAGCTTCCTTATATTGCAGTTCTTGATTCTCCTAACTCTCGTCAAAATAAAATCTTTATTAGTGGAATCTATGTTATATCGACATTAAAAATTGATTTATTTGAAACACAATGAATTGTCATATATAAGTTCAATAAATTGTCTTACAGAATAGTTGATTTCTTCAGTTAGATATTGAAATCCTTTGTGATATTTTTTAATAAAATTAAATTTATTGTACTTTCTATAGTATAGTACAGTTACGTACGTACATTTTATAAAAATTTTCAAAAAATTATATGTATTATGTAATCATCCTGATAAGAAAAGGGTAAGTGAAGAAAAAAAAAGGG